>ML784052.1:191791-246745 GCA_009831015.1 Picea engelmannii | reverse complement strand
GTTAGGAGGAACACTCCCAGGAATTAGGTGAATTTCATGATCATGATTTCGAGTGGGTGGAAGACCTTTGGGAATATCTTCAAATACTTTGGAATGCTTATCAATGATCCCTTGGAGATCTTGAGGAATATATGGCTTAAATGCTTGAACATCTAGTGAGCATAGTTGTGCAATAATGCCTTTATGCCCCCTTTTCAATAATTTTGTCATACCATTAGAGATTATCACCTTACCAGGTTTCCCTGTGATACCTCTTAACTCAATTTCTTTTCCTTCCAATGAAAATTTCATGAAAAGTTCTTGAAAATTAAAATCCTCTATTCCTAATGATTGTAACCATTGGATTCCTAGTACAACATCAGCACCACCCATTGGTATAACAATCATTGGACTATTCATTACATATCCCCCCATAGTAAGATTGATCTTATTTCATTTTCCTGACTAATTGATAGTTCCTCCATCTGCAATCATTACTTGAAACTCTGGCGCTGGATATACAAAGCAATTGATATCTTTGGCTAATTTATAGTGAATGAAATTATGAGTACTACCAGAATCAATTAGGACTATTACCTTTTTCTTTTTGATGTATCCTTCGATCTTGACGGTTTGAGGAGTGCTAATTCTAGCCAATGCATTACACAATATAGTGGGAGTCAACTCATCAGATGAAATTACTTCTACGTTTTCATGTTGAGATGGTTCTTATTCTTGTTCTTCTTCCTCTTCACAATCTATGTAGAATAATTTCTTCTCACCACACTTATGTCCCTTACTGTACTTGCTGTCACAATTGCTTGAGATTTATCAATTGGCTAAAGAAGGTATTTCTCCTTGTATCCTCATAGTCTGCTATCATTTCTTCTGTGAAAATTTTCCAAGTGACGAGTGATTGGTGAGAACAAAGCCATCGATACCATACAAATTGATTGGGTTCTAAAAATAAATAAGCAATTTGTACCTTTTGTGTATGTGGCCCATTATGTAGATCAAAGAATTGATCCATCTGAAGTATCCATGTGATTGGGTCCTTGCCATCAAACTTCCTCATATCGATCTTAGGAACATGGTTGGTCTTCATCCCAAAGTTGGAGTTTCTCCATTATTGATTCACCTTACTTGTGTCCTCATCATGAATTTCATGGGATACATTTTCACTTTCAAGTGTCCTCTCTATTAGGAAAATTTTCAATCCTTCCATGATCTCCCCTTTTAAACCATCCATCTTAGTATCCAACTTAGCTTCCATTGAATCCATCATCTCTTGTAGTTCAACTTTGGCTACTATCTTCTTTTGTAAATCATTTATGTCCCTACACATTTCTTCACCTTCATCAAGAGTCCAAGTAGGAATGTTTGGAGGCTTATTTGGTGTAGAAGTTCCCTTTTTTGGTGGCATGTTGGCCAAGTATCACTTTAAATATTGATTTTGAGGTGGTTCTGCTAGACAATATTCCTTTTATTGTATCTCCAAAATTTAGGCCCTTCTGATTATGAAATTTTATTTTTTGTAGGTCTTTGATATTTCTTCTCTTCAATTCCACATGTCTAATAAAAATTGGATGTGCCAAGTGGAATTTACAGTAACTTCCCTGCAACTTGCTGATTTTTGGATTTTCCAAGAGATCTCATTTGTATAGCATGCCCCGCACAAAATATTTGATATGAAATTATGAAACTCGTACCAAAACTACTACAAGATTTCCACTATCCAATGCAACTGGTATCACTCAATTTGGATATTCTAGGAAGAATTTATGATTGTTTTACCTGGAGCACCTGCTTGAGACTAGTCAATAGGACTAGTCTGATACCCTATCTTCCAGAGGGTGTATATACAAATTCAAGATGACCCAGAAGATGAAATTGCTACCACAGATACCTTACTAATTTATGATAATATCCTCTGCATTTCAGGGTCTGAAACATTATAGAAAAACATTTATAGTGAAAATTATGCAATGACGCAATTCAAGATGATTCCAAAGCCCTATCTTAAAAAGGATGTATCTTCGAAAGTATAAGGCCTCAGGAGATGAAATTTTAACCCAACATACCTTAATCCATCTACTAAATATCATCCATGCCATTCCTTTTCAATCATTGTGAAAAAACTGTTATAGCAAAAATTCCACAGTGTCTCAGATGTAGCAGCGAAACCCCAAGACCTTGAGATCTGATACCATATGTTAAGAACCAAATATCAATATAACATAGAAAAACCTCAGAATAAGTACTCAATGCCTTGAAAAAGAGATAATTTTAGATAATAAGCCTCTTCGAGGGGGTAACCTCCTTTTACCCCACATAAATGTTCAAGTACATGCTGATTCCAAATGAAAATGTCTCCTTGGTATATATAGGAGACTAGGAGGTATAATTACAACTAATGGAATAAAGCCGACATAAATAAAATAACATTACCAATTTAATATGCCCCAATTAAGGGGTAATGAGCCAATATTAGGGCTTAACACATCTTCAAAGAAATGTCTTAACGATGTGATGCAGGAGCATCGCCCACGTCAAGAGAAAGACAACGCAAAAGCAGGAGACAACTGGACAGTGCCGGCACAAATTTTGAAAACACTTTGAGATTGTTGCGCAAGTCTTTTAATGAAGCCATTTATGAAAGCGCACTTTGTATATTGTAATGGACCTTGAGCGGATAGCTCTCGTCCTTAGGTATATGAGGCATTTAATAGATTTAATGTAAGTAGATAGAATATTTAATTCTAGAGTTGATAGCGTAGAGTCCAAGAGGGAAACATGATATAGACACCCTCATTGTGCATTTTGTAACATTATTGCATAATTGGAGCAAGAGCATGCAGAGAAGTGTATGAAGAAAACCCATGTACAGGCATTTGAATTAATAGAAGAGAGCTTTGATTCAAATCCATGGTTTGTGTTATTCTCTATGTAATTATGATGTTATGCTCATGAATGTTTTCTTTCTGTCATACATTTTCTTTTATGTGCTGTGTATGTGATTTCATGGTTGAATAGAAGTCTGAGAGGGACCATGAATGAGTTTCAATTGTTTCTCTACTTGAGCCAAGAGATTCCTGCAAGGAGTGCAGTTGAATTGTCCGCAAGGAGTGCGTTGACAAGAGGGTTCAATTAGAGTTAGCTTTTGTTCTCATTCATCTCAGAAGTGCAGATTTGACACCGTAGCCATGCAAGGCGTGCGCAGGCTAGATGAAGTCTCAGAGTTGTGATTCTGAGCAGAGGAATCGAAGACTGCTGCTGCAGGAGTGCGCAGAGTCGAAACTTCAATACTCAGACATTGTTGAAGAATTGCCACAAGGAGTGCATGTAAGAATTCTTTCTGAGAGATTTGAAGTTGTAGGGAAAGCTTAGGAAGGATAGGCCTTTGAGTTCGTCGAAGGACAATATAAGAAAAGTCGCGCCGGGAAGGATTGCAAGGAAGAGATGCAGGTTGGCGAACAAGTCTCGTGGAGGGACGCTTCTTGTTCGTAGATTGCTTAAAGAAGAGCGGATGGTCAGTATTCTCCAAGGAGAATCCGCGAGTTGCCATGGATCGTTGGATCTCTCAGAGTTGTAGGAAGGTTACAACGCAAGTGAAAAGAAGTCCGAAGTTCAGGACAGATCGAGAAGTTGATTCAAGCCAGTTAGGGCCGTTGGATCCATCGCAAGATCGGCTATTGGGGTTTTACAAGAAAGGAGCAGAAGCTTTGGCCATGGGAATCGCGAGAGTGCGGGAGGCGATTTCCCGAGAGTTACATAAGTAGCGTGGGGCCACAGGAGATAGTGGAAGACAGGTGGCATAAACCATCGGAGGTTCGGCGTCTCGGGCATCGGGAGTCAACGGGGAAATTATTCGACCTCGCGAGTAGCGAAGTCGCGAGGTAGCGATATTGTGAGTATTGACGTCTCAGGCCTCGGGAGTCGAGGAAGGAGTCATTTGATCTCGCGAGTGGCGAAGTCGCGAGGGAGTGAGATTGCGAAGTTCAGCATTTCGGCGCATCGCATATCGGAGATTGAAGACTCAAGGGTTTGGTGTCGCGAGTGGCGAAGACGCGATAGAACCAAAGTTCTGATAGTGGAGAAAGAAGTCAACATTGACTGACATCTCGGGTCTCGGGGATTCGAGAACCGAGAAATCAAAAGAGAACTTGCGAAGCCGCGAAGTTCCGATCCTCCGAGTGCAGAAAGGGGATCGAAGAGAAGTGAACTGTGGGTGCAAGTTTCCCGATAGGGAAATAGAAGAGCGTTGACGTTCTTCGGGCCGTGAACAAGAGGATCCTGTGAGCGAGGGTGAGGAGTTTTTGGAGGAGGTAGCTCACGCCTTTGCGTCAGTGTGGTATCAGAGCGGGAAATTGTTCTTTGCTTTCTATAGCAAAGAAGAAGAGAGGAATTCGCCATGCCGCCCAAAAGAGAAAGGCAATCACCTGATCCAGAAGATAGGGAGGTGAGGAGAAGAGGCAGGCCAGCAGAAAATCTAGAAATGGAAAGGAAGATGAGAGATCTCCGAGCAAGACTCAAAGACATGGAGACAACACAAAGACGCGGAGTCGGTGTTGGAGATTCCAGTGATTCCGAAGTTGAAGAGGAAGTTGGACATGAAGAAGAAGTCACAACAGAAGATGCATCAACCGAACAGTTGATCAAAGCCATCGCAAGGATGGGTGCGAAGGCAAAGATGGACATTCCAGTTTACGAGGGAAATCTGGATGCCGAGGAGCTGCTAGATTGGATTAGAGTTCTTGACACTTACTTTGATTATGAGGACATCGAAGAGGATAAGAAAGTCAAGCATGCAGTTACGCGCTTGAAAGGACATGCAACATTGTGGTGGGACGAGCTACAAGCTGACAGATGCTGCAAAGGCAAGCAGAAGATCAAGAGTTGGGATCGAATGATCGCGAAGATGAAAGCGAAGTTCATCCCAAGGGATTATCAAATCACACTGTTCAGGCAAATGCAGAACCTGAGACAGAAGCCGATGACAATTAAAGAATACACTGAAGAATTCTATCGACTGAACATCAGAGTAGGTCATCGGGAGAGCGATGATGAGAAGGTAGCCAGATATATGAATGGTCTGAGATACGACATTCAGGATGAATTAAGCATGCTAACTATCTGATCGGTGGAAGATGCTTACCAATTAGCTCTGAAAGTTGAGGAGAAGCTGAGCCGAAAGAAAGGACAGAGGGGCCGATGCAGAAGCCAACCAAGAGGCAAGGCAGTTGCCTAAGATAAATTCCAGAAGCCCAAGGAGGAATGGAAGAAACCTCAGGGTAAAGTTGAAAAAGGTGGAACCTCACAGCGAGGGCCACATGTTGAATAGAGAGGATAGCAAAATGATCAGCGAGGAGGATATGCTGATGGAAATACTTTTCCTCATACCAGAGGTAGAGGTAGAGGAAGAGGTGGAGTAATCACATGTTTTACATGTGGGAAAAATGGGCACAAGTCATATGAGTGTCCAGAGAAAAAGAAGGACATTGGAGAAGCTCACATCACAAAAGCGCAGAGGCGAGATGTTGAGAGTGAAGATGCAAAAGGCGGAAGATCACTTGCGATGCATAAAGTCCTTTTGACACCTGAGAAGGAGGTGGAGAATTCGGTTCAGAGGACCAGACTCTTTAGAACAGCTTGCAAAACCAAGGATAGGGTATGCAAGGTTATTGTTGACAGTGGTAGCATGGATAATCCCGTATCCACAGAGATGGTAGAGAAACTGGAGTTGGAGACGACTGATCATCCCAGTCCATATAGATTTTTGTGGCTACAGTAAGGACACCAGGTAACTGTTACTAAACAATGCTTGGTTGAATTCAAAATTGGTGGGTATAATGATAAAATTTTATGTGATGTTATTCCCATGGATGTATGTCATTTATTGCTGGGTAGACCATGGCAATATGACAGAAATGTGATTCATGATGGGAGAATGAACACATATACCCTGCAGAAGAATGGGAGAACCCATATGTTGCTTCCAATAAAGGATAAGGAGGTGAAGCCGAAAGTAAGAAACACAATACTTCTCATGAGTGGGAAGGAACTTCTTACCGAGGTAAAGAAGAAAGAAGATCCACAATTCTTTGTGGTCAGAAAACTGAGGATTATTTTGACTAGAACAAGAGTGGACGATTTGCCAGATGAGGTTCAGGAACTGTTGGAAGAGTTCGCTGATATCATAGTGGACGAATTATCTCGTTCGTTGCCACCAGTAAGGAGTGTGAGTCATCACATAGACCTCATACCAGGAGCAAGTTTGCCGAATAAAGCCGCGTACAGATTGATGCCGCAAGAGAATGAGGAGGTCAAGAAGCAGGTCCAGGATTTGATGGACAAAGGATTGGGCAGAGAAAGTTTGAGTCCGTGTGTTGTTCCAACAATACTCAGTCCCAAGAAGGATGGAGGTTGGCGAATGTGCACCGATTCAAGAGCGATCAACAAAATAACCATCAGGTATCGGTTTCCACTGCCGAGAATGGATGATCTGATGGATTGCCTGAGTGGGGAAAATTATTTTTCAAATATAGATTTGAACAATGGATATCATCAGATTTGCATGAGAGAAGGCGATGAGTGGAAAACAACATTCAAGACAAATGAGGGTTTGTATGAATGGCTAGTCATGCCGTTTGGCTTGACGAATGCACCAAGTACCTTTATGAGGATGATGAATGAAGTCCTGAGGGAATTCATCGGGAAGTTTGTCATTGTGTATTTGGATGATATAATGATTTACAGTAAGTCAGTGGCTGAACATTTGAAACATTTGGCCTTAGTGATGACGAAACTACAACAGGAGAAGCTGTTGATCAATGTAAAGAAATATTCATTTATGAAGACAGAACTCATTTATTTGGGTTTTGTTATTTCGGTGAATAAATTGAGGATGGATACGGATAAGGTAGAAGTGATTAAGAATTGGCCATCACCGAGAAATATTTTCGAGGTGAGAAGTTTCCATGGTTTAGCTAGTTTCTATCGAAAGTTCATCAGGAATTTCAGTGGAATTACCGCAGCGATGATGGACACAGTGAAGAAGAAGCATAAATCTTTTCACTAGATAGCAGAGGCTGAGAAGAGATTCAATCTGTTGAAGCAAAAGATCACGGAGCAACCAGTGTTGGTGTTGCCAGATTTTCAGAAAACATTTCAGGTGAAATGTGATGCCAGTGGGTATGCCATAGGAGCGGTCTTAAGTCAGGAAGACATGCCAGTTTCATATTTCAGTGAGAAGTTGGATGAGGCAAAACTGAAATACTCCACGTATGATAAATAATTTTATGCTATCATACAGGCGTTGAAGAAGTGGAGGCACTACTTGATCCTGCAGGAGTTTGTATTGTACAGTGATAATCATGCATTACAGTTCGTGACTCAACAAGAGAAGTTGAATCAGAAACATGCAAAATGGGTTGAGTATATGCAGAATTTCACATTTGTGATTAAGCATATTTCAGGTACTGCTAACAAAGTGGTTGATGCTTTGAGCAGGAAATGTTTGTTGCTGCAGGAGTTCCGAGTCAAAACATTGGGTTTTGATAATCTCAGAGATATGTACACAGGGGATGCAGATTTTGCAGAAGCGTATGAAGCAACTGAGAATCTAGTTCTCAGAGACAGAAGCCTTTGGATAGATTATATGATCCAGGAAGGATTGTTGTTCAGAGGCAATCAACTATGTATTCCAATTTGCTCCATGAGGGAGAACCTGTTGAAGGAGAAACACAACGGAGGTTTGGCAGGGCATTTTGGCCATGACAAGACATTCGCAAAGCTGAATGAGTCATATTTTTGGCTAGGGATGCGTGTAGATGTTAAGAGGTTTTTTGACAGATGTCAGATTTGCTAGCATTCGAAGGGGAGGAAGAAAAATGCAGGTCTTTATCAGCCATTGCCCATACCAGAGAGGCCATGGGAGGCGATCAACATGGATTTTGTACTGGGGTTGCCGAGAATGCAAAAAGGTGTTGATTTGATCTTTGTGGTTGTGGACAGGTTTTCAAATATGGCACATTTCATTCCATGCCAGAAGACCAGCAATGCGACACACATCGCAAATTTTTTTTTCAAAGAGATCGTTAGACTTCATGGATTGCCGAAAAGTATAGTTTCGGACAAAGACACAAAATTCATAGGTCATTTTTGGAGGAAGCTATGGAAGAAGCTAGGAACTAACTTGGCGTTTAGTTCTGCTTATCATCCGCAGACGGATGGACAAACGAAAGTGGTCAACAGAAGTCTAGGAGACTTGCTGAGAAGCTTGGTGACGGAGCACCATAGCAGCTGGGACAACGTATTGCCACAGGCCGAGTTTGCATACAACGATTCGATGAATTGAAGTACAGGCATAAGTCCATTTCAGGTTGTATATGGGATGTAGCCAAGAGGAGTTTCTGAATTGCGAGATTCAGAATAGACTGCGACTAGCAGCGCTAGTGCAGAAGAATTCGCTGAAGTGATGAAATAACTTCATAGCAGGGTGAAGCAGCGACTGCTGGGTTCGAACCATGAATATAAGCACAGAGCAGACCAACATCGGAGACAACTTCAGTTTGAAGTTGGAGAACTAGTTCTGGCGCATATGAGGAAAGAAAGGTTCCCGAGGGGAACATACAATAAGCTCAAGATGAAGAAAATTGGACCTTGCAAAGTCTTGAGAAAATTCGTAGAAAATGCTTATGAAATTGAGTTGTTGGATGGCATCGAGATATCTCCGATATTCAATATCGCGAACTTATACCCATACAGAGCTAGAGAAGCAGAAACTGGAACCGAGGAACCAGTAATCCAGTGGATGAAACAAATGCCAGTTGCAGAGAGGCCACAGATGGAATGCATACTGGACAGGAGAGTGGGTAAAAAGACTAGGCAGAAGCAGTATTTTGAGTATTTGGTCAAATAGAAGAATCACCCCGTAGAAGACGCCAGCTGGGAGAACAAAGCAGTGATCCAGAAGCATGGATAGACCATGCAGGAGCTCATGGACAGGAGCCCATGAAATTTTTCAAGCGAGGAAGTATGATGCAGGAGCATCGCCCATGTCAAGAGAAAGCCACCGTGAAAGCAGGAGACAGCTGGACAGCGCCAGCACAAATTTTGAAAACACTTTGAGATTGTTGCGCAAGTCTTTTAATGAAGTCATTTATGAAAGCGCACTTTGTATATTGTAATGGACCTTGAGCGGATAGCTCTCATCCTTAGGTAGATGAGGCATTTAATAGATTTAATGTAAGTAGATAGAATATTTAATTCTAGAGTTGATAGTGTAGAGTCCAAGAGGGAAACGAGATATAGACACCCTCATTGTGCATTTTGTAACATTATTGCATAATTGGAGCAAGAGCATGCAGAGAAGTGTATGAAGAACACCCATGTACAGGCATTTGAATTAATAGAAGAGAGGTTTGATTCAAATCCATGGTTTGTGTTATTCTCTGTGTAATTATGATGTTATGCTCATGAATGTTTTCTTTCTGTCATACATTTGCTTTTATGTGCTGTGTATGTGATTTCATGGTTGAATAGAAGTCTGAGAGGGACCGTGAATGAGTTTCAATTGTTTCTCTACTTGAGCCAAGAGATTCCTGCAAGGAGTGCAGTTGAATTGTCCGCAAGGAGTGCGTTGACAGGAGGGTTCAATTAGAGTTAGCTTTTGTTCTCATTCATCTCAGAAGTGCAGATTTGGCACTGGAGCCATGCAAGGCATGCGCAGGCTAAACGAAGTCTCAGAGTTGCGATTCTGAGCAGAGGAATCGAAGACTGCTGCTGCAGGAGTGCGCAGAGTTGAAACTTCAATACTCGGACGTTGTTGAAGAATTGCCGCAAGGAGTGCGTGTAAGAATTCTTTCTGGGAGATTTGAAGTTGTAGGGAAAGATCAGGAAGGATAGGCTTTCGAGTTCATTGAAGGACAATATAAGACAAGTCACGTCGGGAAGGCTTGCAAGGAAGAGATGCAGGTTGGCGAACAAGTCTCGTGGAGGGACGCTTCTTGTTCGTAGATTGCTTAAAGAAGAGCGGACGGACAGTATTCTCCAAGGAGAATCCGTGAGTTGCCGTGGATCATTAGATCTCTCAGAGTCATAGGAAGGTTACAGAACAAGTGAAAAGAAGTCCGAAGTTCAGGACATATCGGGACGTTGATTCAAGCCAGTTAGGGCCGTTGGATCCATTGCAAGATCGGCTATCGGGGTTTTACAAGAAAGGAGCAGAATCTTTGGCCATGAGAATCATGAGAGTGTGGGAGGTGATTTCCTAAGAGTTACGTAAGTAGCATGGGGCCACATGATATAGTGGAAGATAGGTGGCATAAACCATCGGAGGTTCGGCGTCTCGGGCATCGGGAGTCGACGGGGAAATTATTCGACCTCGCGAGTAGCAAAGTCGCGAGGTAGCGATATTGTGAGTATCAATGTCTCAGGCCTCTGGAGTCGAGGAAGGAGTCATTTGATCTCGCGAGTAGCGAAGTCGCGAGGGAGCGAGATCGCAAAGTTTGGCATTTCGACGCATCGCATATCGGAGATTGAAGACTCAAGGGTTTGGTGTCGCGAGTGGCGAAGACGCGATAGAACCAAAGTCCCGATAGTGGAGAAAGAAGTTAGTGTTGACTGACATCTCAGGTCTCGGGGATTCGAGAACCCAACAATCAAAAGAGAACTTGCGAAGCCGTGAAGTTCCGATCCTTCGAGTGCAGAAAGGGGATCGAAGAGAAGTGAACTGTGGGTGCAGGTTTCCCGATAGGGAAATAGAAGAGCATTGACGTTCTTCGGGCCATGAACAAGAGGATCCTGTGAGCGAGGGCGAGGAGTTTTTGGAGGAGGTAGCTCACACCTTTGGGTCACGATGAAGATTTCCTTTCTTTCAGGAGAAGGACAAGCTCTGGATGTTGAGCCATGACATAGTACACCATGGAAACAGTCTTGTGGGTCTGATCTCCACATGCATACTATGATCAACACTGTAAAACCTCATGTTGAAGACAGCCAAGGCTTCCTCTTCCCTTCTCCTCAAGGCATTAAAATCAAACTAGTATTGATCAAGGGATTTGTTCTCACCCCAACACTTCAAAAAAACATGGCATATCTTGGTCTAGGAACCAATAGAACTGGCCTCCAGACATCTAAACCACACAACAACATCTCCAGACAGGGAATGTGAGAACAACCTCATGGTAACATCATCATGAACGATCTCAAACTGATCAATAAATTTCTCAAAGGCCCCCAAGTGCCTCTCAGTTGTAACATGATCCTCCCCAAAAAATCGAGGAAGATACTCAAAGGAATCAAGAGGATAAGGGTTAAGGAGATATGGAAACCTCAGAGGTTTAAACAACTTATTTATGATTTTGATTTGAAAAGCAGTGGGCTGATCATGAGGATTAATGAGTTGATGGAAAGGCTCAACAAAAATAATGGAGGGTAATGAGATTTGAGAAGACTGTGAATTATTTTCAACCTCCTCAAGGCTACAAGGGTGATCAATTTCGAGTGAAGATGAAATACAGATCTCACTTTTATGAATAGGCTAAGGTGAAGAGACAAGATTGACATCTACAACACAATAAGAGGGCATGTCTTCTTCTTCCAATGATGGATGAATGAAGGATTACTTATTGTCATCTAAATATACAAAGCAGAGGATAATCCTCTTTATATGTGAAGGGAAAGCGAGAAATGAGCCGATAAAGAAGAACGAGACTTCATCAAGAAAACTCATAGACTGATACTTGGTCTTTCCCTTCGGTATGGTCATTTTTCTGTCAACAGGGTCCTCCCCATTGGAGTCTTTGATGGTGGAGTCACCAGGTGCAAGCTACAATCTTCAATGGTTCTGATATCTGATGCACCTTCAAAATTAAAATCTCTTTTTCGTTCTCCCAGGCAAGATATATTCACTTTCGTCCCCGACAATGATGCCATAAGTTTTAATGCCAGAAGTCACTCTCCGATTGCAGAGAGAGTAATCCTAGTACCCATCAATTTGTATGTCACAAATAATTTTAAAGAGGTCAAATTGGTGCAGACTCAAGATGATATTGCTTTAACTCAAAAAACTGGACTGGTATGCACATGCAAGTGAGGTCTTGATCAACTTCAGTCAGTAAGTTGGATTAAAGGTGAATAGAAGGAAGACTTGGCGAGGAGAAAGTAGAGGTCTGCTATGGACATCATGTCTTCCAGAAGCCTAAGGAGGAAAAACTCAAACACAAGATCCTCTTGGATTCAAAGTTTCAGACACTGAAGTATAGTTAAGAAACACAGTCATAACAACACAATGATCAAACATACATCACGATGCAGCTACAACAACTCGATTGGATCATCCATGCCCGAGCTCTTTAGTGTGAGAGGGAAAAATATAACAAAACGAACTGATTAAAACTGGTCACAATACTGCTGAAATCAAACCTTCATAACAACAACATACGCCCCTCAACTGGATCCTCCATGCCCAAGTGTTCTAACACAAATTTTACAGAGAGATGGAAAGAAGTTGACTTATATTAAACAAGAAATCTCAAATACTATTACATAACAGATAACCAGAGCTTTCATCAAATATTTACAATGCGTGAGTTTAGCTTAACCATCGACCATCCCAAAATATCAAAATTACTCCATGCTAAAACCTCTGATTTGCGAAACTGCGAATCCTTGGATCTGGTGCCACGCGTCCCTTTGAATCGAACGACTCTTGCTGATTTTCGGGTTTCAGGAGATACCTGCAGATGAGCCGAATTGCTTACAGTCCTTTTGAGATTTCCATTTATGGGGGAAATGATGTTCAACCACCACTCCCCAACTTCATTAACTATCTTTATCAGGGTCTGGATAGTCCTCAGTCAACTCAGCATCTGGAAACGTGACAACCTTACCCTGCTCTTGGCCATCTGGATCTGCGTTGGATGCTACCGAGGATCTGGCGTAAACGACATGAAAGCTGATTGGACGATGACTAGGAAGGAGGCTGTGGTGACAAAACGATGATTGAGAATACGCTGGCATCAACATGTAGGAGCTGAGGCAGAAGAATGAGGATATGTGTTAACACCTAGTGCACAAAACCTCCATGATGGCACTAGTATCCCACTCAAAGACCATATATTCCCTCTATAGGGCCTATATTGAAGTTCAAGGTTTCATTAGGGAGTAAAAGGTTCATAGAGACACATTTTTAAGGGAGTAATCCCATCATTAAATGTGGCATTTAATTTAAAATGGCTACATAAGAAAGTACAACCTTCACAAGTGTATCCTACTTGTCAAAATATTTTTTTTTATTCTTTTAAAAAACAATAAAACATCTATATAGAAACAACAAAAGTGTATAACAACAAATTTGTAGATCACTTCAATATCTTTGCAATTATCTAAAGAGAAACAAAAATGGATGTTCGGAAAAAAAACATTGTGAGAAAATTGCAAAAAAAAATTTCATGTCAAAAAAATTATTTGGAAAACAAGAAAATACATATTAAGAAACATAGAAACTTTTTAACATAAAAGTTGTATATCTCTTCAAGATCTTTCCAAGTATGTAAATAATTCCAAAAATGGATGTTGGGATAAAATATTATTGACAAATTACTAAATTGCTCTTGATACATTTTAGGGTTAGAAATTTCTTATATAATTTATATATTTTTATGTTAAAAATATTGTGTTCCCATTATTAATGCATGCACATTTCTAAAGTGCATGCATGTTTATTTTAAATTCTTATTTGGCAAACTTCACAGTGCTCTGCATGGTATTTCAAAAGGAATTAAGGCTATTTAGAAAGGAACATGTGCACATTTTGAATAACTTGTACATTTTCATGCGAGAGCAGGTTTTCAAATTCCCAGCTGCCAATTTTTTAACCATCAACTTCATGCAAGATCCATTTTGTTTGTTCCATAAACCACTTCATGATGTTTTCATAAGTTAAAATTGAATATTGCAAGGTAACAAAAAAAAGGTGTCAATATGATTGTTCGAGAAGGAACACCAACATCATATGGCTTGGAAAATGTTTTTAGGGCTCATCAAGCATGCATGGGATCCAAAACAACCCTACATTCCCTCTAAAGAGAATATTTGGTGAATGAGTATAATAATAGTGATGTTATTATGTTTTTTTCTCCATAAAATGGTATTAGGGAGCCTAGACACGGCATGCGGAGGAACACCAATATAGGGCCTAAAATATGAATTAATGTCTCATGGGCCTTAGATATGGTCCCAAACAACCATAGGAGACCCTATAAAGGGAAAATTTATCCCATGGATATGGTATGTGCAACATTATGAGATTTTCCACATCAATGATGATTTTATAGGCCCTAGTCATGGTTGGAGGGTGAAAAAAATGTCTTAGAGAATGAAGCAGGATTTTAGAATTCATGGGCCATTATTACAATAAATTTTTCCTCACTCCATGCAACTTGCTTAGATGGCCTTCCATTACCCTACGAAGATTTGAATTTCCTGTTTTGTGCCTTCTAGAGAAAAAAAACATATTTTTCCACATATACATGCCTTATCAGTTATACAACAAGCGTATACATAGGTTGCTCCACTACAACCTGTGTACATCGGGTTTGGTGCTCAAAAATAAAAATTATGTTGGGTATCCATGCCATGTCATGAGATCCATGATCCTTGACCTTCCATATACTAGAAACACTATGACCCGGCCCTTCAGTTCCATTTGAAGGATATGAATTGAGCCATATCCAAGCCTTGAGATAATTCAACAATTCAACATTGAGAGAAAAGACACTCTGGAGAAATTTCACTTCATATTGAGTTTGCATCCCTTTGTCCTTCAAAGTATGAACTCTTTGTTCAGCCCCCAAGCTCTTCCTTGTTTGTGACGAAGAACCTCATTGACTCCTTTATATGAGCTTGCCTTTGGTGGAAGATTGAAGTGGTGGAGGCCCAGCTGGAGGGACTTAGTTTCTTGGTTCCGACATGTGTCATTGTAGAAGTTTGTCACCTATGTACTTCTGTTGATTATTTTAATATGAATACTCTTTTCTCGTCCAATTGATATCTTGCAAATATTTGAATTATTATTCCATTGGCGTATTTGTCATGTATGTTAACGGATTATGCTAATATATATGCTAACAATATATAATCACCATATGCTTGCGTATCTTGGTTGCTGAGGACAAGTTGCAGGTCTAAGGGTTTGGTTTGCGTGCTCAATAGTTCTCTTCATCGAACGTCAGAACGAGGTAGGCTCTTAGCCTTGTCTTGTTAGAATTTTATTTATATAGCATACTTGGGATTATAATTGATTTCTATGTGTCATGTCGTCTGTTTTGGTTTACCCCTTTCCACAGAGAGATTTTCCTCGTAACAAAATTGGCGACCATACTGGGGAAGGATCTCCCTTTTTTGGGTTTGGAGTGTTTTTCTCCTTGATTTTCTCTCTATTATCTTGATTTTCCTTGTCGTTTGTTGCTTGACATCCTATTTTTTACCTTTCATATGAGTTTCTTGGCTTAAACCTTTCCCTGGCAGTGTTTTACTGGGTATATGCGGTTTTTCCCTTGACATACTGGTAGATGCGTGAGATGTCTTCCTTTAGGGAGCTTATATACATGATTTGTGCTCAAACAATCATGTACATCATCTCTTTAGTCTTTTTGGATGAGTTTGGTGTTTGTTGGGTGAGTTATGTTGGTTGCTGAGTCTTCTTCGATCCTTGTCCTGACTGTTAAGTGCTTGAAGAGTGATAGGAAGCATTTTTATTGTTGAATTTTCGAGCGGTTTTCTTTCTTATCATATTTTTCATTGGTCTTCCTTCCACATTGGTCTGAGTGTTTGATTCTTGGGGTCCTACTTGGCTTGTCTCTTTTTTCTTGCAGTAGGGTCTTCCTGTGAAATTGATATTCAGTCCTTGGATTTTCTTTTCTTTATATCGAAAATAAAAAAATATTTGCTTATTTGCATTATGGAATTTACACTTTTGATGACATTGCATTGATTTTGACACATGTGGAGAGATTGATTTTCATTGAAATTGTAGAGATTTCATTGGAAAAATTGCATTTAGAAGCATACCATCTCTTTGAAATTCAAGACTATTACTTAGTAGTGTTTTTACATTTTCTTATTTTTATATGTTGAGTCATCATACCATCAGTTTCACGAACACACCTCTTGAGTAAGCAAAATCCATTAAAATTAATGCTGATTAATTAAAATTGATTAGAAATGATTTTATTTTTCAGGGTACAGAAACAAGTATAGGACATAAGGCCTTGGAATAGGATTTTGGGAGCGAACTTATCCAAGTCTATTAAAATAAACATATGTGTCTGACCAGGGAGTGGTGAAACCCATTGTGTAATTAGTGACAGCAAGAGGCTCTTCTCACACTGCAATGAAGCACGAGGTCGTGCAAAGTTGGTTGGAAAGATAACCCTCTAATACCTTCTTAGTGTTGGAGATATTTCTAGGGTTCTATTCATATTTGGGGGTCTTTCTAGTACCTTTACCTCTGTGAGAGGTGGTTCTTTCGATATTTATGGATTTGTTACCCTGCCCATATGGTGGACCAGACTTACAACTGTTCACCTATGTATTGATTATATTGTGGTGACTCTAGTTGCTTGACATAGGTATCCATATAGTTGGAGGGGTTATTCTACAGGTACCCTAAGTAAGATAAGGGTTGGACAACACAAAAACTTTATGGAGGATTACCTCTCCAGGGGGATCTGACCGATTGTGTTGTTAAGCCCATGAGGGGCGTTATAACTGATTCTGATACCTACGATATTTTGAAGGGAGTCTCAAGCCCCTCTTAGGCAAGACATACCTAATCTAGTGAGGGAGGCCCATTTTCAACCACTATATCCTTTTTGTGTGCATTGTCCTTTTTGCTTCATTTTGGTGTGCTCCCTGATTATTAGTTGGCCCTAGGATTTTGTTTTATATATCGAGCCTTGAGTCATCGTGGATCAAGACCAGCCTCCTTGTTGGTCTCGTCGTTTGTTGAAGTTACCACTGCATCTTGATTCTTTACCTAAGATGTTTTCTAAAAGATGTAAATTTAATAAACGTGGTACATATATCTCCACCTCCCAAACTCGTGATCATCCATTTATGAGTATTGAGTCAGATCCAAATGTCTCGGGGAGTCCTTCGTATCCTATATCTTCTATGATTAATGGGATCCTTTTGAATCCTTCATCCTTGACAGTGGGGGTGTCAGAGGTCCCTGCCTCCAGTGCTACCCAACTTGTGAGTTCTACTCGACCCATAGGAAAGAACCCTTTCAGATCTCTTTTTGGTACGTGAAGTAGCAGTTCTTAGTCAATACCTTCGGCCTCTAATCCCTTTACTTTTGGTATTGCCAACATGACATCCCAAATCTCATCCTCTGTTCCAATGGCTAATGAAAATCCTAGTTTTGGGTCTGGGGGCACGACTCCTCCTTATTCTACTTTCTCGTTTGGTGGAGGTCATATTCCCCAAGTGAATCTTACAGTTGGAGCTTGGACTCCTCTTTCCTTTGGGCCTAATCCTAGTTTCAATGCTCCGGGATGGAGTGCTCAACCAAGTGGAAAGTTCACTTCCTATATTCCATCGTTCATCCCCTCTTCCTACATGCAAATTCCAATGAACACATTTATTATGGTGAATCCCCCTCTGTCATTTGGAGTTCCATTTGGAGGGAGTTAGTTTCACACTATGGGTAACCCCCATCCCAGTGTCCCTTCGGCTGGGGGCAACTTATACAACCCTCATCATGCCTCATCCATGGGTATGGTGCCCACACAACCTTTTATGAATCATTTTGGAGGAGGATATCATCCTACCGGCCATGGCCATGGTATATACTAGAACCCTCGATGGTCTACAGTCCATCACCCCCAATCTTTCCTGGGAGCATGGGCTTAGATGCCGCAATGATGGATCCCTTTTTTGGCCATGCTGAATCTGCCAGATTTGTCAAAATTAATGAATGACCCTATTCATCATGATCCGTTATGGCCCCCCGTCCCCACCAAAGTTCCTTAAGGCATTCCAAAATTTGAAGGTAAGAATGGAGAGGATACGAGCGATCATGTCACCAATTTTCATCTATGGTGCAAATCCAACTCCATGAATGATGATTCTATTCATTTGAGGCTATTTCAACACACCCTCATGGGGGTCGTTGCAAAATGGTACATTGAGCTACCAAGGAGAACATACATAACCTTTAATCAGATGGTATTGGTCTTTCTCAACCACTTCCAGTTGTCGATTCATTACAATGTCGGCATAGAAATTTTGTCATACTTCCACCAATATAAAGCCACACATATCTCGGACCGTATCCATGAGTGGTGTAGATAGAAGAGGTTGATCAAAGCCTACATTCCTCTAGAGTTTCAATTAGAGTGGTTCCTTAAGTCCTTATTGCCTTATATTTCAAAGGATTTCTCTACATCTAGAGTAACATATGAGGATGAAGCTATTTTCAACGCCCAACAATTGGACCTCATATATGCTCACTCTGGGATGTTGTATGAAATTCTTCCTGATGCATCACGGTCGAACTATGACCTTAGACAAAATCCCGGGCCTCATGCAGATGCCATCATAGGCTCTGCAAATGCTAATTCTACAGACTTGGTGATGAACCAATTGAAATATTTGTCTCTAATCCATCCTGTAGAAGGACAAGCTTTGACTTTGTCCTCCACCACCTAGTCAAAGGATGTGCATTCTTTACACTCGTCATCTAACCCAAACGGTAACCCTCAACCAAGAGGGAGTAAAAAGAAAGGATGAGGTAATAATCATAAGGGTGGGAATAATAATAATAAATTCAAGGAAGACACTAACAATGATAGATCGAATAATAATGCTGGTGAGGGAAATAAAGAAAAGTGGAAGGTGAAGTTTCCTTGTAAACTTTTTAAATATGATCACCTTACCCACCTATGCCCCAAAATAGAGGAAGCCTCGAGGCTCTTATTGCATCCACCCGATGTGATGAAAAATCCATTTCCACATAATGAACACATGGCCATGGGGACCTCCAACATCGGAAATGCATTAAGCAGGAGTCAAAACCCCTTAGAACATGAAGGTGGCCATCTATGCATAAATATGGTCAAGTCTCAGATTGATGTAACCACTCGATCTCGTGATTACACTTCTTCACAAACTGTCATAGGTCCAGAGTCTCCTCCCCCTCTGGAAACACCCCTACAAATCGAAAAGCCAGAACCTCCACCTCGTATTTCAAAAGGAGTACTAAAGCACTCTTCCCACAATCCTAATGCCAGAGCCACCCAAAACTATTCGATTGTCGAAGATCTGGGCCAAACCCCTTGTGCTATGTCATCTTTGGAGGTGATCTAGAGGTGTCCTTCACAGACGAATTCCTTCTTATTTATGTTAGTATCTCTAGACGTATGTGGCTCGAGGGTTATCAAGTTTGACGTGACAGATGTTAAACCTCACTTACCTTACCACATGGCCTTTCAAATTCATGTGGAGTACATGAAAATTACCATCAAATGCACTGTAATTGATGAAGGTGCTGTGACCCCACATAATTCTTCCTTCTTTTCCGGTCCAGTTAGGTGGGAAGACAATGGAGTTTGATTTTGAGGTGTTTGGTGTGCCTCTTGAATACAATTTACTACTAGGGAGTAATTGGACTTATGCCATGATAGTCATTGTGTCGATCATTTTCCGAAATTTGTGTTTTCCTCATGAAGGTAAAATAGTGATGATTGATCAGTTGTCCTTTGCGCACGCTAGTTACGCCAATAGGCATATACCTATTGGAAATGGGCACATTTAATAGGTTTTTTGATGCCAATCCCCTTTCTCCTTGGGTGGTGCAACCTCCTGGTCAAGGATCTTCAATTCTCGGAGCTGAATTAGCTCTCTGAAACCTTAATGGTCTCGCTTGTAAATAACCACAGGTCTCTTCAGTCCTTCGACACAAGTTCTATGACACCCACAACCTCTCCCTTCGCACTATCAAGCGATTAGTGTTCATGTGCTAGCTCCTCCTCCATTATCTCCTTCCCTCATATGACCTCGGGTCATATCCACACACAATTGTGGGTGCAGTCAAAAGTGGTTTGGGATCAATCCACTTTTCTCCTCGCAATTCACTACCAAACACCACACGTCCAATTTGAAATAATATGGTTTCTATTGCGGCCTGCTCTCAAGTTTTTAAATTTCAAGCACTTTTCATCCCTGCAATCCTTTGTAACTATTGATCTCACAATCTCGACGGTGATTCTAAACTAATGGTTCACATATGTCCTTTCCAAATCTAAGGATCAGATTTAACCCTTCTAAATCAACGACTGTGATTTATTTCATGATTTGGACTTCGGGAGTTTCAAATTTCAACCATTCCTTTCCTCTGATATGCACAGATTCTTTTCGTGTGTCCTTCTGAATCGGATGACTATAATTTACTTCAGACTATCCAACGGTTGATGTTTATTTCTGCCCTCCAGCTCTCGTTCACTTTTCCTAAATCCAATGGTTTGAAATAATTCGGCTCCTCTTGGATAGATCTTCTCCCTTCACCTTGCCCAACCTTCATGAATTCTTCTTTTGAAAGATTTCTTCAACACTTAGTTGATTCCTGGTCCTGTGCACTTCTTACAACCGACCTCTGCACTTTATTGCTAGAAAAACCTGAGTTATTTCTCCAAGTCAAAGACTTCGCATACGCACTCCTTGTGCTTAACATGCACACTCTGCATACAAAATTTCCATGCTATCTCTTCTGAGCTTCAAGTCGAACAAGACTCTCTCACACGCACTCCTTGCATTCAATATGCACTCCTTGCATTACTTATAGAAGAGAAACAATTGAAACTTATTCAATTCTTCATAAGTTCATCCATTCACCATGAACATCATACACCCACAAAATTCATAACAACAGTAAACTTTTAAACAATATCAAAACTGTACAATTGGATCAACTTTCCCTGTTCTATTCATTCCAAAAACACATGATTACACCTTTATCTCTTAGAGTCATTATAATTAGAAAACTTATCTAAGGACCCAGATCTTTCTCTCTCTTCTTCCTCCCATCTAAATTCTATCACCTTCTACTCCAATAGTTACCTACTCAGCTTAATTAATGCAACCTAATGAATCATACAGGATAATATCCTACACCTGTAATATATTACAGTCCTGTAAGGATTTACAATAATCCATCTGTTCAAAATGGTGGCCCGAATTTACATACAACTAATTAATTAACGGGAGATTCAAAAAGATCTCCACACCGCTACCAATCTGGTTAAAAGTTGGTTTGGCTCTTTCAATGCGTTGAAGTGTCGACTTTGCTTCCACGTCTTCTTTTCTTGATGTGATAGAGATGCTCCTAAATCATATACTCCTCTAGAAAAAATATTCATGGAATCTTGTCCATGAGCTCTCGCACTATCTTTCCATGCTTCAAAATATCAGGTTCAGTTACCCAACTTGAATCTTTCACAGGGTGATCCTTCCACTTTACCAAATATTTAGGATGTATCTTTCTTCTGGTTTTCCTTCCAATTCTCTGTTCCAATATTTTCTCCATCTGAGGTTTTTCTACTATGGTCATCTGTTCTTCCCACTGAATCTCTTCCTGATCATCTAATTCTCGGTCATTGAATATCGGTGATATCCCAACATTTTCCGGCAACTCAATATCATAAGCATTTGCTGCGAATTTTCTAAGGATCTTGCATGGTCCTATCTTCTTCATCTTCAACTTATTATACGTTCCTCTGGGAAACCTCTCCTTTCTCAAATGAGATAAAACTTCATCTCCCACTTCAAATTGAACTTCCTTCTTTTTTGATCAACTATGTCCTTATACCTCTAATTACTATCCTGTATCCGTTTCTTAACTTGATCATGAAGTCTTTTCATTTTTGTAGCAAAATATTCTTCTCCAGCCCTCCTGAATTCATCTTGTTTCAACTCTCTCAATTCTGCAATCCCTCTTGGTTGTCTTCCATATACTATCTCAAATGGACTTTTTCTAGTGCTTCTATTAACTGAATTGTTAAATGCAAATTCTACTTGTGCCCAAATCTGATCCCACTGATGACCTTGTTCAATGACTAAACTCCTTAAAAAATTTCCCAGACTCCTTTTCACCACTTCATTCTATCCATCTATTTGAGGGTGATATGCTGAACTAAAATATAAATTAGTTCCCAACCTCTTCCATAGAGTCCTCAAAAAGTGTCCTACAAACTTAGTGTCCCTGTCTGAGACTATACTTCTGGGAAGTCCATGTAATCTCACAATTTCTCTGAAAAACACATTGATTATGTGTGTAGCATCATTTTTCTTATGGCATGGTATGAAATGTGCCATCTTAGAAAATCTATCAACTACAAAAAATATGGAATCACTTCCCTTCTGGGTTCTAGGTAATCCCAATACAAAATCTATACTAATTGCATCCCAAGGCCTTTTTGGAATAGGCAATGCCTGATACAAACCAATGTTTTGTCTCTTTCCTTTTGCATGTTGACAAATATTACATTGATCTACAAATTTATTCACATCTTCCCTCATACCTGGCCAATAATACAAACTACTCAGTTGTGCAAATGTTTTGTCATGAACAAAATGTTCGGCTAAATCTCCACTATGTTTTTCTTTCAATAAATTATCTCTCATTGAGCATCTTGGTATGCACAATTGGCTTCCTTTAAACAACAATCCATCCTAGATCAAATATTATACCCATGAGTTGTTATCCCTCAACAAAGGATTTCCATATGCTTCATAAGCCTCCTTAAAATCTAGATCTTCCTCATACATTTCCTTAAGGTGCTCAAATCCTAAGGTCTTCACTTGGAATTCCTGTACAACCAAACTCCTCCTACTCAAAGCATATGCAAATTTATTAGCACTTCTAGAAATATGTTTAATGACAAAAGTAAAATTCTGCATGAATTCTACTGATCCATTGGATCTTTTAATGACTATGGTTGAGTTTTAATTTTGCATGCGTTAATTATCCAATTGAGAAGCTTAATGAAAGAATGAGGAAAGAAGAGGAATTATGACAGCCATATACACATTTTCAGATCTGAAATGAAATAATATATAGCAAACCATAACACGATAATTGATAACGGAGTTCGACACAACATTGCCTACGTCTCCGGGCCTTTTTCTCTATGGGGGAGGCTTCTTTATTTCTATTCAAAAGATCAAAAGTACATCGCAGCAGTGCCAATTGGCTACAAGACTGATCTGGTCATGTTCTTCCAGATCTCTAGAACCCTGCAAAGAAAATGGCACGCAAAACGAACATCCAGAGCTCCCAGAAATGGTCCACAAGCGATTGCTCCTCAATAGCTTCCCTACATAAAAATGGATTTGGCTTGGCTTCCCTTTAGCATAACTCTACTCTGACTATCCTTCCATGGCCTCAAACAGGCCTAGTTTATATAGATCTGAAGTTGGTTATCCATCCCCAACTTCCTCCCAAAATATGGGCTCCAAAAATGCCCAATATCTCCCAAAAATGGAGAAAATAAATTAAAATCAGGCATATAATCATTAAAAAATCCAAAACTATAATATAGAAACCCACTTTGTTTAAAATCAGGGCACAACCCCCAAAATGTGCGCTCTGGGTCATATGAAGGCGGCCATGTGGCCGAGCGCTAGCCCCTCGGGCTATGCGCTGGCCCTTCCCTTGTGCTAGCTCCTGGTCATTGGCGTGCACATAGGAACGGATCTCGGGCTAACTGTTATAACCACACACTGTTTGGATTAAAGTCCCTGGTCCTATGGGATCCACCCGGGATCCGTGGGATAGTCCCTATCGCCAACTCTCACGCTCGCCCGGTTGCTGCTAGGTTCTATGGTAAGCGAATAGACCATGGGTTGGGGCTAAGCCCCAGCCCTTTCCGACCCCGACCAAAACCTTATTTAAATTTAAATATATTCTCCGCCGTATACATATTAAGAACCACCCATGGGCCAGGCGATTAGCCCGCTCCTTCCAGTCCACAGCCCGGAGGATAGGTCGCAGGTTCAACCCCAGGGAAAACCATATAATTTTGCATAACCACGACAACCAACCACATGGTGCCATGTGGTAGCCCATGACTGGGCCATGTGGCACCTCAACAACCAATCACAAAGTGCCAAGTGTCAATCACTGAATGGTCCATGTCACCTGCCATGTACCCTACCACTGTACCTGCCTAGTTAGCTGCTGACGTCATCCCATGCCACGTGTCACCTTTATAGTGGTGACACGTGTCACCCATAGATTGGTCTAGCTGTCTGCCGTACGCCACATCATCCTGCCATGTGTCACCTTCAGGAGTTGCCACGTCACTTGTATGGCCATACGACCTGTACAGTCAGCATGCCACGTGGCACTATACGGACTGTACAGACTGTATAGTCATCCCCTTTTTTTGCCTGTTTGGGTTTTAGGATAGAACACGATATCTTGCACATACAGAGCCTGTTTGACGAAGTAAATATATGGCCGGAATCAGGAAGACAAGATGGACGCAATGGTGCTGGTTTCGTCAGATTCTGAGCACTTTCATTTTTGAGCATTTTTAAGCCCTGTCAGGCTTCTGGATCCGATTCTGGATCACACTTCCCCACTAAAATACCTTTTGGTCCCCAAAAGGTTACTGACCAGTCAACAAGCTTGGGATAGGCCACCCGGCTTGCTCTCTATCTCTGAACTCTGTCCTGTGCACCTGTCTCATCAAGATCAACTGTAACACAATCATGACAACTGACAGTATATTGTTAGCCATTTGAACCCTGTTACATCTTACTGAAGCCACTACCATCCATGTAGAAAACATTAATAATGACAGTATCAAAAAGACGACTGCAAGTGAGCTGATATACTTGAAATATTTGCACGACATGAGCTTATCTTGAAGCAACTTATGATTGATTTTCCATTCAACAATCATTTCTTGTTCTTTCTTAAGGTCGATTACTTCGTTTGAAACAATTACTGATTTGTTTCTTGCTTGCACTGCCTTCTTTAATTGTTCCATTGTTTGAAGTGTTTTATTTTCTTTAACATGATGAGCATGAACCACATAATATTGACCTACTTTAGTAAATTGATATTGATTCTTTGTCCTGTAGAAGATTGCCTTACGATCATATAAGTATGGACTACCTAAGACCATGCCACATTCTCTTAACGACACTACATCACATGTTACTTCATCCACATACTTAGATGAAATTGCAAATTTGATTGTGCACTGCTTTGTTATGTGCATTTGATGATGATTGCTTATCCATTTGAGTGTGTAAGGCTTATGATGTAGTTGTGTTTTTAATCCCAATTGCTTAACCAATTCTTCTGAGATTAGATTAGATTGAGATCCACTGTCGATTAATGTATCTATATTAGTGTTTCGCATGATTACCCTTATATGAAATAAGTTGCTTCTACAATCAATGTCTTCACCAATTTTACCTGTCATACCAACCAATGAGATCTTTGATTCATCACCTGAATTCGATCCCAAGTCTGTGGGTTTTGTTGTCGTTGCCACTGTTTGCGTTCCCTTCTTTTCCTTGAACCACTTTGGCCTTTTCTCAGGATGCAACTCCCAACATTTGTCCTCATCATGTCCCTCTTTCTTGCAATGCTTGCAAGTGGGCTTTCCTTCCTTTCTCGTCACTGCATTTGCATTTTTTCCATTCCTTTTCCTATTGTCCTCTTTCTTTGAAGACGATGATTCCCCTGACACACCTGCTTTCCCTGCTTCAATATACGTAGCTTGAACAGAAACCTCATCAAGGTTAGTGGGTCCAAACATGAAAACAATGTTTCTAATATGCGCAGGTAAACCTCCTATATAATTCATAAGAGTTTCTTGTGTTTACAAAGGGATGTCTAACATTAATGCCATTTTTCGAAATCCATCGGTGTATTCTTGCACTGTTTGTCCTTTTCTTAGTTTTAAAGATTGCCATTCGATTAATGCTTTTTATTTATAACCCAAAGGATAGAATTGTTTCCTAAGTGCAGAAATGAAACTCTTCCATGATGGAAATACATTACCCACATGTTGTGTTCCCTTTTGCAGCTTTCTTTGCCACCAGATGAGAGCTGTACCTACAAGTCTCAAAGATGCCAACTTAATTTGTGTGGCCTCATCCTTGATATGTTGCACACTGCAGTATACCTCCATCTGCCTGATCCAATTATCAAGTTTTTCTGCATTTACTTTACCATCATATATGGGCAACTCAAATTTTACATCAAGTTTTAACAATGGCATTTCATTCTTATTCTTATGAACATTTTTCTTTCCATTAGATTTAGAACTTGAACTTGAAGAAGAAGGAGAAGAAGGAGGTGATGATGGAGGTGAAGGAGGAATTTGAGGATCGTCCTCTTCCTCTTCACTTTTTCCCTTCGAAGATTCACCCAAAACTGGTCTCTTTCATTCCAGGTAATCCTCGTACAAAACTTTCACCATCTCCGACATAGCAAGGAATGTTTTCCGAAACTCTTTCTCATCTTGAGAAATCCCTTCTTCCGATGCCATCTTCTCGCTATGAGAAGCTCTCTTTCTCAATCCAATTAATGGATTCTCTGCAACAAGCTCACCTTCACAATGCTGTAGCTTTTCCCTGGTTAACATGCAAAACTCAAATCCAAACGTCAACTAGCTCCGATACCACTTGATCCGTCGGATCTTTTAATGACTATGGTTGAGTTTTAATTTTGCATGCATTAATTATCCAATTGAGAAGCTTAATGAAAGAATGAGGAAAGAAGAGGAATTATGACAGCCATATACACATTTGCAGATCTGAAATGAAATAATAGACAACAAACCATAACATGAGAATTGATAATGGAGTTTGGCACAACGTTGCCTACGTCTTCGGGCCTTTGTCTCTGTGGGGGAGGCTTCTTTATTTCTGTTCAAAAGCTCAAAATTACATCAAAGTAGTTCCAATTAGCTACAAGACTGATTCAGTCATGTTCTTCCATATCTCTAGAACCATGCAAAGAAAACGGCATGCAAAACGGACGTCCAAAGCTCCCAGAAATGACCCACAAGCGACTGCTCCTCAATAGCTTCCCTGCATAAAAATGGCTTTGGCTTGGCTTCCCTTCAGCATAAATCTACTCTAACTATCCTTCCATGGCCTCAAATAGGCCTAGTTTATATAGATCTGAAGTTGGTTATCCATCCTCAACTTCCTCCCAAAATTTGGGCTCCAAAAATGGAGAAAATCAATTAAAATCAGGCATATAATCATTAAAAAATCCAAAACTATAATATAGAAACCCACTTTGTTTAAAATCAGGGTGCAGCCCCCAAAATGCATGCTCTGGGTCATATGGAGGCAGCGATGTGGCCGAGCACTAGCCTCTCGGGCTATGCGCTGGCCCTTCCCTCGCGCTAGCTCCTGGTCGTTGGCGTGTACATAGGACCGGATCTCGGGTTAACTGTTATAACCGTGCCCTGTTTGGATTAAAGTCCCTGGTCCTGTGGGATTCGCCCAGGATCCGTGGGCTAGTCCCTATTGCCAACTCTCGCGCTTGCCCAGTTGTTGCTGGGTTCTATGGTAAGTGAATAGACCATGGGCTGGGGCTTAGCCCCAGCCCTTTCTGACCCCGACCAAAATCTTATTTAAATTTAAATATATTCTCCATCGTATACATATTAAGAACCACCCATGGGCTGGGTGGTTAGCCCGCTCCTGCTAGTCCACAGCCCGGAGGATAGGTCGCGAGTTTGACCCCGGGGAAAACCATATAATTTTGCATAACCACGACAACCAACCACAGGGTGCCACGTGGCAGCCCATGACTAGGCCACGTGGCACCTCAACAACCAATCACAAAGTGCCAAGTGTCAATTGCTGAATGGTCCATGTCACCTACCACGTACCCTGCCACTGTACCTGCCCAGTTAGCTGCTGATGTCATCCCGTGCCACATGTCACCCTTACAGTGGTGACACGTGTCACCCATAGATTGGTCCAACTATTTTCCATATGCCACATTAGCCTGCCATGTGTTGCCTCCAGGAGTTGCCACATCACCTATATGGCTGTATGGCCTGTATAGTTAGCATGCCACGTGGCACTGTACGGACTGTATAGTCATCCCCTTTTTTTCCCTGTTTGGGTTTTCAGACAGAACGCGATATCTTGTGCATACAGAGCCCATTTGACGAAGTAAATATATGGACAGAATCAGGAAGACGAGACAGACGCAATGGCGCTGGTTTCGTCAGATTCCGAGCACTTTCATTTTTGAGCATTTTTAAGCCCTGTCGCGCTTTTGGATCCGATTCTGGATCATCTACCAACTTAGAATGCCTCTGATTCAACTTCTCTTGCCTAGTAATAAATTGAAAAGCTTGATTATCACTATACAAGACAACCTCTTTTGGAATGAAATAACGTCTCCATTTCTTCAAAGCTTGAATCATTGCATAAAACTCCTTGTAATATGTAGAATATTTCTCCTTAGTGTCATTCAAATTTTCACTAAAATAAGCAACTGGCCTATTATCTTGACTCAAAACTACTCCAATGGATATTCCACTTGCATCACACCTCACTTGAAATGTTTTCCAAAATCGATTAAAACCAAAATTGGTTGTTCTGTTATCTTCTTTTTCAACACCTTGAAAATTTTCTTAGCCTCGTCTATCCAATTAAAGGACTTATGTTTCTTCTTCACAGTATCCATCATGGGTGCACATATACCACTAAAATTTCTGATAAACTTTCTATAAAAACTTGCTAACCCATGGAAACTTCTCACCTCAAATATGCTCCTAGGTGATGACCATTCTTTGATTTCTCTCACCTTCTCTGGATCCATCATCAATTCATTTGAAGAGATCACAAAACCCAAATATATGAGTTCGGTCTTCATAAAAGAAATTTTCTTCAAATTTATTAACAACGTTTCTCGCTGCAACCTCCTCATCACTAATGTCAAATGCCTTAAATGTTCTTCATCTGTTTTGCTGAAAACTAATATATCATCCAGATATACAATGACAAATTTACCTTTGAAGTCCTTCAGTACTTCATTCATCAACCTCATAAATGTGCTTTGAGCATTTTTCAATCCAAATGGCACGACTATCCATTCAAACAAACCTTCATTTGTCTTGAATGTTGTCTTCCATTCATCTCCATCTCTCATCCTTATCTGATGATATCCACTCTTCAAGTCTAATTTTGAAAAATAACTTTCTCCACTCAAACAATCCATCAAATCATCCATCCCAAGTAAAGGAAATCTATATCTGATGGTAATCTTGTTGATGGCTATGGAATCTGTACACATTCTCCATCCCCCATATTTTTTCGGACTTAACACAATTGGTACTGCACATGGGATTAGACTTTCCCTGACTAAACCTTTATCCAACAACTCCTGAACTTGATTCTTAACTTCTTCATTCTCTCGAGGTGCCAACCTATACGCTTCTTTATTTGGTAAACTAGCTTCTGGAATCAAGTCAATATGGTGGCTAATACTCCTAATGGGTGGTAATGAGTGAGGCAACTCATCCACTACTATGTCAACAAAATTCTCTAACAATTCCTGGATTTCTTCAGGTAAATCATCCATAGAAGTATTGGTAAGGATAAATCTCGACTTCCTTACTACAACAAATTTCATTTCTTGATATTTCTTGATTTCCTTTAAGAGTTCCTTCCCACTCATGAGAAGCATTCTTTTGCTGACTTCTTCCTTTTATTTCTTCTCCTCTATTGGCAGTCACATGTGGGTTCTACCATTTTTTTCTAGAGTATAAGTATTTTTCCTCCCATCATGAATGATATTCCTATCAAACTGGCATGGTCTCCCCAACAAAATATGACAAACATCCATAGGAATTACATCACACAGAATACCATCTTTATAGCCTCCTATTTTAAATTCAACTTTGCATTGTTGACTTACCATTACTTGATGTCCTTTCTGCAACCATGAAACTTTATATGGACTTGGGTGTGCATTTGTCTCCAGCTCTAGCTTTTCCACCATTTCTGTAGAGACTAAATTATCAGTGCTCCCACTGTCTATAATCATCTTGCAAACTTTGTCTTTTGTTTTACAAGTAGTCCTGAACAACCTCATTCACTGAACTGAACCTTCTATTTCCTTCTCTGGCTTTAAAAGAACTTTCCTCATCATAAGGTTATGTTCTCCTTCTGCTACTTCTACTTCCACATTCTTCTGAGCTTCAAAAATGTGTGATTCTCCTCCTCCTTCTTTCTTCCTCTCGGGGCATTCCCAAGACATGTGTCCTATCTTTCCACATGCATAACATTTAACTCCACCTCCTCTACCTTTTCCTCTTCCTCAAGGAAAAAACAATTCTCCCACCAAAGGGTCTTCTTCGGGAACGTCCTCCTCTTTCAAAGTGACCATATGATTTCTCAATCTCATCCTTGGTTTTCGGTGTCTTATCATAAAAAATTCCCTTACCTCTATTTGAGCCTCTGCTTCTGCTTCACTGACTCTGGTTTCTGGCCAAATTTTCTTCTGCCTTCAGTGCAATCTGATAAGCATCTTCCACTATCTTCACAGTCATAATGCTAATCTCATCCTGAATTTCATACCTCAAGCCATTTATATACCTGACAACTTTTTCATCATCCTTCTCTCTTTGTCCAGTCCTAATATTTAGTCTATAGAATTCTTCTGTATATTCTTTCATTGTCATACCCCTCTATCTTAGGTTCTGCAACTTTCTGAACAAGTTTATCTGGTAATCCTTAGGTATGAATTTAGCCTTCAGTTTGGATACCATCCTGTCCCAATTATTTATCTTTTGTTTACCTTTTCTCCTTCTCTATGCCTGCAATTCATCCCACCACGGTGCTGGATGTCCCTTTAATCTAGTGACATCATGTCTCACCTTCTTTCCTTCATCGACATCTTCATAGTTGAAATACTTATCCATGGACCTTATCTAGTCCAATATCTCTTTGGCATCCAAATTACCTTCATACATGGGGACGCCCATCTTTTCTCTAGCCCCCAACTTCACAACAACTTTCAATAATCATTCTTCAGCCACATCTTCCCCTGTAGCTTCTTCAACTTCTATTTCTTCACTTTCTACATCACGGACGTCTTCAACGACAACTGTTCTTCTTTGCATTGCTTCCATCGCTTCCAACCTTGCGCGAAGCTCTCTCATTTCTCTTCCCACAACACAATTTTCCATAGGTGGATCTACACGAATCCTTGGCAACATTATTTCAACTATTTTTTCTTTTAATACACATAATACGACTTTGAACTTTTTTAGGCTCTGATACCACTTGATGCCAACCCCCCTTCTCCTTGGGTGGTGTGACCTCCTAGTCAAGGATCTTCAATTCTCGGAGATGAATTATCTCTCTGAAACCTTAATGGTCTTGCTTCTAAATAACCACAGGTCTCTTCAGTCCTTCGGTGCAACTTCTAGGACACCCGTAACCTCTCTCTTCTCACTACCGCGCGGTTAGTGTTTAGGCACTAGCTCCTCCTCTGTTAGCTCCTTCCTGCATATGACCTTGGGTTATATCCACACACAATTGCAGGCACGGTCAAAAGTGGTTTGGGATCAATCCACTTTTCTCCTCGTAATTCACTACCAAACATCACGCGTCCAATTTACAATACCACAGTTTCTATTGTGACCCGCTCTCAATTTTTTAAATTTCGAGCACTTTTCATCCCCGCAATCCTTCATAACTGTTGATCTCACAATATCGACAGTGATTCTAAACTGATGGTTCATATCTGTCCTTTACAAATCTATGGATCAAATTTAACCCTTCTAAATCAACGACTGTGATTTATTTCGCGATTTGGACTTCGGGAGTTTCAACTTTCAAACTTTTCTTTCCTTCGAAATGCATGAATTATTTCTGTGTGTCCTCCTAAATTAGAAGATGATAATTTACTTCGGACTATCCAACGATCGATGTTTATTTCGGCCCTTCGGCTCTCCGGGCTTCGGGAGTTTCAAGTCTCAATCTGAAAATCTCGAAGTGATTTCTCCGGAGTTCATAATATATCACCACATATCCTTCTGGATTAGATGGTCTAGATCTCCTTTGGGTCTTAGGTGATCTCTCCTCCTATGTATACATAGAGTTTAAATCTCATGCACTTTTCCTAAATCCAACAGTCTGAAATAATTCGGCTCATCTTGGATAGATCTTCTCCCTTCACCTTTCCCAACCTTTGCGAATTCTTCCTCTGAAACATTTCTTCGACACTTAGTCGATTCCTGGTCCTGTTGACTCCTTACAATTGACCTCTGCACTTTCTTTCTAGAAAAACCTGAGTTATTTCTCCCAGTCAAATACTTCGCATATGCACTCCTTGCGCTTAACATGCACACTTTGCATACAAAAGTTCCGCGCTATCTCTTCTAAGCTTCGAGTCAAACAAGACTCTCTTAGATGCACTCCTTGCGTTCAATATGAACTCCTTGCATAACTTAAACAAGAGAAACAATTAAAACTTATTCAATTCTTCATAAGTTCATCCATTCACCATGAACATCATACACCCACAAAATTCATAACAACAATAAACTTGTAAACAATATCAACACTGTACAGTTGGATCAACTTCCTTTGTTCTATTCATTCCAAAACAACATGATTACACCGCTATCTATTACATTCATTATAATTAGAAAACTTATCTAAGGACCCAAAGCTTTCTCATTGTTCTTCCTCCGATCTAAATTCTATCACCTTCTACTCCAGCGGTTACCTACTCAGCTTAATTAATGCAACCTAAGGACTCATACGGGCTAATATCCTACACCTATAATATATTACAGTCATGTAAGGATTTACAATAATCCGTCAATTCAGAACGGTGGCCCGAATTTACATACAACTAATTAATTAATGAGAGATTCAAAAAGATCTCCACACTGCTACCAAGTTGGTTAAGAGTCGGTTTGGATCTTTCAATGCGTTGAAGTGTCGACTTTGTTTCCATGTATTCTTTTCTTGATGTGATAGTGATGCTCCTGCATAATTTTTAGTCCTTAATCAATTTTCTATGGAGAGGATTAAAAATGGATGGAATATTCTTTGTCGTCACACAAAATTAAGGGTTGTGATTTCAACCATTAACCTCCTCGCTTTTATGAAGGCATACATTTTTTGTGTTTACCTTTTTAATTACTTTACTCTCCAACTGATTTCCATCTCTAGCTTATTATAAAGGATTCCATTTGATTTTGATTAAGAATATGTCATCTAGGTGGCCGTTTCAATTAAGCATGCATTGTTTTTATGAATGTGACAGGAATTTCATTTCAATTAAATAGGGAAAGTGTGGTTTCTATGAATGTGAAAAGGCGATGCTACATTGGGAGGCATTTAATATTATCTCCATCTGAAATGAATATGCGAAGCGAGCAATGTGCCAGAAGAAAAGTTACATGGATGGATGCTCCTTAAGAATACTCAACTCAGTGATGGCTCAACTCCAGGCTCCATAAACACAACTTCCATTGAATTGAATCAGCTCCATAAACACAGTTCTATTGAATTTAATTGAATAAGGTGTATTTATGAACAATATTTTGGGTGTATTTATGATGGTGAAACATCTATAAAGAGAATGCAAGAAAATTGGTGTGCGTGAGATAAGGGCCTCTTGGAAGTGCACTGAATTCTTCTAGGAACATAACATCAATGAAGGGGAATGGTGCTTGATTACATTACATGGAAAGTAATATTGTCAAAATAATGGGTGTTGGCCACCATGTTTAAGTGGTTATGAATGGTGTCCTCGAGGTGTAGGATAGTCGATGATGGAGTGTGTTGTTAAGCCACTCTATGATATTAAAGTCACTGGTTCAAAACTTGCGGGGAAAAAAAATCCAACCATGTTAAGGGTTGGTGTGGCTCAGGCCGGGTGCGATCCCCGGGTGATTTTGACGGCTTAGATGCCCCTGATTCATGGTTTCTTAGCCACAGGTTAGTCCCACAAGTCACGGACAAACTAACAAAAAAAAAAAAAAAGTGGTTATGAATGGCAGTAGCAATAAATTCAAAAATATTCCTCAGGCAATACCAAGATCATCAACTTCATAGATGGGGCAGTTGCAACGAACAATACAATATATATTTTTCCATCTTTGAATAACGTAACTATGATTTACATCAAAATTTTGATTTCTTAGACATTGTGTAATTTGTTCTTCTATAAAATGATATGTTACAGACCTTATTCACAACAAACCAAGTGAATAAACAAGCTCTCCTTAACAATCCAAATGTCTTATTTCCACCATCAATATCTCGGGTGATTTATAAACCTTTTTATTTATAAGTTAGAATCATGAACAAACATTTGTATTTATAAGTTAGAATCATGAACAAACCTTTTTATTTATAAGTTGGACTAATGAAGAAAAATATTCATTACCATTGACCTTTGAAAGAAGTAACTGAACTGATTGTGCTATGTGTTTGAAACATGATAATAGAAACTTTATTGTGCTTTCTCTTGGAACTTGAAGGAAAATGGTTGGTTACAACACCACTGACGCTGTCAAATGGGGCCTACTTCGATCGTTATCCAATGACGATAAAGTGCTCATAATTGACATGTTTTGGCAATTGAGTGCAGATATGGTTGACATTCATGCATCCCTCGTGTTTCAAGCCTGTAAATCAAAGAGGAACTATATAAGAACCCATGTCCTTTCATTCATCCCTATAAATGTAATTCCTCCTTGTCAAAGTAATTCAATCGTATTCTTGTTTATAGATTGGAACATAATATAATTCACTTTTGTTTGCATACACTCCATATTAAAAAGGTCTAACAGATTACATAATTTGGATCATGTTGAGTTATCAAGAGATACAAACTCAATCGATCTTTCAATTAAGAAGAATCTGGAGACCTGGTAAACATAGGGAAAAAGATTTTGGACAATCGTATTTCAAGAGAGAATATAGAGACCAACCAGTTTGAGAATGTGTCAGGAGAAGGCACGAACCGTGATGCATTAACAGGGTAAACACATCAATTTCATTTAATCCCAAGAGACAACTTTGAGAGCATTGAATATTGCAAATCGATCCCAAGAAAAAAAGTAATGAATACTATTTTCAAAGATTTATAATAGCATTCAGATATACTAGCACAATCACATAATTTGGGCTATGAATGCTTATAGCAGTATTTAATTTACAAACCTTGACTTTCACACAATTTTAATTCTAACATAAACCCTAACTTTAATATAACCCTAATTTTAATCATTTTAATGATACATTAATTATTTTAAAATACCTAATAATTAAATGCATTTAAAAATAATTAATGTGTTATTAAAAGTATTAAAATCATTTAAAATTATATTAGGGTTAAGGTTATGTTAAGATTAGAATTTATACTAGAATTAAAATGATCTTAGAGTAGAGTCAGGGTTTGTAAATTAAAAATAAGCCTCTCAGCTTTCATAAACCACAATTATGTGGTTGTTTTAGTCCTAATGCATTGGTTGGACCTTCGGTCCTGGTGATCGACAATTCTCAGTAGGCAAATCAGGATGTTAGTGTCAGAATGTATTCCTCTTTGATGGGAAGCTTTGATTTCATGGCACCAATTCACCATATTCATGCAATTTCCAGTGATTTTTCATCGTCAATGAGGTTTGTTTTTTTCCGTACTTCATATTTCAATGACCCTTGGACCCTACCTTCCCCAACTATGTCATACAAAGGCCAGTCACACATTGTTATGGAGATTCCATTGTCAGCAGTAGAGGTTGCATATCAGTCTATTCTTGACGATACTGCTGACCCAGATCCTTCCTCCTCATAGAAGGACGAGGTGGATCTTGTTCTAGATCTCGTATGGGCCACCCAATCATCTTTTTTAAGTGATTTCCTTGACGATACTTTAATTTTAGATGAATCCATATTAGAGGCCATGTCTGGTCCTGATAGTCCTTAGGACAATATGCATCATCGATCCTATTTTCTCCCAGAACTTGTTAAGATTGAACAAGATGAATTTAGATTTATCTTGATTGATATGGTCAGTCACTCTATGGTTCCATTAGATATGCATGGTATTTATGCTGAGGGAAACATGGAGAATATTTCTCCTACCGTCACAATCAACATATCTCGTATTCCTGGAAAAATTGAGAACATATATATCGGTGCAGATTGTTCGACTGAATAAATTCATATATACATTGATCTCTTTAAACAATTCATGATGTATTCGCTTTGTCATATGAATATATGTCAGGGATTGACCCCAACATTGCTGAACATGAGATTAAAACCTATTTGAGAGATGTCGTTACTATCTCATTCGGTTGAACCCTAACAAGTGCATTTACTGCGTTAGGTATGGCCATGTTTTAGGATTCTTAGTATCTTAGAATGGGATCATGGTAGATACTATGAAGTTGAGGAAATACTTCTATTGCCTCCCTTACTCAACATTAGACGACTTCAAGGTTTACAGGGGAAGGCTAATTTCCTACGTCGGTTCATAGTAAACTATGCCAATATAACTAAGGGTTTCATGTGTATTTTGAAGAAAGACATTTGGTTAATATGGGATGAGTGAGCCTAATAATCCTTCAATGATCTTATCAAATTTGGTATCGATACCTCTAATGAAGCCTCCAGACTACAGTAAAGACTATTTTCTTTATATCGCCACATCCAAAGGGACATTTGGTATGGTTCTGGTTTAGGAGGACAATGAGCTCCATGAGCACATTGTCTACTATCTCAGTCGAAACCTAGTCAGTCCTGAACTTAAATAATCTCAAGTAGAGAAACTAGCCTTGGCCGCCGTACATGCGATTCAAATATTACAACATTATATATTACTTTGCAAAACTATCCTAGTTGTGGATATCAATCCATTTCAATACATCCTCACTGGGTCTATCATAGGGGGAAATAAAATAAGTGGATTGTTTTTCTGCAATAATTTGATCTCAATTTCTCTTCGACGAAGTCTAAGAAATCGCTAGTTTTTGCCGAGTTGATATCGGACTTCCCTCAACTAGATGAGGAAGTTTTTCATGATGATTCATTCATGGATGAACATATCTTCCTTATCTCATCTTTGTACCCATGGTATGGATACATTTTGATCTATCTTCAAATATTGAAGCTACCCCAACATCTGTTGAGAGACGATCGACGATGTATACATCGTCAGGCTAAAAAAAACCTTATTATCGACGACACTTTGTATCGTCAAGGGGTAGATAATATTTCACATAGTGGATTGATTCACGAGGAAGCTGATTCTGTTCTCAATGACTATCACAGTGGGGATTGTGGTGGTCATTTATCTAGGCTTGTGACAAACCAAAAACTATTGCGAGCCAGTTATTTTTGGTCATCAATTTTTAAATATTGTGTTGAAACAGTGAAGAAGTGTCACCCTTGCCAGGTGTTTGCCTGGAAAATGCACTCGCACCCAATTGTCACCATTGGTCCCTTCACCAAGTGGGGGGTATATTTTATGGACTACAACCCAGCCTCAGTTGGGGGGCAACAACATATTATTGTGGCCGTGGATTACTTTAATAAATGGTAGAGGCCATGCCTACCATTAAATACAATGGTAAGGCTGCAACATTCTTCGTATTCAACTAGATTATAGCCCGGTTTGGAGTCCGAAGAGATTTTTTCATTGATCATGGAAGTCACTTTCTGAATGAAATGATGAAAGAATTAGCATCGAAACTGGGGTTTAATCATGATCATTCTTCCCATTACTATCCCCAAGAAAATGGAGAAGTAGACGGGGTGAATAAATCTCACAATATCATCTTGCAAACAATTTCCAAGCAGAATAAATATGTCTAACATATGATTCTTAACCTTGCACTTTGGGCATACCGAACCATGGTAAAGACTTCCACTGACTTCTCTCCTTTTTAGTTAGTACATGGTGTGGAGTTTATTCTTCAAATTGAATGATAAATCCCTTCCCTTAAGTTGGAAATTGAGCTCCTACTTGACACATCTAATCTTGAAGAACGCCTCGTACACCTGGAGCATCCTGATGAGTAGCGTCGGGATTCCTTTATGGATATTGAAGAGAATAAATGACGTGTTAAAGTTCAATACGACAAGTCTGCCTGTCCTCAATAGTATGCTGAGGGTGACTTGGTTATCCTTTATGACTAAGCCAAAGAACCACTAGGGGTAGGCAAGTTTAACCCCATGTGGCATGGTCCTTATATCGTGCAACGTGTATTAGAGAAAGGAGCTTATGAATTAGAATATTTTGAAGGGAATATGATGGATGAGCCCAGAAATGGGCTCTACCTTAAAATGTATTACACTTGAGCCTCAAGATTGGGTGTGACATTTTGTATACTAGTGTATCTTAGTGTATATACATCTTTTCATTTGTGTCATCAAAATTCCTATCAAGTTTTCCCTTGGTGGGAAGATGTCATTGAAGTATTTAATTTACTTAGGATCCATGGACGATTCCAATTTTCATACGCGAAACATGGCTTCCATCGCTTGGGTCATTTACTCACCCGAAGTCCAATTAGTGTCTTCAGGTGGTGTTCGTCTGGATCTATCAATGAATAATGTGGATGAGTATAGCGTCGTTATAGAGCTATTACGTGACAACATTTCACATGGAGTTCGGTATTTATAGGTTCTCCTAGAATCCCAATTAGTCATATGTCAGTTGAACGACAGTTACTGTGTACGAGATCCTACTCTACTCTGACAATTCCTACAGGTACTACTTTTGGAATGATTTGATTTTCTTACTTATAATCACATCCCTAGAAGCTCTAATCATTTATCTGATGCATATAATAATTATATTTTAGATTGGCATTTGTCACATAACTAAGCAAAGAAAACACATTCATGCATTTACACATTATAACATATATAAGTAAAGCTAAAGACCAAAATATTTTATATTTCATCCTTTCGAGGTCAAAAAATATTATGTCATAGTACAAATGGGGTTCACACCCTCAAAATACATATATGTCTGGTATATAATATGACGATGGAATCTACGCATGTGGAACCAGATGCGTATCATGATAGCACACCTCTGCATTTTCAAGACGCCGGAAGAGTCACACCCATGCATAGGGTGCACCCACCACCTACCACTACATTGCCTCTGGAAGATCCTCCACTTGAACCATATGAATCCTTTGCATCAATCGAGACAAGTTACCTTGCACATTCTATAGCACTCTCTATGTGTCCACGCCTGCTTTCCCATCTCTTCAGCCCCTCCACAGATGTCGTGGGAATCTCTCTGGTCATCGTGGACCTACATCTACATAACAAAACAATTGTTAATACTTGATACCATACAAACATATTTGTGTTTTTTATTTTTATTGAAAAAACACAAAACAATGAAATATATAAAAACATTTCCTACCAATATCACTATAGGAGGAACCTGGTGGCAAATGCATACATGGATCCCCTCTATAGTTGATCCCATCGTAAGTGTCATCATCAATGGTTATGACCTGTTGGTGCCACCAGAAAAATAACTCATCATTGTAGGGGGTTGACACCCTACCACCTCCTAGTCGCCTCATCACATTGGTCCACCGTGACATGGATGGATCATGCTATCCATGTGGAGTAATCTATACTCTAGGGATCAAACCTGGAGCCTTCTCAAAGAAAAAACTAGAAAGTATGGATGAAAATCCAAAATTTCTCATTTTCCCTTGTTTGCAATCTATCAAATGGATCTTCATGTTAGCCAGTAGTGAGGTACACCAGTCATAAACAATGGGTATTAAACACCCCACCACATAGAATATGAGTGGCTTTGATGCCTGGTGCAATGAGGCCAACCCTGAAATCCATGTAAGTACAAGCATGGTGATATTTAAGTTCGGGTTCTTGATCGCCCTGATAGGGGGTTGTCTCCTTACTTTATCTATTCCTACAACACAATGGGTGGAAATGTATTACTCCATAGTCACACCACCCCCATCCCCTCGGGCCTTGATATTCACTACCTCACCTCAGTGAGACAATCCTATGATGAAGTATATATCATCCACTTCAATCCTCAATGGTTTTCGATCGAGGTTGAAGGACTCTGTCTCCGGATCCCAGTAGTTTACTAGCAATTGGAGTAACCTCACCTGAGCTCTCATTCCCTTAAGAGGCCAAAATTTATAAAGGCCACATAATTTTCAAGCTTGTTGAGGCATTGCATCTCTTCCCATTGATGCATCGATCACTTCATGCTCCCTTTCCCTCCATTCAATCACTATCCTGCAAATGAGAAACCATTTTTTGAGATAAAACCTTTCAAAACTTTTGTTCACGGAATTGTATGCGAGATAACATGATAAAAGTAGTGTATAGGTATAAATATATGCATGCGAGATTCACTTTTCCTGCATATATGGGGCCGTATATCTTTCCCGGTGATTTTTCACCCACATATACCCTAGTTTCCATCTTACGCTCTCTAATGCTCAAAAAATGGGGTCTAAAATTGAAATTTAAACCATTGAAATTGAAAGAGATGAAATGGTCACTTACTTGGTCTAGACGGTTGTTGATTTCATTGATCGTATCTCTCGCAATCGACACTTGAAGATCGTGGGAAAAATGGCCTAAAATGCACTATGTGGGTGAAAAAACTCAAATGGTATGGTAAAATGGTCTATTTTTACTATTAGTAGAAATTTTTTACCCACTTCCTATAGTTTTTGCTTCTTTTTTTTTGACCTTATGGACTAATAGCACAGTGGAAAGACTTGGTTTTTGGTAATTTTTTCTAGAATGTTTTGCAGTTTCCAACATCATACCTCTTGTTCATGCCTTCGACATGTATATTATTTCACTGACATATATGATAGGTTTTCACTCTGTTTTTCATTCTTGCATCATCCTATGACCGTGACACATACACCCTAGGTACGAACCCATTTATTAGCAACACATAAACTTCTTACTGCTACTAGAAGTTTCGTTATTAAGTGGTAGAGGCTTACCAAACATGGGTGCCCTATTTAGAAGCTTTGTGCCATTTGGTGCCCATGCAAAAGTTATTCCATAGGATCAAGAGTTCCGTATAGTCCTGATATGAATTTGCATTCAAACCCCATTTTCTTACTCACAAGCATTCTTACCATTACCCGTGGGACTCCCCCTGAGTCTTGGTTAAGCTATTTTCTGACTCCCAAAAAAATGAAAAGGATTTCCGAGTGAACTTATGTCTTTCACACTCTTTAAATGGATTTGAAAGGACGCCTATTTGATATAATTTTAACCCTTTTCCGGACCAAGTAGACTACTTACGAAAAAGGAATACTCTAGTCACCATTGGCTAGAAGAGTTATCCTGGGTATTATTTTATACTTTTTCGGGCCTAGGGGACTAAATATACGAAAAAGTACATTTGGTGGAGTTAAGTTGTAACTGCATTCCATCATCCTTCTTACAGTATTGAGCCTATGTCCAGTTCCTTATTTCTCGTTATAAGCCTCTTACCTCAAAAATTTGCATCACTAGCCAAGCAAAGACTTTTATATATCCTTTGTAGCTTGACACCCTGTAACCTAAGAGGAAACATCCCCCCGAGTATCCATTCCTCGCATGCACTTCCTTTCATTTATCATAGGTATGTTCCACTGCTTGGAGCTAGTTGCTTACTCACAACACTTGTTTCCTCTCATGTATCATAGCATTTATTTTCCTATGAAAAAACAAAAAAAAGACAAGCGAGACAAGAAGATCATCTCATATAGGCAGTAGTCGTGTAGACTTTGAACTGAGCACACAATTTTGAGTCCACTTTCATCCAAATTTTGGGTTTAGCATGAACTTAGGAAGCTGAGCTTGTTACTTAGAGTTTACTCCTCCAACTATTTATTCTTCCAGTCCCTATGTAGAGTTTTTTGATTCCTCCTGCATCAAAAAGTTTTATCATCAAGTCTATGTTGCCTGAGTTATCCATATGTCTCATTCTCTTTCTCAAAGGAAGCCTATAAGCATGTGCCGACCATTTATCATAACTCTTGACTTTTCATGTTGGCCATACTCTCAGTATATCTCAGAGTCACATGAAGCTATGGTCCTACCATGCACCCTGGTCCTACTTTCATTATGGGTAGGTAAACGTGAAACTAAAATTTGACATTTCCTCATTGGTCGCTGACTGGGGGACTTCCCTTGTGTTCTACAGAAAGAAATCTATTCACACATTGGTATTCATGTAGTGTCTTGGATTCCATTAGCCTTATTGGTGGTTTCCTCGCCTTTGTCATAAATTTTCCTTATTGGATGCTATTTAGAGGGTCTCTTTCATGCACTACTTACATCTGGTGCATGCGAGAGATGCACAGGGTCATTGGTTCATGAACATCCTATTCATATGAGCTCCTCCTAATCATCAAGCTATTTCTTTGTACCTTGTGTTGAATGATGAAAGATTCCCTAATGCTCTCCTTTTAGCGGGTCTCCTTCAATCGAATTCAACTCATCTATTATGGAAATGAGACCTAGAGTCCTATGAGTACCCAAAGGATTGAAGTCATCAGTGGCAGGTTCTCTCACCATCGACAATTGGGAATACATCAATGTCACCTAATCGATGGATTCTTCAAGTATTCGACCTCAACACCCTTATTCACACTTGTAGAATGTACTCGGTGCCTTGATACCTACTTTCATTATCGGTGGGTTGCCTAGCATTTGTTAACGATATACCTTAATGACCGATAATCAAACGAAGTCTCATTTTGTTCGACCTCAACTCCTCTATTCACATGATGTAGAATTGCACCTTCAAAGGATAGTGTAGAAGACCTCCAGCTTACAGTAGAAACATTCCTCATCTATATGACTTTAGTGATCATGCAATATCAAATTTTACTCCATTGTATACATACTGGATTCCACTGTGCCTTGTTTGTGACTATGACAACCTATGGCATATGTCCGCTTTGCATTTCCTATTCATGGCCATGAACAACTATTTGATATATTTTCACATGGATCTACAGTGTAATTCAGATTGGAAGCCATGTGTACAAAGTCATTATGGATTGTAATATTCTCATGAGAAACTAGTACTTCCAATTGAGTCTTCATTACTCCACTTCTGGGAATTATAATGTATTTCGGCCATCACAAATAGTCCTTTGACCTCACACATTTGAGGGCATTTGTTAGAACAAATGTTTCCTCATTCCATGCAACTTTCTTAGATGGCCTTCCATTTCCCTATGCAGACTTGAAATTCCCTTTTTGTTCCTTCCAGAGCCAAAAAATAATATTTTTCCACATATACGTTCCCTATAAGTTATACAAGCATATACGTAGGTTGCTCCAATACAACCCACGTACATTGGGTTTGGTGCTCAAAATTAAAAATTATGTCAGGTTTCCATGCCATGTCACAAGATCCATGATCATTGACCTCCATATACTGGAAATGCTCTGATTTGGCCCTTCAGTTCCATTTGAAGGCTATAAATTGAGCCATATCCAAGCCTTGAGATAATTTAGCAATTCAACTTTGAGAGAAAAGACACTCTAGATAAATTTCACTTCATATTGAGTTTGCATCCCTTTGTCCTCGAAAGTATGAAATCTTTGTTTAGCTCCCAATATATTCCTTCTTTGTGACAGTGAACCTCATTGAATCCTTTATATGAGCTTGCCTTTGGTGGAGGATTGAAGTGTTGGAGGCCCAACTAGAGGGACTTAGTTTCTCAGTTCTGATATTTTTTATTGCAGACATTTGTCACCTATGTACTTTTGCTGATTATTTTAATAGAAATACTATTTTCTCATCCAATTGATATCTTGCAAATATTTGAATTATTATTCCATGGGTGCATTTGTCATGCATGTTAATGGATTATGCTAATCTATATGCTAAAAAATATATAATCACCATATGCTTGTGTATCTTGGTTGTTGAGGACAAGTTGCATGTATAAAGCTTTGGGTTGCATGCTCAATGATGATCTTCATCAAACGTCTAGACGAGATAGGCTCTTAGCCTTGTCTTGTTATCATTTCATTTATATAGCGTACTTGGGATTATAGTTGATTTTTGCATGTCATTCAGTCTGTTGTGGTTTACCCCTTGCCATAAAGAGATTTTCCTCATAACAACCATCATGCAATGGATTTGAAACTATCATAGGGGAAATGTATAATGAACCTTAGCCATTATAAGTCTTGCACATTAGGGATTTTATTAGGGCCTAATTTGACCCACATCTGAAAAACAATGTCTTTCCCTTAAATGATGCTTTATGTATTATTTATGATGCAAAAGGCCCTTTTATATCAAACAAACTCACAAAGGGAATATGGAAAGCATCACTTAGTTAAGGATCTCTTAAGATTAATTATGAAGGACATATGATAGTTGTATATTAGTTATTTGATAAAACATATGTATTAATAATATGATTTTCATTACATGATTACAAAAAATATGAGAATGAATATTAGTAGTTGTAGAATTTGCATGGAACACTAATCTCATAGGATGCATGCACATTACGTAAAATAATTTTTTTTAGGAGGGAAAGTATCATATGTCCATGTTATCTTATGAGTTTATGTCAAATTTTTGTTTTGTCCTAAAAAATGTGGTGGTGAATGAGACTGCATAAACCAATTAATTAAATTTATCATTTCTAAATCATTTGTCATTGTGTTTCATTTTGACAATATTTTAAATAGCTTACACAAACTCATCTTTGATGAAATTGTATGCATTTATAGATCTATTTCTATGGATTCAAAACATATATTTCTATATAAATGTTATATTTTGATGAATTACATGCATTTATAGATATATTTTTATTAATTCCAAATATATATAAAAAAAATTACAAAAAATTTATTGTTTCCTATTATTTAAATATTTTTCATGTAACATGTATCATAATTTAAAAACACATGTCTATGTTTTTGCAATAAAATTTTATCACAACCATTTTTTAAAAAGTTGACATTTTCTCCTACAAACTAAAAAAAAACATGTTGATTATATTAAGACCTTTATTAATTTATTATTATTATTATTAATACTAGCACAACCGACTCGCAGCTGGAGAATGTTGAAAGGTAACGACCACGGATAACATTCCCCGCACAGTAAAAACTTTTTAGCCCAGTAAAAATTTCGAGTTAAGTTAAAAAAAATCAACCAAGAGGGTTGTTGAATGAATATAGAACAACTGTTGAATGATATAAACATGGCCTGTATATATTTTAATTCTCTTTAATCATTTGAACGTGGAAATTATATATTTTTACAGTAAATTTATAATGTGATTAGGTAAATGTAAAAAAGTAAACATGTTAACGGATGCCTTCATAAGTGCAAGGAAGTTATGAACAATAAATCTGACCAATTGATTTTGGAGGACGACTAAGAATATGCCAGCATCTTCAATGCTTAGCCATCAGATTAAAATTTAAGATTAAAAGATCATTAATTATGCCCATTGTCAATAGGTGTACACCTTTTGGCGTAATAAAGTGTAGTGCATTTTATACTCTAATATGACACTTGGCATAAGTCATCCCAATATAATATTTGAAAAAAAAGAACATCTCGATATGGAAGATATTTGTATCATAACTACTCATAAATATAACAATTATAAATGTAATTATGAACAATTATTATAGTGTTATCAATAAAATAAATGAGAAAATAACATTTCATAAAAGTAATTTTTCTTTGTAAACATGTTTTATCAACATAATGTATCTTGCTAGAGATTAAAAAATTCACCTTGAAGAAGAATTAAACATTATATGGCATTAATAGTTATAAGTTTTTTCAATTACCATACAAAGTAAACAATTTCATAAAACTAGAGTTAAACATTATATGGAAACTCTAATGAGTGGCACATCTTAAATTTAATTTAAAAACGGAGAAATCATTAGCACACTTATAATACATTTTATAAATCAAACAACAACAACACCATCAACATGATTTGAAAAACACAATATACATGTGTGCTATACTGTTTATAGTGCACTAGTGTGATTGAAAGTGCACCGGTGTGGTTGTTACATAAAAGTGCATCGAGAAACAATTTAATTGACAAAGTACGTATGCAAACTTCCATAATTATTTTTTTGTGGAGGTTGTGCTTTGTAGAGGCAATCACTCTTTGATGCCTCTCATAATTTAGTGTATGGAATCGATCCTTTGCCACTTCCTCAATCCTTTGCCTCACATTGTTGGTCAAAATAGGACTGTGGAGCAATAAAATAAAACAAATGTATAAATAAAACACAAAAGATACACAATACAATAGAGACACAAATATACATGGTTCACCCAGTGTGGGCTATGTCCACTAAAGAAATTCTCAGGTCCTTCCTTTATTATTATCCAACAAATGAAGGGATACAACCTAAAACACACCCACTATAACTTCCTCTTCTTTCTCTCATAGTATCCTCTCTTAGAATACAATATTCGCAATGATACATAGCCACAATATATTTCCCTCATAAAAGAGGGTTTCTTTCTAGGGAAAAAAAACCTAACATAACTTCTATCTTCAGATATGTGACCTTATAATGAACGGCCCATATTTACTATGAAATTACAATATACATTTATAAGGAAAATTTCCCTTTGGGGGCTTCGCCCCCGAACCCCCGTCGAGGGCCCACTTTCCCCTGGACCCTGCAAGAGGGGAAATCCTCCACTGCACTCCCCTGCGTGGAGGACTGTACATTCTTCTGGGGTGTAAAGTCTTCATGCAGTATAAACACAACTGAAAACAAAGGCCTCTGAATTAGGAAGATAATTAGGCTCCACAACCAACACACATATCCTCCTCTGTGCGCTAATCAACTTTCTCCAAGACACTGTCCTTGTCATTCCTTTAGCCATAATATGAATTGGAGTCAATTTTCTTGTTAATCACATACCTACACCTCCTCTTCTTTTCCTCGAGGGGACTTATCTATTAGCTCTTTTAGGAAGGGGAGGAATTTTATAGCCTTAAAGTATCTATAACCATGACCCTTTCCAATGAATTTGTTCCCTTCCAAGTTGGTCATCTTGGCCCCTACTTTGGAATAATTGGGACTTCCAAGATCTACGATTGGAGCTTCCCAGTGCCCCTTTTTGATGTTCAACAAGAAAGGTTCCTGGTGGATGTCTTAATTATAACTCTCTATCAATATCAATAATGAACTAAGGTCCATATTGTATATTTAATAGAATTTAAGAATCACATTTGGGAAAACAATTGTTGATCCATAAGCTTTATCAACATTCCTTATCACTAAATATCAAGCATTTCCTTTCCCTCAAACTACTCCTTTAGAGATCCTCACTTGTGTGATTTCTAAGAAGCTCATCATGTTTCTTCTTCTCCACAACCATGCATTCAACTGTTTTCTCATCCTGAAGGAGCACATGGGAAACAAACTCTCGTTCCCTATGCTATTGGTTTCCCTTGTCTTGATCTCCCATTTATTTTTTCACATCCTCATATTCCTAGAATAGGACCATATTGATGGAAACAACCTCCCTTTTCTTGGTTGTCAACATGGTCTCCATCTAGATAGACTTGATCCTCTACCACTCTTTCAGTGCTTTTCCCCGCATCTCCTCCTTCGCGGGATGCTTGACTTTCTCGAAGATACTATTCTTGTCATCCTTATCGCCATAATAATTGGCATAAATTCACTTGTAAATCACATACATCTACCTCCTCCTCTTCTCCTTGGGGGACTTAATCGAATAACTCTTTGAATTCAGGGAGGAATTTCCCAGTCGCACTTGTACAATTGGTTGTTGGAAGATTGTAACATGCCATTTTCCAGCTATCAATTGTACAAGTGTTGTTGGGAAATTCTTCTCGGGCGTAAAAGATCTATTCGATAACCCCCCAAGGGAGAAGAAGAGGAGGTATAGGTATGTGATTTATAAGATAACTGACACCAATTATTATGGTAACATGGATGAAGAGAATTATATCTTGGAGAAAGTCGAGCGACTCGTGGAAGAGGAGATGCGGGCCAGAGTCCTGAGGGAGTGGTAAGGAATCAAGTATATCTAGACACTAGTACATATTGAAAACATTTCGACATTCTATTTGCGACATTATGGACAAAATTGGCCATACTGTTGAAAAATAGAGGAAATTTTAAATTTTTTTCTCCATATTGCCTGATAATGTCTCTCTTGTGATGTACTACAAAAACATGTTTCTCTTGCGACGTGATGTAGGAGCATCCACACCTCATCAAGCGAGCCAGCGCGTGGAGCAGGGAAAAGACAGCTGGACAAGCCAACAAACTTCTTTTTGAATCTTACCTTGAGAGTTGTTGTGCCAAACATTAATGCATTGATGTGATGAAACACACTTGTATATGTAAATGGACCTTGAGCCTTTAAGCTCACGTCCTTAGTAGCTGAGGCATTTAATATAATTAATGTAAAGATAGATAAGAATTAATTGTAGATTTGATAGTTGTAGAATTCGAGAGGGAAAACGGAATATAGGCACCCTCCTTTGTATCATTGTAACATTAGCATTAGCATTCATATGAGAGACAGGAGCAAGAAGAGAGCAGAGCAGAGAACTTGTGGAGAACACCCATGTACAGATATTGAATTAAATAGGAAGACTTTGATTCAATTCCATGGATGTGATTATTCTCTGTGTGTTGTTGATATTATGCTGTTGCATATTTGCTTCTTGTTATGCCTTTGTTCTATATGCTATGTATGTGATTTCATGGTAGATTCGAAATCTGTGAGAGTAAAACAATTAGTTTCAATTGTTTCTCTATTCTGAATCGAGAGATTCCTGCATAGAGTGCAGTGAATTTTGTCCGCAAGGAGTGCGTGACCACAGGGTTTAGGAAGAGATAACTTTTGTTCTAAGTCCTCAAGAATGTAAGGATTTGACACCGGAGTCGTGCAAGGCGTGTACAGGCTGGAAGTCTGATTTCATGGTAAATGTGAAGTCTGAGAGGATGAACGAACGAGTTTCAATTGTTTCTCTGTTTGAGCTAGGAGATTCCTGCATAGAGTGAAGTTGAATTCCTCCGCATAGAGTGTGTTGATAAGGCTCAGCAGTTAAACTCTCATTCTCCTTCACCCAGAGGTTGAATTGGGTCGATAGAGTCGTGCAGGAGAAGTGCAAGCGAGTGCGCAAGGTCGAGAAGACTTCATCACTTAGCGTGTTTGAAGTATCGTCGCAAGGAAGTATGTGCAGGGAGTTTCCGGAAGAAGCGAACAGGCCAACGCACGGGTCTCGTGGAGAGACATTTCCTATTCGGGATTCGCGTAAGGAGAAGAGCCGGACGTGAAGTCTACAGTGTAGATGGAAGAAGTTCGAAGTCTGGGAGAATAGGACGCCGATTAGAATCAAGAAGATCATGACTCTAGTCGGGGATCGGGCATATCGGTATTTCACGCGGAGGAGGTTGGAAGTTTGGCCGTGGAGATTGCGAGATCGCGAGGTGCGAGTCCCCGGGAAATTTCCTAAGTCGTGGGGTCCTCAAGAAGGGTGATGTAGCAGGTAATCTCGGGACACCAGATCTCGGGAGTTAAAAGGCCAGGAGTGTGGGTCTCGCGAGTGGTGAGGAAGTGAGAAGGCGAGATAGCAAGTTTGTCGGCATCTCGGCATTTCGGATCTCGGAGGTTGGGGCCCCGAAGGTATAGTGACGCGAGTCGCGAAGTCGCGATAAAGAGAAGTCCCGATCAACCGAGGGAAGGTTAGCGTTGACCAAAGACATCGGGTCTCGAGATCCGAGGGTCTCGTATTCAACTGTTGAACTCGCGAAGTCGCGAGAGCCGATCCTCCGGTAACCAAGGAAGGAAGGATCGTGAAGTGGAAGATTCACTGTGGGTACAAAGGATTCCCGAGAGGGGATCAGAAGAGCCTTTGAGTTCTTCGGGCCGAGGAGAAAGAAGGTCCTTGTGAAAGCGACCGTTCTTCGGGGAGCACAGAGCGGTGGCGTCAGAGTGGTATCAGATCCCGGAGAAGAGTTCTCTTTGTTCAGGTAGTAGAGAGAAGCGAATTACACCATGCCGCCTAGAAGAGAGAGACAGTCTCCTGATTGTGAAGACAGGGACGCTCGAAGAAGAGGAAGACCGGCAGGGAAGCCAGAGATGGAGCATCAAATATGAGATCTTAGGGCGAGACTTGAAGAGATGGAGACCACCCAAAGGCGTGGAGTCGACGCTGGAGAGTTCAGCGATTCCGAAGTGGAAGAGGAAGCTGGACACGATGCAGAAGAAGTCACAACAGAGGATGCTTCGACTGAGCAGTTGATTAGAGCCATCTCCAGGATGAGTTCGAAGACCAAGATGGACATTCCCATCTATGAAGGGAGTCTAAATGCAGAAGAGTTGCTGGATTGGATCCGAGCACTCGATACCTACTTCGATTACGAAGATATCGAAGAGGACAAAAAGGTGAGGCATGCTGTCACGAAGCTGAAGGGACATGCAGCCTTATGGTGGGATGAGTTGCAGGCTGACAAGCGCTGCAAAGGAAAATAGAAGATTAGGAGTTGGGATCGGATGATCGCTAAGATGAAAGCGAAGTTCATCCCCAGAGATTACCAGATCACACTGTTCAGGCGGATGCAGAACCTGAGACAGAAGATGATGACGGTGAAGGAGTACACCGAGGATTTTTACAGACTCAACATTCGAGCAGGTCACTGAGAGAGTGATGACGAGAAGGTGGCAAGATTCCTGAATGGATTGAGGTATGACATTCAGGATGAGTTGAGCATGGTTACCATCCGAACAGTTGAGGATGCATACCATATGGCTCTGAAATCTGAAGAGAAGTTGAGCCGTAAGTAGGGACAGCGAGGACGAGGCAGGAGTCAGCCCCGAGGCAAGACAATTTCCCAAGAACGAACTCAGAAGCCCAAGGAGGAATGGAAGAGGCCTCAGGGAAAAATTGAAAGAGGTGGAACCTCACAGTAGAGGCAACAATATGCTGAGCCTAGGAGACAACAAACTAATCAGCAAGGAGATTATGTTGACGGCAACGCATTTCCTCGCACCCGAATAAGAGGAAGAAGCCGAGGAGGAGTTATCACATGTTTTACGTGTGGAAAAGATGGACACAAGGCCGTGGACTGTCCAGACAGGAAAATGGACAGAGGAAAAGCTCACGTCGCAGAAGCGCAGAGGCATGATCTGGAGGATGAAGACACTGGAAGTGGGAAGTCATTGACAGTGCACAAAGTTCTCTTGAAACCTGAGAAAGAGGTGGAGGACACGGTGCAAAGATGCAGACTATTCCGGACCACGTGCAAGACCAAGGGCTGGAAATGCAAGGTCATAGTGGATAGCGGAAGCACCGATAATCTCGTTTCGACCGAGATGGTGGAAAAACTGGAGTTGGATATGACCAATCACCCGAGTCCATACAAAGTGTCATGGCTACATAAAGGACACCAGGTATGTGTTACGAAAAAATGCTTGGTTGAATTTAAAATGGGTGAATATAAGGATGAGATTCTGTGTGATGTCATTCCCATGGATGTCTGTCATGTATTATTGGGTAGACCATGGCAGTATGATAGAAATGTTGTTCATGATGGGAAGATGAATACATACACTCTGGAGAAAGATGGGAGAACCCATAGATTACTTCCGATAAAAGAAAAGGACGTAAAGCCGGAAGTAACCAGCACCATACTTCTCATGAGTGGAAAAGAACTTCTCACAGAGATGGAGAAGAATGAAGATCCACAATTCTTTATTGTCAGGAAGCCGAGAATTGTCCTGACAAGCACAAGAGTGGACGACTTGCCAGAAGAAATTCAGGAACTGCTGGGAGAGTTCGCTGATATCATCGTGGACGAATTACCTCATTCGTTGCCACCAATGAGGAGTGTGAGTCATCACATTGACCTCATACCCGGGGCAAGCTTACCAAATAAGGCCGCATACAGATTGACACCTTAAGAGAATGAGGAAGTCAAGAGGAAGGTACAGGATCTGCTAGATAAAGGACTGGTCAGGGAGAGTCTCAGTTCGTGTGATGTTCCCACAGTACTAAGTCCGAAGAAGGATGGAGGTTGGAGAATGTGTACAGATTCCAGAGCGATAAATAAAATCACCATCAAGTACAGATTTCCACTGCCGACAATGGATGACTTGATGGATTGCCTGAGTGGGGAAAATTACTTTTCGAAGATAGATCTCAAGAGAGGATATCACCAGATCTGGATGAGAGAAGGAGATGAATGGAAGACAACATTCAAAACAAACGAGGGTTTGTACGAATGGCTGGTCATGCCGTTTGGCTTGACAAATGCGCTGAGCACTTTTATGAGGCTGATGAATGAAGTCCTGTGGGAATTCATTCGAAAATTTGTGATCGTGTATCTGGATGATATACTGGTGTTCAGCAAGACCAAGGCAGAGCATTTAAAACATTTGGCCGCGGTGATGAGAAAGCTACAGCAGGAGAAGCTGCTGATCAATTTGAAGAAGTGTTCGTTCATGCAGACAGAACTCATTTATTTGGGTTTTGTAATCTCGGCGAATGAATTGAAGATGGATCCTGAGAAGGTGAAAGTGATCAGGAATTGGCCATCGTCGAGAAATGTTTTTGAGGTGAGGAGTTTCCACGGTTTGGCTAGTTTCTACAGGAAATTCATTCAGAATTTTAGTGGGATTAGCGCAGCAATGATGGACACCATGAAGAAACGACATAAAAATTTTCATTGGACAACAAAGGCTAAAAGAAGCTTCAATATGTTGAAGCGAAAGATTACAGAGCAACCAATTCTGGTGTTGCCTGATTTTCAGAAAACCTTCCAGGTGAAGTGTGACGCAAGTGGATATGCTGTTGGAGGGGTCTTGAGTCAGGACGACAGACCTGTTGCATATTACAGCGAGAAGCTGGATGATGAAAAATTGAAATACTCCACATATGACAAGGAGTTCTATGCCATTATACAGGCATTGAAGAAGTGGAGGCATTATTTGATACCCAAGGAGTTCGTATTATACAGTGATAACCATGCATTGCAGTTTGTAAGTCAGCAGGAGAAGCTGAATCAAAAGCATGCGAAGTGGGTGGAATATATGCATAATTTCACATTTGTCATCAAGCACATTTCGGGGACTGCTAACAAAGTAGCTGACGCTTTGAGCAGAAAATGTTTATTGCTGCAGGAATTCAGGGTCAAGACATTGGGTTTTGAAAACCTCAAAGATATGTATGCAGGTAATACAGATTTTGGGGAGGCTTATGAAGCAGCCGAGAATCCGGTTCTCAGAGATCGGAGTCCTTGGATAGACTACCTGATCCAGGATGGATTGCTATTCAAAGGCAATCAATTGTGCATACCGAATTGCTCCATGAGGGAGAATTTGGTGAGAGAAAAGCACAGTGGGGGCTTAGCAGGTCATTTTGGACATGACAAAACATTCGCCAAGCTGAGCGAATCATATTATTGGCTGGGCATGCGAGCAGATGTAAAGAGGTTTGTTGACAGGTGCAGGATTTGTCAACATTCGAAGGGCCGAAAGCAGAACACAGGATATTATCAGCCATTTCCCATACCTGAGAGGCCATGGGAGGCAATCAGTATGGATTTTGTGTTGGGTTTGCCGAGGATGCAAAGGGGAGTTGATTCCATCTTTGTGGTGGTAGACAGGTTTTCGAAGATGGCACATTTTATTCCGTGTCATAAGACCAGCGATGCAACCCACATCGCAAATTTGTTTTTTAAAGAAATTGTTAGGTTGCATGGATTGCCTAGAAGCATAGTCTCGGATCGGGATACGAAATTCATAGGTCATTTTTGGAGGACGCTATGGAAGAAGCTGGGGACTAATTTGGAATTTAGCTTAGCTTACCATCCGTAGATGGATGGGAAAACAGAAGTAGTCAACAGAATTCTAGGATATCTGTTGAGAAGCCTAGTGGTGGAACATCACAGCAGTTGGGATCAGATATTGCCACAGGCAGAGTTCGCGTACAACGATTCTGTGAATCAGAGTAAAGGAAAGAGTCCATTTCAAATTTTATATGGGACACAGCCGAGAGGAGTTTCTGAGCTCAGGGAGTCAGAACAGGCTGAAACTAGCAGCGCGAGGGCTAAAGAGTTCGCGGAGGCGATGCAGGAACTTCACAGTCAGGTGAAGCAGCGGCTGCAGAAGGCAAATCAGGAGTATAAGCGCAGAGCCGATCAAAGAAAGAGGAAACTTAAGTTTGAAGTTGGGGACATGGTTCTGGTGCACCTGAGGAAGGAAAGGTTCCCGAGGGGAACATACAATAAGCTCAAGATGAAAAAGATTGGGCCATGAAAAGTCCTGAAGAAATTCGGGAAGAATGCATACGAGCTTGAGTTGCCAGAGGGCATCAGGATATCTACGATATTCAATATTTCGGATTTATACCCATACATGGCTAGAGAAACAGAGACTGGAACTGAAGAACCAATGGTCCAGTGGCAGAAACAATTTCCAGTTGCACAGAAACCGTAGATGGAGTGCATACTGGATAAAAGAGTAGGCAGGAAGACCAGGAGAAAGCAATATTTTGAATACCTGGTGAAATGGAAGAATCACCCAGTGGAGGATGCCAGCTGGGAGACAGAGGCAGTTATACATAAACATGGGCAGACTGTGCAGGAGCTCATGGACAAGAGCCCATGAAATATTTTGAGCCGAGGAGTATGATGCAGGAGCATCCACACCTCATCAAGCGAGCCAACGCGTGGAGCAGGGAAAAGACAGCTGGACAAGCCAACAAACTTCTTTTTGAATCTTACCTTGAGAGTTGTTGTGCCAAACATTAATGCGTTGATGTGATGAAGCGCACTTGTATATGTAAATGGACCTTGAGCCTTTAAGCTCACGTCCTTAGTAGCTGAGGCATTTAATAGAATTAATGTAAAGAT
>ML784052.1:169642-191741 GCA_009831015.1 Picea engelmannii | reverse complement strand
GAGAACTTGTGGAGAACACCCATGTACAGATATTGAATTAAATAGGAAGACTTTGATTCAATTCCATGGATGTGATTATTCTCTGTGTGTTGTTGATATTATGCTGTTGCATATTTGCTTCTTGTTATGCCTTTGTTCTATATTCTATGTATGTGATTTCATGGTAGATTCGAAATATGTGAGAGTAAAACAATTAGTTTCAATTGTTTCTCTATTCTGAATCGAGAGATTCCTGCATAGAGTGCAGTGAATTTTGTCCGCAAGGAGTGCGTGACCGCAGGGTTCAGGAAGGGATAACTTTTGTTCTAAGTCCTCAATAATGTAAGGATTTGACACCGGAGCCGTGCAAGGTGTGTGCAGGCTGGAAGTCTGATTTCATGGTAAATGTGAAGTCTGAGAGGATGAAAGAATGAGTTTCAATTGTTTCTCTGTTTGAGCCAGGAGATTCCTGCATAGAGTGGAGTTGAATTCCTCCGCATAGAGTGCGTTGATAAGGCTCAGCAATTAAACTCTCATTCTCGTTCACCCAGTGGTTGAATTGGGTCGATAGAGTCGTGCAGGAGAAGTGAAAGCGAGTGCCCAAGGTCGAGAAGACTTCAGCACTTAGCGTGTTTGAAGTATCGTCGCAAGGAAGTATGTGCAGGGAGTTTCCGAAAGAAGCGAACATGCCAGTGCATGGGTCTCGTGGAGAGACATTTCCTATTCGGGATTCGCATAAGGAGAAGAGCCGGATGTGAAGTATATAGTGCAGATGGAAGAAGTTCGAAGTCTGGGAGAATAGGACGCCGATTAGAATCAAGAATATCACGACTCTAGTCGGGGATCGGGCATATCGATATTTCGTGTGGAGGAGGTTGGAAGTTTGGCCGTGGAGATTGCGAGATCGCGAGGTGCGAGTCCCAGGGAAATTTCCTAAGTTGTGGGGTCCTCAAGAAGGGTGACGTATCAGGTAATCTCGGTACACCGGATCTCGGGAGTTAAAAGGCTAGGAGTGTGGGTCTCGCGAGTGGTGAAGAAACGAGAAGGCGAGATAGCAAGTTTGTCGGCATCTCGGCATTTCGGATCTCGGATGTTGGGGCCCCGAAGGTACAGTGACGCGAGTCGCGAAGTCACGATAAAGAGAAGTCCCAATCAGTGGAGGGAAGGTTAGCATTGGCCAAAGACATCGGGTATCTGGATCCGAGGGTCTAGTATTCAACTTTTGAACTCGCGAAGTCGCGAGAGCCGATCCTCCGGTAACCAAGGAAGGAAGGATCGTGAAGTGGAATATTCATTGTGGGTACGAAGGATTCTCGAGAGGGGATCAGAAGAGCCTTTGAGTTCTTCGGGCCAAGGAGAAAGAAGGTCCTGGTGAAAGCGACCGTTCTTCAGGGAGCGCAGAGCGGTGGTGTCAGAGTGGTATCAGAGCCCGGAGAAGAGTTCTCTTTGTTCAGGTAGCAGAGAGAAGCGGATTACACCATGCCACCTAGAAGAGAGAGACAGTTTCCTGATCGTGAAGACAGGGACGCTTGAAGAAGAGGAAGACCGGTAGGGAATCCAGAGATGGAGTGTCAAATACAAGATCTCAGGGCGAGACTCGAAGAGATGGAGACCACCCAAAGGCGTGGAGTGGACGCTGGAGAGTTCAGCGATTCCGAAGTGGAAGAGGAAGCTGGACACGATGCAGAAGAATTCACAGCAGAGGATGCTTCGACTGAGCGGTTGACTAGAGCCATCTCCAGGATGAGTTCGAAGACCAATATGGACATTCCCGTCTATGAAGGGAGTCTAAATGCAGACGAGTTGCTGGATTGGATCCGAGCACTCGATACCTACTTCGATTACGAAGATATCGAAGAGGACAAAAAGGTGAGGCATGCTGTCACGAAGCTGAAGGGACATGCAGCCTTATGGTGGGATGAGTTGCAGGCTGACAGGCACTGCAAAGGAAAACAGAAGATCAGGAGCTGGGATCGGATGATCGCTAAGATGAAAGAGAAGTTCATCCCCAGAGATTACCATATCACACTGTTCAGGCGGATGCAGAACCTGAGACAGAAGATGATGATGGTGAAGGAGTACACCGAGGAGTTTTACAGACTCAACATTCGAGCAGGTCACCGAGAGAGTGATGACGAGAAGGTGGCAAGATACCTGAATGGATTGAGGTATGACATTCAGGACGAGTTGAGCATGGTTACCATCCGAACAGTTGAGGATGCGTACCAGATGGCTCTGAAAGCCGAAGAGAAGCTGAGCCGTAAGCAGGGACAGCAAGGGCGAGGCAGGAGTCAGCCCCGAGGCAAGACAATTGCCCAAGAACGAACTCAGAAGCCCAAGGAGGAATGGAAGAGGCCTCAGGGAAAAACTGAAAGAGGTGGAACCTCACAGCAGAGGCAGCAATATGCTGAGCCTAGGAGACAACAAACTGATCAGCAAGGAGATTATGCTGACGACAACTCATTTCCTCACACCCGAAGAAGAGGAAGAAGCCGAGGAGGAGTTATCACATGTTTTACGTGTGGAAAAGACGGACATAAGGCCGTGGACTGTCCAGACAGGAAAATGGACAGAGGAAAAGCTCACGTCGCAGAAGCGCAGAGGCGTGATGTGGAGGATGAAGACACTGGAAGTGGGAAGTCACTGACAGTGCACAAAGTTCTCTTGAAACCTGAGAAAGAGGTGGAGGACATGGCGCAAAGATGCAGACTATTCTGGACCACGTGCAAGACCAAGGGCTGGAAATGCAAGGTCATAGTGGACAGCGGAAGCACCGATAATCTCATTTCGACCGAGATGGTGGAAAAACTAGAGTTGGAGATGACCAATCACCCGAGTCCATACAAAGTGTCATGGCTGCAGAAAGGACACCAGGTATGTGTTACGAAACAATGCTTGGTTGAATTTAAAATGGGTGAATATAAGGATGAGATTCTGTGTGATGTCATTCCCATGGATGTCTGTCATGTATTATTGGGTAGACCATGGCAGTATGATAGAAATGTTGTTCATGATGGGAAGATGAACACATACACTCTGGAGAAAGATGGGAGAACCCATAGATTGCTTCCGATAAAAGAAAAGGAAGTAAAGCCGGAAGTAACCAGCACCATACTTCTCATGAGTGGAAAAGAACTTCTCACAGAGATAGAGAAGAATGAAGATCCACAATTCTTTGTTGTTAGGAAGCCGAGAATTGTCCTGAGAAGCACAAGAGTGGACAACTTGCCAGAAGAAATTCAGGAACTGCTGGGAGAGTTCGCTGATATCATCGTGGACGAACTACCTCGTTCGTTGCCACCAATGAGGAGTGTGAGTCATCACATTGACCTCATACCCAGGGCAAGCTTACCAAATAAGGCCGCATACAGATTGACACCTCAAGAGAATGAGGAAGTCAAGAGGCAAGTACAGGATCTGCTGGATAAAGGACTGGTCAGGGAGAGTCTCAGTCCGTGTGTTGTTCCCATAGTACTAAGTCTGAAGAAGGATGGAGGTTGGAGAATGTGTACAGATTCCAGAGAGATAAATAAAATCACCATCAGGTACAGATTTCCACTGCTGAGAATGGATGACTTGATGGATTGCCTGAGTGGGGCAAATTACTTTTCGAAGATAGATCTCAAGAGCGGATATCACTAGATCTGGATGAGAGAAGGAGATGAATGGAAGACAACATTCAAAACAAACGAGGGTTTGTACGAATGGCTGGTCATGCCGTTTGGCTTGACAAATGCGTCGAGCACTTTTATGAGGCTGATGAATGAAGTCCTGCGGGAATTCATTGGAAAATTTGTGGTCATGTATTTGGATGATATACTGGTGTTCAGCAAGACCAAGGCAGATCATTTAAAACATTTGGCCGCGGTGATGAGAAAGCTACAGCAGTCGAAGCTGCTGATCAATTTGAAGAAGTGCTCATTCATGCAGATAGAACTCATTTATTTGGGTTTTGTAATCTTAGCGAATGAATTGAAGATGGATCCTGAGAAGGTGGAAGTGATCAGGAATTGGCCATCGCCGAGAAATGTTTTTGAGGTGAGGAGTTTCCACGGTTTGGCTAGTTTCTACAGGAAATTCATTCGGAATTTTAGTGGGATTAGCGCAGCAATGATGGACACCATGAAGAAACGACATAAAATTTTTCATTGGACAGCAGAGGCTGAAAGAAGCTTCAATCTGTTGAAGCGAAAGATTACAGAGCAACCAATTCTGGTGTTGCCTGATTTTCAGAAAACCTTCCAGGTGAAGTGTGACGCAAGTGGATATGCTGTTGGAGGGGTCTTGAGTCAGGACGACAAACCTATTGCATATTACAGTGAGAAGCTGGATGATGCAAAATTGAAATAATCCACATATGACAAGGAGTTCTATGCCATTATGCAGGCATTGAAGAAGTGGAGGCATTATTTGATACCCAAGGAGTTCGTATTATACAGCGATAACCATGCATTGCAGTTTGTAAGTCAGCAGGAGAAGCTGAATCAAAAGCATGTGAAGTGGGTGGAATATATGTAGAATTTCACATTTGTCATCAAGCACATTTCGGGGACTGCTAACAAAGTAGCTGACGCTTTGAGCAGAAAATGTTTATTGCTGCAGGAATTCAGGGTCAAGACATTGGGTTTTGAAAACCTCAAAGATATGTATTCAGGTGATACAGATTTTGGGGAGGCTTATGAAGCAGCCGTGAATCCGGTTCTCAGAGATCGGAGTCCTTGGATAGACTACCTAATCCATGATGGATTGCTGTTCAAAGGCAATCAATTGTGCATACCGAATTGCTCCATGAGGGAGAATTTGGTGAGAGAAAAGCACAGTGGGGGCTTAGCAGGTCATTTTGGACATGACAAAACATTCGCCAAGCTGAGTGAATCATATTATTGGCCAGGCATGCGAGCAAATGTAAAGTGGTTTGTTGACAGGTGCAGGATTTGTCAACATTCGAAGGGCCAAAAGCAGAACACAGGATATTATCAGCCATTTCCCATACCTGAGAGGCCATGGGAGGCAATCAGTATGGATTTTGTGTTGGGTTTTCCGAGGACGCAAAGGGGAGTTGATTCCATATTTGTGGTGGTAGACAGGTTTTCGAAGATGGCACATTTTATTCCGTGTCATAAGACCAGCGATGCAACCCACATCACAAATTTGTTTTTTAAAGAAATTGTTAGGTTGCATGGATTGCCGAGAAGCATAGTCTCGGATCGGGATACAAAATTCTAAGGTCATTTTTGGAGGACACTATGGAAGAAGCTGGGGACTAATTTGGCATTTAGCTCAGCTTACCATCCACAGATGGATGGGCAAACAGAAGTAGTCAACAAAATTCTGGGAGATCTGTTGAGAAGCCTAGTGGTGGAACATCACAGCAGTTGGGATCAGATATTGCCACAGGCAGAGTTCGCGTACAACGATTCTGTGAATCGGAGTACAGGAAAGAGTCCGTTTCAAATTTTATATGGGACACAGCTGAGAGGAGTTTCTGAGCTCAGGGAGTCAGAACAGGCTGAAACTAGCAGCGCGAGGGCTGAAGAGTTCGCGGAGGCGATGCAGGAACTTCACAGTCAGGTGAAGCAGTGGCTGCAGAAGGCAAATCAGGAGTATAAGTGTAGAGCCGATCAGAGAAAGAGGCAGCTTCAGTTTGAAGTTGGGGACATGGTTCTGGCACACCTGAGGAAGGAAAGGTTCCCAAGGGGAACATACAATAAGCTCAAGATGAAAAAGATTGGGCCATGCAAAGTCCTGAAGAAATTCGGGGAGAATGCATACGAGCTTGAGTTGCCAGAGGGCATCGGGATATCTTCGATATTCAATATTTCGGATTTATACCCATACAGGTCTGGAGAAACAGAGACTGGAACTGAAGAACCAGTGGTGCAGTGGCAGAAACAATTGCCAGTTGCACAAAAAATGTAGATGGAGTGCATACTGGATAAAAGAGTAGGCAGGAAGACCAGGAGAAAGCAATATTTTGAATACCTGGTGAAATGGAAGAATCACCCAGTGGAGGATGCCAGCTGGGAGACAGAGGCAGTTATACAGAAACATGGGCAGACTGTGCAGGAGCTCATGGATAGGAGCCCATGAAATCTTTTGAGCCAAGGAGTATGATGCAGGAGCATCCACACCTCATCAAGTGAGCCAGCGCGTGGAGCAGGGAAAAAACAGCTGGACAAGCCAGCAAACTTGTTTTTGAATCTTACCTTGAGAGTTGTTGTGCCAAACATTAATGCGTTGATGTGATGAAGCGCACTTGTATATGTAAATGGACCTTGAGCCTTTAAGCTCACGTCCTTAGTAGCTGAGGCATTTAATAGAATTAATGTAAAGATAGATAAGAATTAATTGTAGATTTGATAGTTGTAGAATTYGAGAGGGCAAACGRAATATAGGMACCCTCCTTTGTATCATTGTAACATTAGCATTAGCATTCATATGAGAGACAGGAGCAAGAAGAGAGCAGAGCAGAGAACTTGTGGAGAACACCCATGTACAGATATTGAATTAAATAGGAAGACTTTGATTCAATTCCATGGATGTGATTATTCTCTGTGTGTTGTTGATATTATGTTGTTGCATATTTGCTTCTTGTTATGCCTTTGTTCTATATTCTATGTATGTGATTTCATGGTAGATTCGAAATCTGTGAGAGTAAAACAGTTAGTTTCAATTGTTTCTCTATTCTGAATCGAGAGATTCCTGCATAGAGTGCAGTGAATTTTGTCCGCAAGGAGTGCGTGACCACAGGGTTCAGGAAGGGATAACTTTTGTTCTAAGTCCTCAAGAATGTAAGGATTTGACACCGGAGCCGTGCAAGGCGTGTGCAGGCTGGAAGTCTGATTTCATGGTAAATGTGAAGTCTGAGAGGATGAAAGAATGAGTTTCAATTGTTTCTCTGTTTGAACCAGGATATTCCTGCATAGAGTGCAGTTGAATTCCTCCGCATAGAGTGCGTTGATAAGGCTCAGCAGTTAAACTCTCATTCTCGTTCACCCAGAGGTTGAATTGGGTCGATAGAGTCGTGCAGGAGAAGTGCAAGCGAGTGCGCAAGGTTGAGAAGACTTCAACACTTAGCATGTTTGAAGTATCGTCGCAAGGAAGTATGTGCAGGGAGTTTCCGGAAGAAGCGAACATGCCAGCGCACGGGTCTCATGGAGAGACATTTCCTATTCGGGATTCACGTAAGGAGAAGAGCCGGACGTGAAGTCTACAGTGCAAATGGAAGAAGTTCGAAGTCTGGGAGAATAGGATGCCGATTAGAATCAAGAAGATCACGACTCTACTCAGGGATCGGGCATATCGTTATTTCGCGCGGAGGAGGTTGGAAGTTTGGCCGTGGAGATTGCGAGATCGCGAGGTGCGAGTCCCCGGGAAATTTCCTAAGTTGTGGGGTCCTCAAGAAGGGTGACGTAGCAGGTAATCTCAGGACATCGGATCTCAGGAGTTAAAAGGCCAGGAGTGTGGGTCTCGCGAGTGGCGAGGAAGAGAGAAGGCGAGATAGCAAGTTTGTCGGCATCTCGGCATTTCGGATCTCAGAGGTTGGGGCCCCGAAGGTATAGTGACGCGAGTCGCGAAGTCGCGATAAAGAGAAGTCCCGATCAGCCGAGGGAAGGTTAGCGTTGACCAAAGACATCGGGTCTCAGGATCCGAGGGTCTAGTATTCAACTGTTGAACTCGCGAAGTCGCGAGAGCCGATCCTCCGGTAACCAAGGAAGGAAGGATCGTGAAGTGGAAGATTCATTGTGGGTACGAAGGATTCCCGAGAGGGGATCAAAATATCCTTTGAGTTCTTCGGGCCTAGGAGAAAGAAGGTCCTGGTGAAAGCGACCGTTCTTCGGGGAGCGCAGAGCGATGGCGTCACGACGAAGGTAGGAGGACGTCGCTCTTGCGACGACATTGCATTTTCGTCTCTCTTGCGACGTTGGTGAAATATTCATCGCACTTCCGACATTATGGAACCTAGGTTTTCCCCATCCCAACGGTCACCTAGTATTTGACCAAGTCAACTTTGACTTGGTCAACGATCATCAGAATTGCGACGTTATAAAATCTATAAATATGTTGCATTTTATGGATGTTGCGACAAGTTTTCTATAATAACGACAGTTCAAAAAGGGTATAAGATGGTCTTCTTGGTGAAAAAAAAACATTTATTGTTTCAGTATATATCTGTGGGGAAGAATGTCAGAAAACATTAGAGGTGGGAAAAAAATTAAAGAGGGTGAAAAGGGTGACAATAAATGTTATATCCCTTGAAAAAATTGTTTTACTAGACATCCTGAAAGATTTTTAATAGCAACAACTAAAAACATTGTAGAAAATATGGGCACATGGATGGGGGATCAAATAAATATCGTTCCATGGTAATTAGCTATATATAAATTCATTATCTGTTTTAATATTTATGGTATTATCAAACGTTTATATTTTTTTATACATGCACTAATGTTTCATGATTTTTTGTAATTATAAAGTTAGATTTTCCCCCTAACTTTATGCACAAAGCACCAAGTAGTAGCATAAATGATGTTGTACAAGATGAAGAACTTGAAGCAGATAATGAAGATCAAGTTAATGATCCCATGGAAGTAGATGACAATAATAACATAGTTCAAGATGATGGGACAAATCAAATTATCCAAGACTTATTCGATCATCCATATGAGGATCATGGGGACAATAGTGATGGTATTTATGATGAACCTCTGATTGAAAAGACAAATGAACGACTTTATAAAGGGTCAAGAGAAAATCTTCTCTCCACTACATTGCTACTAGTGAACTTAAAGGTTACGAATAATTTGTCGAACACTTGTATGACACAGATCCTAGGGTATGTAATATGTTTCATCGCATATACATAAAGGTTGAATTTTCCCCATTTTTTTTAGTGTTAATTAATGTGTAAAATAAAAATGCAATATTTACAGTTACTATTCTTTACATTAACTATTTATTTTTTATGTTTTATATTGTTAGGTGAATTTTTGTTACCCTCGTCAAATATTTTACCTCGCACATATCAAGATTTACATGCCATTATGAAAGACATTGGAATGGAGTATCAAAGTATAGATGCATGTCCTGATGATCATATTATGGAAAACATGTGTCGAAAACATAATGCCTGACATGTGGTATCAATAGATATCGAACCGATCAAGTAACAAAAATGGTCCCTCGAAAGGTTCTCCGATATATTCCCATAATTCCACGTTTGCAGTGACTGTTCAGGTGCCAAAGCATAGCACAGTTTATGGATTACCATGCATGAAAGAGAATTGATGATGCCGTTCTTCGAATGGCTACAGATGGTTATGAGTTTAAGGAAATTGCTGCAAAATGGCCAAAATTTACTGATGAACCTTGTAATGTTAGGCTTTCATTGGCAACTGACGATGTTAATCCATTTGGAGAGCTTCGGTTTGTTTACTCAGTGTGGACTATTTTTGTTATCAACAATAACATTCCTCCTTGGATGTCAATAAAGAGGGAGCACATAATGTTGACAATGATTGTTCCAGGTATTTTTTTACATTATTTTTTGAATTTAAATTTTTCATTTTTCTCTTTTTTTGCATAACATATTTTATTTATTTATTTATGTATATATACATACCATGGTAGTAATTTTTTGTAATTTCAAATAATTAGGTAAGTACCAAATTAAATATATGAATGTGTATATCGAGCTTCTTATCGATGAGCTACTAAAATTATGGGAGGGAATCACTATGTATGACATCTGTAAACCAATTGGGCAGAAGAGATTTCAATGCCATGGAATATTTTTATGGACATTTCATGATGCCCCAGGACTAACACATTATTGTGGTATGTAACCTTCCATATTGCACGCTTGAATAGTATATAATTAATTGAATATATCATGCATGTTGTTTAAATAGTCATTTTTTATGTTAATAATTCACATTAATCCATTTGTTGCAGGTCTTCAAACAAAGGGTAAATTTGCATATCCAGTTTGTGGTCCTAAGATGAAATCTCGATGGTCAATTTTTTTAGGAAAGGAGGTGTTTGATGAGTATAGAAACTTCCTCTCTAAGAACCATAAGTATCGTACTACTGAAACCTATATTTTCAATGGGAAACACGAGACTTGACTAAAACCATAAAGAATGACACCTCGCCTATGGAAGTTGGCATATGATAGAATTAATCCTCGAGGTATGCATTTTGTTTATGTATCGTAAATGGAATAATCTTTTGGAATTTTATTTTAATTATTCATTTTATTTTACCGCATTTGATAAATAATGTTCTGATTTTGTTTATGCTTCATCAATGTCATCGTCGTGAAGTTAGTAATAATGGGATTCCACGAGGAATGAAATGTTATCCACCTCAATTCATGAGGTTGCCTTACTATAAGGACCTAAAAATAGTTCATTTATTTGATTCAATGCACATTCGGAAGAATGTGACATAAAAGTTATGGTGAATCATAGATGACAGGAGGGATAAAGAAAAAAAATTCAAAATTTGTAATGACATTCGGGAAGCGAATCATGCAATGCAAAGTGTGATTCGATCAAATAATGATGGAGACCAAAATAAACTTCCATGGTTATTAACATAACAACAAAACAATGGTGTAAAAGAGGTCATTCAAAAAATTAAATTTCCCATAGGTTTGAACATAGTCATATCATGTAGCGAGACTGGTTAAAAACGTCCAATCCTTCTAGCCACAGGTTTGTGACAACCTTCAACAAGCTAAACAACACAACTTCTCCAACAAGGAAAATAACTCATCAAGGTTCGGATTCAAAAACTGCTTACCCCTATCCCCTAGTAACTCAATGAAATGGAGACCATTGATTCCTAAGGACGGAGGATTGATCTAGGTGGATATTAGTGGCCACCCACCTATTCCACTGGCTTGAAAAAAAGTTTTCCACCTTGGCAGTTTTTCTACAGATTTTTGGGTCCCAAACTTCAGGGGTCGTTTTGAGGCCCTAAATGACGTTTTTTTGGGATTTGGGGCCCAAGCGACTAATTAAATCACTTTCCTGGGCTAGTCAAAATTTGTTCTTCTTGGTTAGACCTTTCCAACGGTGTATCGAGAACCCCAAACATAGATCGTATGCAAAATTTATGCCGCTGGGAAGTTGACGTATCAAGTAACCCCATCGGGGCCCGCAAACCTTTTGGATTTTCATCTTTCGAGATTAGGGTTTTGGATTTTACTTATGTTAAAAGGCCTTTGGAGCCTGATTGTAACAATCATATTCTTGTGAATGTGAGTAGCCATAACATCTCTTCTCAGAGATAAACTGCTACCATTCTAGGGAGTCTTTCACTCTGTATTTTTACAGTCTATGTACATTTTTTCTCATTAATAGAAATTGTGTATTACTGTATCTCTGTGTTTATGGCTGCATCTCTGATACATTTATGTTATATTATTGGATATCCAAGATATCTCTGTACATTTCATTATTATATTTCTGCTCTCATTTCATGCGGAAAATAATCTGGATCAGTGGTATCAAAGAAGGCTACTCTTGATCATTTTTCAGTGCAAGTCCCCGACAAGGTCCAAGTATAGCAAGTTGGGTATTGACCTTGTCTCTCTTGAGGAAAATCGATCTCGCATGCCCAAGAAACTGTCCATGGCGGAAGAAAATAAAAACGATGGAGCTGAATATTATATTAATCTATTGCTTGAGAAAGCTCTCACGCGAGAGAGGGATGAGATGATGGAGAATTTAGCCCACATCCTTCAATGCCTACTAATAAAAACATGCATGTATTCATCAAGTGGCCACTTTGGAGGCACCTCGCCTTTCAAGGTACAAGTTAATTTTGATATTCTCATATTTGAAAGACAAATAGATGCGGATTCCCTATAAAAATAGTTAAATCTACTAGAAGGGTATTTCTCTGTTCACAATTTTTCTGACAGGGAAAATATCACCTTCGAATCCTTAAGGCTCTCCCCCATGTCAAACATTGCTGGGAAACTTACTGGGAGAAAAGTTCCACTGAGGATTCTGAAATATATGGGGCCTATCCCACTTGGGATTTTTTTGTGGATGTGGTCAAGGAACAATATTACCTTGTTGGGAACTATGAATATCAATACATGAGATGGACCATGCTGCATCAAGAGAGGGGCCAAGCAGTGTCAGAGTTCACCAATACCTTTCATACCTTATGCACCAAGCTGGGTATCAAAGACTCTGAGTGACATTTGGTTCTGAAATACCGTGGGGCTCTACACAGATACATCCAAACTGAAATGGATTTTCTGGACACCTCATCACTCAGTGCTGCTTATTGATATGTTGTTAAAATAGAGAAGAAATTTAAGCACCAGAACAAGCGAGAGTTCGAGTATGAAAATCTGCAACAAACTAAGTATGGTAAAGATGACCCTAACAACCAACCTTCAGAAAACTAGTCCAAGCCACATGAAAAGTAGGGTAAATGAAAGACGAAGAAGGACACTAGAAAATGATGTGATTTCCTCAAAATCCTCTGGCACAAAACCAATGAATGTCGCTCAAAACAATCATTGGTGTCCGAGATCAAAGAAAAGGAGTCGAACCCTGATTCATAATCTGATTAAGAAGATACTAATAGAAGACAACTCGTCGACGTGGATCCCACTACTATTGTCACAAATGCAACAATTCAAATAGAAGAACCAATAGATCATAAAGAGGGGGAGTGCCTTTTTCATTCACAGATGTGGGTGAAGGGGACCCCGCTTCATTTTATAGCAGAGGCCAGAAGAACCTCATCTCAATAGAGGTCATCAAATAGTTGGGGTAGTCGAAAACACCATACCCACAGCCATATAACATCAAGTGGCTTTGCTAGGGGCGATATCCCCATGTCAACCATCAGTGTCGATTGTCATACGGCATCAAACCCTTCAAGGATGAGGTATTATGTGATGTTTCCCCACTAGATGTCTGTGATGTTCTCTTGGGCCAACCATATATGTGGAAGTGCCATGTTGTTTATGAGTCTCGACCCCGTATTGTCATTGTTACTCTGAAGGGTCATCTATACAAAATACCATAAGTAGTTCCAACTATTTTCCTACCTAAATAGTGCCGTAAGGTAGTATCTCATACAAAAAAATTCATCTTCTTCACAATCTATTCAAAATGTGAACAAAATGACACTGCAACCACTACAACCTTGACCTAAGAACTTTCTATCCAACAGAAGTAGGTCGAAAAGGATGCAACAAAGCACAAAGATTCCTTCTACACACAGTCATCTCATGTAGCTAGACTGGTTAAAAAGGTCCAACCCTTCCAGCCACATGTTCATGACAACCTTGAACAGGCTAAGCAGCGAGACTTCTCCAGCAAGGAAAATAGCTCATTAAGGTTCATATTAAAAAAAGGATTCCCTCTATCCCCTGAGAACTCAATGCAATGGAGACCATTTCTTCCTAAGAAGGGAGGATTGATCCAGGTGAATATCATTGGCCACCCACCTATTCCACTGGATCGATTTTTTTTTTCCAACTTGGCAATTGTTTGACAATTTTTTGGGTCCCAAAATTCTTGGGCCGTTTTGAGGACCTAAACGACATGTTTTGGGGATTTGGGGTCCAAGCGACTAGAAAAGGCACTTGCCTGGGCCAGTTGAAATTCGTTCTTCTCAATTATACCTTTCAAACGGTGTTTTGAGCACCCCAAACAGATATTGTATGCAAACGTTATTCCCCTAGGAAGTTGATGTATCAACTACCCCCATCGGGGCCCGCAAACATTTTGGATTTTCATCTTCCGGGGTTAGGGTTTTGGATTTCACTTTTGTTAAAAAGGCCTTTGGAGCCTAATTGTAACAATCATATTCTTATGAATGCGATTATTCATCAGATATCTTCTTAGAGATAAACTGCCACCATTCTAGCGAGTCTTTCACTCTGTATTTTTACAGTCTTTGTACATTTTCACTCATTAATAGAAATGATGTATAACTGTATCTTTTTTTTATGGTTTCATATCTGATACATTTTTGTTATATTATTGGATATCCGAGATATCTCTGTACATTTATTTATTACATCTCTGCTCTCATTTCGTGCCGAAAATAATCTGGACCAGTTACTCAAACCCTCATGTATGTGTGCTACTGACCTAAAGGGAAATTTACCAATTTTAAGAGAAAATCCACCAAACTCCTAATTAAACCTATATCAACAAAATAAATTAACGTAAATACTTCACATAGACACTCTTTAGAGGGTTTGCCTCAAGAAAAGATATACCCGTGAATAGAAATCGAAATATGTTTAAGTATGGGATTAGTTTGGTTATATGTAGAAGAATCAAGTCACTCTATACAATAATCCATCTCACACCGTGTTCTTGTTTATACCAAAATATATATATGCACAATACAATATGACAAGTTATAATATATACATGTCTGTAATATAACAAGGTAACATGGCAATTTAGAACAATTTGTAAATAAAATAATGAAATAATATACAAGTAACAACACAATAAACTAATATAACAAAGCAATGTATACAACAATAACAATATATGTACAATACTAATACAACAACATGTATAAAGAAACAATAGAAATATATAACAATGTAAACAACAATATATAAACAATATGTATGATAAGAAACAAGAGTAGATAAAAATTAACAATGTGCGTGTAATATAATAATCAAAACAATAAGAAACAACAACCACGTAGCTTGAAACAATGATATATATAACAATGTAATGATTTAAATATAATAGAAACAATATGTGAACATGGAAATATTACATAATAACAACTTGCACGTGGAGTCAATAACAGAATTCCTACATATTCATAACATACGTAACAACAAACATACCATTCAATTTATATGAAAACTCATGTGTATCACAAGATGAAAGTAAGAAATGTAAATAATACAATATGAAATGTTTAATGAGTCATATGATAAATAGTGTAGAGGTGTTGAGCTGTATATCGAAAATATAGAGCGAGGGAAGTACTGGATTAAGGATCAATGAGCTCAGGTGACTTGCAAAGAGAATCAACAGTGCAGAGTTAAGGAAATTTGTGTGAGAAAAAGAAGCATATTGGGAATGGGTTGTCCTGTGATGGAGAATTGTATTCATTCTGGGTGATCTTTATTGAAGTTCAATCTCCAAATTAAATCAATAACAACGCAGAACGAAAATTAACTATGGAGAAAATAACACACAAAAAGAAACCAAACAAATCAAAACAAAAACTAATTTCTATAACAAAGAAATCACCAGGCCGTTATCTGGTCGAGGAGACCTTCTTGACTGATCCACGCTCCTGGCTATGAGCTCAAGCAAACACATTTGAAACAAATCAACCAGATCTAATTCTCATTTACTTTCAAACTTTGGTTACAAAAAAATAATCTCCCTATCAACTTCTAAATAGTTTTTCTTCTCCCCTCCTCTATTACAAAGAAGATATAAAAAAAATTCCACAATTAATGAATCAAAACAATAGAAAAATAGTTAACATAAAAAATAGATCGAATTGGGTTTGATTCTACCCACCCACTTTAGAAAATGTTTAAAACAATCATATTAGGTTTGATCTCGTATGCCATTCGTGAAACCTTCCAATTGATCTGAATTGTAATTCGTTCAATAACTTGAAGATGTGTCACAACATAGGTCCAGGCACAACTTGAGCAGATTTGTGATGAATAACCAACCATAACTCTCAAACCATGTATGTATTTATAAAATGTCCCTATTAATGACCAAATTACCATGCTGGGAACAAAACCCATGTTTTGGATTCTTCATCCTTGTCTTTATTTGCATGAAAATCAAGGCGCAAGTCAATTGTCTAGAACTTTTGTTAATTTCGACTGAATTATTGGCCCTAAGATAGAGGTTCACATGTGTGACCTGGGTGAATTATGAATCGCGTGTCTTCATGTTAAAACTACTACAAAGTAAACCCATGTCCTCAACATTTCCTAGAAACATGTAAATATGCCAAACAATGACGGGTATCGAAATGGCAGTGTTGATGCAGGAATGTCGAACTGCAGTAATGATATGGGAATATTGATCCTGCTGGTACAAGAATCACACTTCACAAACCATCGTCAGTAAATCCTGATATAATCATATTTTAGTCACTAAAAACAGAGAAAACAATGTATTAACCACACTATATGTATAATTGTGAATGGCGACAAATAATGGTCGTTTATGGTATAATGAGACGTATAATATTGGAGAAATGTAGGAAAAGGTGTAATGATGAATGCATTTGTATAGTGGAAAATATGGAAAAGGTGGATCCAAACAATCATGTAGGAATATTTGTTGAACATATCCAACCCCTCCAACAACAGGTTCATGACATCATTCAACAGGATAATTCCAACTACAAATTGGACAAGTACTTCAACAAGGCAAGCGACTCAACAAGATTAAAATTAAACAAAATTTTCCCGATATCCCGAGGGAACTTGATGCAATGGGGACCATTTATTTCTAAGCGGGGAGGATTGATCCAAGTGGATCTCAGTGGCCATCCACCTTTTTCATCGAATCAACAGTTTTTATTCTATGGTTTTTATAAACCATGATATTCACCCTTTTGATGGGGAATGTAATGTAATTCCATCTCCATTTATTAATTACATCCATAATGTAACGATTTCCTAGTGGTATTATGTACATGCCTACCATGTTAATGCAACATATCCCATTAAAAATCCACATTTGAGTGTGCTTGGGATAAAGTATTACTGGGATGGGTGACCTCTCACTAAGCCCTAGTGTTTTAATGGGATGTGTGATCTCTCAGAAGAAATCTCAACCGTTGATCCACTAAACGTTCCCCGAGCCTACAGATGAATCTCCACCATCGATCGCCATCTTTAAGCAATCTAGACCATTGATTTTCCAACACTATATCAATGATCGACGATTGACTAATTCCTTTGGTGAACCAAACTTTCTCATCAATTTCCTCAAACGTCGATCATCTTCCATCGAATATTGACCATTTCTTTTAGAAAACCAATTTTTTCCCACACATCTCACCAAACCTTAATTATCGACGATCGACCATCGTAGAATTTTATTGGTAATGGACTTGTTTATGAATTTCATCAAACCCCAATATTAGACCATCCACCATCTATTGGCTGACATGATAACTATGTTGATTTGGAATGACATGTAGATGCTAACGTGTCATGAAATGTGGTCGTTGACATGGAACTTTGGCTGATGTGGCATGACACATGGTCATTGACATGGCACTCTGGATGACGTGGCATGACACATGTATGTTGATGTGGCAAGACACATGGATGTTGATGTGGAAAGACACATCATCATCCCATTTCCTTCATCAACAATCGACAACTTCTCTTGGACAATTGAACACCTTGCTAAATTGGCCAAATCTCGATCATTGACCATCGATGATCAATTGTTTCTTGTGGACGCATGAAACCTTTTGCTAAATTCTATTGACCCCCAATCATCGATGATCGGGGATCAAAATTTCTCTCATACAAATGAAAAACTTCACCAATCTCACCAATCCAACCATTGATGATTGGTGAATTCTCTTGGATAGAACCAAATACTTTTGCAGATCAATGAAAATTGGTGATCGGGGATCAAAATTTCTCTCCTACAAATGAAAAACTTCACCAATCTTACCAACCCAACCATCGACCAATGAAAATATCTCTTGGAAAACTGCAACACTCATAAATTTTTGAACAAATCCTAGATGAATATGGGTCCTCGATCTCCCATTAAAAAAGATATTGACCATTGACTCACCAAACTTTTCCTAACTCCGTCGATGAATCTCAACCGTCAATTCTTTAACTTTTCCAATTTGTGAAAATGAATCATGGTCGTCAATTCACTTCTTTTTGCAAAACTTTGAAAAACTTGTAAGGTTTTAATAAACTCATGATGAATATGGGCCATTGATATCAAAATCAATCATTATCTTGGCTGTTGATTCACCAAACTTCCCTCGACTTCTTCAATCACCATTAAAACATAAATTTCGACCTTCTAGGTTGAATTTAACTCTGCAACATGTATATTGACACCTCAGATCATATCTTCGACAATACCGAGGCATATGAAACTTGAATTTGCTTATGAATTTTGGGATTTCGCTATGATTTTTCACTATTTTCCCCCAAATTCGTCATAGATCGAAATATGTAACAACGAATTTCCCCAAATTATCACTAGTTTTGGCCCATATGGGTCAAGTGTTGAACCAAAATATTTGATACCAAATTGTAACATTCCCCAACCCATATGAGGTCCATTACATGCGGAAATACTCATACAATAAAAATATAATTTCTGCTAACTAATTTCCTGTAGCTTAGCAACTACAAATTACACACACAGTTAACTATTTTCTAATACCATTAATTAAATTCATCTACAACATGCTAAAATTGACATGAATGCAACTTAAATAACTCAACACAACAACATATAAATCCTTATTAAACACATAGTGAATGCACAACCATTAAGCTCATAATATAACACATAAAACATATAAAATACTTATCTTTTAAAACAGTTGTGCAAACAGTTGTTTGGGATGGATGTTCCACCTAACCATAGACTTGGCGTTTCATGTATCAATAAAAAGTCACCCCCGAGCTGGGGCTAGTAATCCACAAAAGAGGGTGGTCTCTCACTCTTCACTCATAGCTCAAAAATCCCACTACCCATTGTTATTCTCCTACAACTATCTCAATTTTCCACCAACTCTCTTCCTCTCGACCTTCCCAATCCAAGGAATGTACCCATTCACTAATTTTATTCCATCAAGTTCCCCATTCATTTATTAAGGTCTCTAGATAGCACAAGTAACGAGGAATATCACTACAGATAAATTCAAGGGAGATCAGTGCTAGGAAAACTACTAGGAAATAATAACTATCACTTGTTGTTATAGTGAAACTCACACAAGAGTTCACTCTTCAAGCCTAAGAACCTGGCTCTTCAATCTTCTGCTCCGAATACACTCCATAAATGATCCAGTATGCTCTAGAATTATCCCTCGATGGTTTCTCCATCTCCAATTCTCTTCTCCGTTGTTCTCTGCTTGTTATTCATTCCAAACATGACTCTCCCAAGACTACTATAACTAGGCATACAATTTTTTTTCTCTTTTCTTACTTGCTTGAATTGTACTCTTCCCCAAAATGGTTGTACTCATCCCCCATGCTCAGAATAACTATGGGATGTGACCTCTCACAATCACCCTCTTACATGCATTCAATGATTGGATTTAGGGACACTCAATCACAAAATTAGAAGGTTCATATACCAATAGTAAATATAGGAGGTGGGTTGAATTAATAAACATGGGTAATTACCCCTTGAACCCCTTTCTTAGACATTCCCCTCTCTTGTGGATTAATCATCCCCCATCTCTATCCATATCCCCAGTAGTTGGCATTCCATTTTATTTATTAAATTCATAAATACAATTCGCATTTACATATCTTGGACGTGGCCACATTTCAAATCTACATTAAGCATTTATTACACTAGGGATTATAGTGGGGACGTTATAGTATCAATATAAACCAACATGTTATCCAAACATACAATAACAAACGAATCTATATAAGGGCATAAAACATCATTCATTAGTCTCATAAATGTAGCTGATGCGTTGCATAAACCGAATGGCATAACCAACCACTCATACAGAACTTGCCTTGTCTTGAAGAAAGTCTTCCAGGTATCTTCTTCTTTGACCCGTACCTGGTCATATCCTAATTTCAAATCCAACTTAGTGAAGTACTTGGCATGTTGCAATTGGTCCAACAGATCATCTATCCTTGGTAGAGGGTATCAATTCTTCTGTGTAATATTTTTAATAGCCCTGTAATTGATACACATTCTCCAAGTCCCATCCCTCTTGGGAAAAATTATTATGGGTCAGCCACAAAGTGAGATACTTGGTCTAATCACACCCTGATCCAACTGCGTCTTTACTTTGTTTTCTTCTAGAACGAACTGTCTATACACACTACAAGGAGAACACCTTCTACTGGAGGTTTTTAGTGTTACAAAATTTGGATTTTTTTTTTCAAAACATCCTCTGCTACAACCTCCTCTATTGGTTGTGGAGGTTTTATCGAATGTTCCATATAACTAAAAACAATTGGGTGGGTTGAGGTTGTAGTGGATTTTTTTTTTGATGCTTTTATTGTCAAAATGCACTGGTGCATCATTACATAAAATGTCTTGGTGCATACCTAAACATAAAACACACCATAATGACCTTACATAAAATTCTTCGAACTGTACATAAAACAAAAAAAATGCACTCGTGCGCCATTACATAAATTCCCAGTGAGTACATAAAACAAAAATGCATTGATGTGCCATTACATGAAATGTCCTACTACGTACATAAGGCGAAAATGTGTCGGTTCATGATTACATCACTACCCCGGTGCGTACATAGGACGGAAATGAATCGAGAAATTTATAGTTCTTATGCCTTGAATTCCAATTTTGTTGTATGCAACACTAGTGCACTTGTATTTTATGTCCATCCTGATGCTTGTATAATTCATATAGTCTGATGCCTGTATTGCCATGTGCAACGAAAGGTACTAAAATTTCGAATATTTGAGGTGATATTTTTGCATCATCCTATGTTCCGAAGCACCCATAATTTTATTACATATAAAGCACTAGTACATTGATTTGATTTAAAGCACTGATGCATTTATGTTGTTTAAAGCACCGATGGTGTTATTATATTTAAAGAACCAATGCATATTTATCACATGTCCACCATAAAAATTTACAACGATATATATTATCACATGTTTTATTCATCGATGCTTCAGTATAATTAATATGCATTGTTGCTTCAGTATGCTTAATATGAACCAATGCATATAACCCCATACAAAGCATCGATTTCTATATTATTTCAGACACCATTTTGTGAGTTCATAAGAGTGCACTGATATGTATATATTTTAATTGTTTTTTTTTTACAAATATTTTTTAGAATAATGTTGTTTTTAATACTTCTATTATTGCATTTTGATATAATGATTTCATTTTATTTCCTTATCCAACATATTACACATATGTTATTTGCAACAATGTAAATCGTTCCCATATTAATTAATTAGTTATTTGCAAAAATGTAAATCACTCACATATTAATTAATACATTATTTGCAACCGTGTAAATCATTCACATATTAATTAATAATATTTGCAATAATGTAAATCATTTACATATTAATTAATCAACAACACAACATTTGACAATGCAATAAAATAACAAACCCATTTTATTATATATGAATAAGAGGTCCATGGTCATACAAAATGGGACAACGTAAAGGTCCACAACAATAAAAATGGAACCAATATGTAATTGTTACACTTATTGGTAACACGTCCCCATGCAATTGGGACTTTATGTCCAGTAGATTAAGAAAAATCCCTAATTTTTACAGACCGATATTTCAAAACATAGAACTTGCAGTAATATTCAATTATATTGATTGTCATTCATCATTTGAACTGCTATCATTACTCGAGCTATGTGCATCCCTCATTTATTGATCAATTGTAGGCAATATTGTACTTTGGTTATTTAAACAACTGTTTTCTTTCTTGACTTGTTTTTTATGTTCCAACTGCTCATGTTCTATCTACAAACATAGAGATAAAGTGTAATAAGTAAATCTAGATTTATAATATAGTAGAATAAACATGATTGTGTAAATAAAAAAACATACCATAGCAATGAGTGATTCATAAACCATACACATGCTTTTGACGCTTTTCCTAATGTTGTGTAACAAAAGATATTTTGTTGGATCCTCTCCATACTTTGTTACTGTAACATCTCGCTCTGGCGTACTGAGAACACTTATTATTTGAGGACACTTGCTCGCAAGTGATCTGGATCCTTTTGATGTTAGACCTTTTACATTTGATTATGATGTGATTGACAGATGACATGATGTGTTACTATTTGATGTAGATGGGTGCTATTGACTCAGTTTTATTGAGTGTGCAGGGTTTTTGACCTTGAGGATGCAGAGGCATCG
>ML784052.1:88047-153633 GCA_009831015.1 Picea engelmannii | reverse complement strand
TTGAGTCCTCCTGACTTGCGTCTCCCGTAGAGGTCATGATTGTCCCTGATTTTGTAGTACTTGGTGGTATTGAATTGCGTAGTCTGTTCGTGTCGGGCGGGATATAGACACCTCTTGTAGCTTAGTATTTATGTCTGTGTGTACATCCTGTGGAAGGAATCCAGTGCCGTATCAAAAGTCTCGGGCTGTTTGAAGGCACAGTTCCACTCTTGCGACACACTCTGAGCCGTATCAGTAGTCTCGGGCTGTTTAAAGGCACAGTTCCACTACTGTGACTCTACTGTTGGATTCCTTCATTCTGTGACATTACTGTGCCTAACCCCTGGTGTCTGTTTCTGCTTACAGCTGCTAGTAGCATGCCTTATGTCCAGGGGTGTTTGTTTCTTGTTGTCACTGTGATATGTCGGGTCGTCTTGATTGTGTTCATCCTACTTGCATCCTGTTGGTTCGAGGGTGACGTAGAGTCGAGGGGGTTGTTTCTTCTACACGCGCGCACACACTTTAACAATAATTTTTTTTTTTTTGCACCGGTTGACAGAGTAGTTGTCCTTAACTAGGAGGGTTATTACAGTTACCTGCATGTTTAATATGCCATGACAAAGCATAGTCGATATAATTAATATAAAGGTTTTTTATTATTCCATTAATTATAAAACAAGGGAAATTAAACAACATGGCTACTTACAAATTGTTCAATTAAGCCTTGATACTTCAACATATACTCACAACCCTCAGTTAACCCAATGTTGATCAATTTTTTGGTTGGATATTCTTTGTACGCTAGAACCTATTGGAAGACATCCATGGACCAATGTAAGTTAATTATTTAAATATAAATATCACAACAAATATGAAAACTTAAGTAATGTCGAAAACATAAGTACTCACAAACTTTGCGATCAAACATTTTCTTCCTTATCAACCTGTCTTATGTGTTGATTGGGTTCCAATTTTTTTCTTTTATGCAAAGAAAAAATTGAATATTAGTATTTAATATGATAAATAAATTTGATGTACATAAAATAATAAATTAGCAATCACATACCTTTGATGCACGTTGTTGTTAGGATGCATCCTCATGTGATGAAATTATGTTCATTTATTTTACCATCTACTTGTACACTTTTTTGGACATCCCTACTGGCACGTATTGGCTTCCCCCCTCGTTTATTGCTTGTAATTTTTATAACCTTCCTGAAAAATGAAAAATCACAATAATTTTTTTTTAAATGGACATGTAAGTAAATGTAGAAAAACAAATTAATTTGGTAATTATTGGAACATATTATAGAAAAAAATGTTTAGTAATAATACCTTTTATAATTTTTTACCTTCTCCAACAAGATCATAAATTAGAATTTTTTTTTTCTCTGCTATGGTTTTCTAGAGACTCTGGTTTCATCTTTGCACAGAATCAAATCCACACGCCCTCATGTGGGCCGCGCATGGCCCCCTCTAAGGGGGGGATCCCCCTCCAAGTTATTTGTCTTCGGATCTTCATGCCTTTCATGCCTTAATCTCCTCCTACACAAAGACCCATAAGGAAAATCCATCCAGATTCATAAAAAAAATGGAAGAGATCCCTAAGGTGGTTGTTCATCCTTCTTCGGATCGTTCTCTAGCTCTTAGACTGGATGAAAATAGATTGATAGGGAATTTCACGGGGATTTGGCCCTTTCCCAAAGCCATGCATCATTGGCTAGATCTAAATTGGCGAAAACGGATCCAGGGACAAATGTCTACGACCTTTTGTAGTAAGGGTTTGTTTGCCTTTCTATTTGAAAAAAAATAAGATAAGGATTTGATTTTCCGAAGTGGAACTTATTTCATGGGCACAAGAGGAATGTATCTTAACAAGTGGACCCTAGACTTCATCCCAAAAAAATGATATCCCTTCAGCAGTCCCTGTTTGGGTAAGGCTATCCTTCCTCCCTCTTCAACACTGAAATGATGAAATCCTAAGAAAAACATAGGCAACTCACTGGGGAAATACATCGATTGTGTTGAACCAAGAGAAGGGATTCATGCTTGTGCCAGACTCTATGTGGAAGTGGATCTAGAAAAAGGTTTCCCAGAAGTAATCCAATTGACTCTGGATAAATGATCTTATGTGCAATAGGTCGATTATGAGAAAATCCATTTCAAATGAAAAGTTTGTCATGAATATGGCCATTTCGCAAAACTATTCCCACAATTTAAAGAATCTCAGGTGCAATATTCAAAACATGACCAATGGAAATAATCGAAAAGGAAAAAAACTAATGGGAAAACAACCATGAACCCCCTACAAGGGAAAGACGAAAAAGCCACAGGCTCAAGAGAAAGGCCCCCAAGATCCCCCCAGAAAGAAGAATCAAGTCACAACAAGTATGTTGGAATTTAAGCAAAAGATAACCTAGAAGACCTTAGGGAATGCCAAGAATAAAATGGAAAAAGGAGGCAGGAAGACACATAAGAAGAAATTAGAAAAGGAAAAGAAAAAGAAATCTCGGTAACAAGTGGGGAAGCCACAACAAAATATATTCCAAACCCTCCTGCAGAGATCCCTATTTTTTATGAGGAAGAAAGACAAGAAACTTCTGATAGTGATTCAGACCTAGAGGTCACCCAACCAACTACAATAAAAAAATCAGGAAGAAAATCTCACATAAACAAAATGGAATCAACTACAGATAGAGAGAAGGAATTAGGCATTCAAAAAACTATAGAGGAAGCACTAATAAAAGATAGTAAATCAGGAAAAAACAAGTCAACCCATCATAAGGGAGTATCATCTTATCCCTCTAAAGGGTGGGGGGGGGGGGGGGGGGAACCCTCTGATAAATGATGAAATTTGTCTCTTGGAACTACAAAGGACTAGGGAGTAGGGATAAGAAAGAAGAAGTTCAAAAGATAATAAAAACAGAAAACCATTCAATCCTTCTAATCCTGGAGACAAAAATGAGGGATCTGGAAACCCTCCAAGAAATGCAAAAAAATTGGAAAAGCAATCAGTTCTAGAGGTGCCTTAGGAGGAATCGACACAATCTGGAACATGGAAGAATTCAATCTAGAGGAGCATCTCCAGTCCCAGTTCTGGATGATGGTATCTATAACTAAGAAATCCAAATGTATGCTTTATTCAATTATCAATGTTTATATGCCAAATAATTACTTGGAAAAAGTTGGGTGTTGGAGCTCCCTCCAGGATCTAGCCAAAGATAATCTCCTCAAAAATTTGATTAGAGCTGGGGATTTCAATACTACAAGAGGGTTAAAATAAAAGCGAGGGGGATCCATTGTGAGGGTCCAAAAAATCCATATATTGTCTGAACATAATATACACAAAGAATACATTGAAGCGCTAAAAGAAGAAGAAATCACTTGGAGATTAAAGTATAGAATCCTATGGTTGAAAGTAGGTGATCAAAACACCTCCTTCTTTCATAGGAAATCAAAAGCCAGACTTTGGACAAATCAAATCTCAGAAAAAAAAAATCAGATGAGAGAAACTTTAAAGGAGTTTGACCAAATCAAGCAGTAAACCTCCAATCACTTCCTCAAGTTATATAATTCAGATAAAAGATCAAAGGAAGTCTATACTGATTCTCTCCTCAACCATATCCCAAGAAAATTTTTGGATGAAGACAATCTCAAACTCAATCATCAAATTGAAGAAAATGAAATCCTAAAAGAAATCAATCAATTCAATGAAGATAAAGCTCCATGGCTGGATGGTTTCACTCTTCATTTATATAAAACGTGTTGGCACATAATCAAGCATGATTTCATTTGAATGATACGATATGTGCATAAAAAAAAAAGATTGGGAGGAGCCACCAACTCCTCCTTTTTAGCGCTCATTCTGAAAGTGCTTGGAGCGTCCTCCCTATATAGATTTAGACCTATCTCTCTTTGTAATACCTCTTATAAAATCATGGCTAAAATTATTACTAACAGGCTGACTCCTTTTCTTAGATCTCTAATTCTCCCCAATAAAGAAGGATTTGTGGCAGGCAGACAAATATGGGACAACTTCATCCTAGTGGAAGAATCAATCCACTACAATAATTATCGGAGAAAATCAGGTATGGAAATTAAATTGGATATGGAAAATGCATTTGATAGAGTAGAGAATGCCTTCCTTTTCAAAGTAAATTTGGGTTCAATCAAGTTTTTTTTTATCCTTGATGGGAGCTTGTATTACTTCTCCTTGGATCACCCCTCTTTTAAATGGATGACCAACCCCCTTCTTTAGAGAATCCAGAGGTCTAAGATAGGACTACCCACTCTCCCCACTCCTATATGTGATAATGGTAGAATATCTCAATCAAAGATTAGAATGGGAATGCACCAATGGAACAATCCCAGGAATTAAAATAGCTAAGGGCGTAAAATGAATCAACCACTCGTAATTCACGGATGACACAATCCTCTTGAGTGGAGCTTCAAAAATCATGGCAAGAAGACTAAACCAAGTTTTGGACACCTTCCTCTCAGCTTCGAGTGGGCTCTTGAATAAGAATAAATGTCAAATATACGTGTGGAATGCCTTATCTATAAGCATATTAGGAATCTCTCAAATATTGGGCTTCACCATATCAAGTGATTGGAAAAATTTTAAATACCTTGATCTCCCTCTGTGTCTAAAATCGCTTCTTGGAGAGTATTGGCACCTCAAGCTTAAAAAATTTAGGGATAAATGGAGTCTTGGGGGTCAATGTGGTTCAACCCAGCTGGGAGGGTGGTTCTGATAAAATCATTACTATCCTCCCCCCCCCCCTCTTCTAATTTTCCTCCCTCCTACCTCCAAAAGGAGCCCTGAAAGACATGGCCCAACTCATTCAAAAATTCCTATAGCAAGGGGGAAAATCCAATTCCAAAAAGTTTCATCTAGTAAACTGGAATATAGTCTCCTCACCCAAAAATAGTGGGGGATTGGGAATCAGAGATCCTAAAGTGATGAATATAACTATGGGAGCCAAGCTACTTTGGAGGATAATTTCAGGCATAAAGGAATGTTGGAAAATGACCATAACCAAAAAATACAGCACGGGGGCTAGAAAAAGATGCATGGATTCTATTCCTGATTCTCAACATGGCTCACAATTATGGAAACTCATAAGAGCCTCAATCCATTTCTTTAAAGAGCACCTCTCTTGGATCCCTGGAAATGGAAAATCAACCAGGTTGTGGCAAGATTCGATTTTTGGAACTGACATCACCTCCCGAGCTTAAGAGATTAGGGCTCTAAAAAGATGGTTGACTTCAAAAAAATACTCTCTTTGATATATAAATATGGAACAAAGATGGAAGTTGGAAGGCTTGGAGCCTGGGAGACACCCGCGATCACATGCAAAATCAAGCCCAAGTGTTGATATCCCTCCTTAGAGGAGAAACCCCTTTCCTCAGAGAAACTCCAGACAATTGAGGTTGGGGAACATATGGGTATATAGTTAAATAAGGATAAAAAATTCTCCTCTCCTCTTCAAGGACCCTCTAGTGTTCATTAAAATGGAAAAAAAATTGGAGTCCAGATGCCCTGCTCAAAATTAATATCTTCATTTGGACCCTATCTCATGGGAAAATACTAAGGAGAGAAAACTTGATGAAAAGGGGTTTCCACAGCCCTTTCAATTGTGATCTATGTCAAATAAATAAAGATACTATTCAACACCTCTTCTGGGAATGTTCCTTCTCTACAACAGTTTTGAATTTAGTCTATGGAGAACTAATTCATCAAACAAAGTGGCTGTCACATTTAAATCCCTTCTTGGGAAACTGGGAAAAATACTACCAAGGCACGTCTTATGGAAAACCATTCTTTAAAAGAATATGGAGGTCTCTCCCCAAATATGTATGCTGGAATATTTGGCTAGCAAGAAATAAAAAAAAATTCCAGGGAAAAAAACTACATCCTCAAAGTGTTTCTAGCAAGGCCAAAACTCAACTGTTAGAGGTTATGAATAGTAAATTATGAGCATAGAAGATATGATCAATTGGAATATTCTAGAAAAGGATTGGGTGACAAGCTTCAATCTCCATTCCTCTAAGAATTCTCACTCAATACAATGATCATGCTGGCAACTTCATACCATTCACATCATAGAAGATTGGATCCAAAAACAGTTAGAACACACACTTTGTTTTGATGGCGCATCAAAGGGAAACCCATGAGAGGCAGGTGCGGGGGAGGGGGTGGGAGGGGTTCTCTACGAACCCAGAGGAAAAAAATATTGAACTAATGGAATCTTGGGAAAGACACCAACAATAAAGAAGAGGCATATGCACTTCTTAAAGGACTTCAACTAGCAAATCAAAGACAAATACATAGCCTGAATTTAGTAGGCGACTCAAAGACAATCATAAGGATGATGATCCAGGAATCCGAGCCAAAATATTTGAGCCTAAAGAGGGTTATAGACAGAACTCATATAATCACAAGGACTCTAAAGAATTTGTTTTTACACGTTTTGAGGGATAATAATAAGGAAGCAGACAAAATGGCTAACGAGGCCATTAGGAGACCTCCCAAAACCTTAGGGGTGGAAGGTAAAGAATATCTAGCACCTCTATTTTAATGCCTACACATATGACCAGGAGTCATCGAGAAAAGGCCATGGGAGTGAACATGTGGAGCCCCAATGCAAGTTTTGACAAGTGGAGGAGGCAATTGGTAGGTGAAAAGAGAGGGCCTCATCGGTCAAGAATAAACTGGGCTAACGAGAACTAGTACGAGTATTTCATTATGGCATGGGGTGGTTCGATTGATCACCCAACTGAGTTCATGGGTAATAGATTGTCGAAGACTATGATTCAGATGGGCCGAGCGTGCAACATTACTGAAACATAGTGGAATTGTGAGGGAGACGATGGATTCAATGCTTGGCGCAAAGATATGCAGGATCTAAGTACAACGCTCTAGGTAGAGTCTATGTTATATCTGTTTGACATGAATTTGGAGCTGATTGTCACATGGGGTGAATTCTTTCAGCGATTCCTGGCAATGTCTTTGCAGTGGAAAATTCCCTCTGAGTTTAATATGAGCCATTTGTACTCTGTATTCTCCCTGAATTGCCTGGTTTGGAATTCTACGTTAGTGCCTCAGAGAGACTCTTCCCAGATATTTTGGAAAACCCCTCTATTGCGACGATCCTTCGAGCCTATCCATCACCTCTCTCATACCTTCATCTTGTGGCCTCATCTAGGACTTGACTCCTCCAAAGATATATTATTAGACCTCACGATTTCCAGTCCTCAGCAGAATTGGGCGCTCCCCAGAATCATGGACAACAGGAATAAGAATCACAATGCACCAAGGATAATAATTTCACAAGATTTTCATGTTGGACTTGACCAACTGGACCCAAAGTCAGAGTGTGCAGGGTGTCAAAGGATGAGAATCCACATGGGAGCACTCAAATCAACATCAACATTTGAGCTTGAGACCCTTTCTCATCATAGGAACCTAATTAAGAGATTGCAAGACAAAATCTTTGCTCAGAGGAGCCAAATCGAGGGGCAACACAGTTATATGGATATTTTACAAATTCGAATGGATCAGATGGAAAGAAGTCACCAACAACCCAATACCCCAGCAAACACCCAGGGAGATTCAAAGAATTTAACTTTAGCCACAGTAAATCAAATTTTGGATCTCAACGAGCCTGTACCAAATACAAATTGGGAACAACATGGACACTCGAAGACCAAAAAGGAACCGGGTAGCTAAATTTGTAAATTACAAGTGTCGTGTTTTGTTTTATGTTATATATAAACAAAGTTTTCTATAGACCGTACTCTTCAAAATACAGTAGAAATGTTATAGCTAGGGAAGGAGGAAACTCAATGGACACAAATTTTGTATTATCAGTCCCAATCTTCAAAGCTTCTATTTCTTGAAGGTCATTCATGACCCCCTTTTTTGTACTATAGTGGATTTATCCACACCTTTTAATATAACTTTTCCCATTTCTTGTTAAAAAAAATAATACCTTTTACATGATTCTTTTTATTTTATTTTAAGTTTTTTCTATTGCAAGTCTGACGGGTCTCATTGAACATGGCTTTGGAAATGCTTCTTGTAGTGTACGCATAACCTGATTATTGGAGTCACTGGATTGATTTTTGTATTGTAAGTGGAAGTTACAGCTATATTGTATTTCCACTATGTCCCTCAAATCTCTATAAAACAATTTTCCCCTCTTCTTAACTTCAAGCACCATTCCAGATGAATTGATGACCAAGTTGTCATAATCATTTACATCCTTAATATTTTTTGTCCTCTTAGGATGAGATTCCATTCCCTTGCCATTGGTCCCTGCATAACATTAAAAAAATGTGAAATCAAGTGTTTAAAAATTGTTCATGATTAATGTTAAGAAATTCATTTTTAGTAAAATGTCAAAGAAGAAATTAATGTTGATTACCTTTCGATCCACCTGTTTCCTCTCTTTGCAACATTTCCATAAATATTTTATTCTAATTTTCACTTACATTCCAAACAATATTATCGAGTTTCTTCAAGTTTTTTCTCTACATGACATGTATTAACCAATACACGTCATTAATTTAAACTTACAAATATTTAAAATATATTGTTTTTTTAATAAAACTTAAAGCACTTGCCTCCCTCTCTTAATGGGATGTGATGCCACTACACTCATTGCAATACTATGTTTTCTTTGAAGTTTTATCGACCATCTTGTATCAAAAAAAGAAGGAATCATAAAAAATAGAAATTATGATTTTTTTTTACAATCTAGTATTTTGGTGCATGTCATTAAACAAAATGCATTGGGGCATCAAACCTATATTCACACCGGGGTGTTAAACATATACATGCACTGGTACATACTATTAGTCATTACACACCACCAACCCATACACATGTGATACAAAAATCAATACTAATTATTTTTTTGACCAATCAATGCTTTTCACATATATATGAGTTCAGGTCTGCTTTTATATGAAGTGAGCACTGGGTTGTTACCTCTATACAGTGTGCATTGTGTACCACACATTGTTTTTGTTGAAAAAATAACTAACAACGATAGGGTTGACATGGTTTTAGATCTGATGCAATGAGTGGTACCATTGCAATGCATGCCCCATATGAACTAAATAAAACCTATAAAAGATTGTTGCTTAAAAAAATAAACCTATACAAATCTATTGCTTGAAAAAAGAGGGGAACCAAAACAAAACAAGAAAACTATGACTTCCAATACCAAATGTAAATATAAAACCCTTTTATTTTTTTAACATACATTGAAAATAATTTTAATGAAATAGGGAAAGAATAAATGATCAGTAGAATGAAATCACATACCTGGAATTTCTTCTTTGCAGATTTGCATGTGCCCTACAGATCCCTTGCAAATTTGGCTCTTCAAAAAAATCCACTCACTCCAAAGTCTTTCACGTTAAATCTCTCTTCTACAAATATCCCCTCTAAATTCTTCCAAAAAAATGAAATAATGAATAGTGTTTTAATTTCGAAACAAATACATTTTGAAAAATGAAATTCCCTCTATTTTTTCACGATGTTTTTTAATTTTGTATGTCAAAACACTTATTAAACTATATATTTAAAAAATTAAATTTGTCGTCAAAACGGTGCGACACACAGACTACTACACCCCAGTGCGTATATATGTAAAAATGCATTGATACCAATTTTATTGACAAAATCAAAATGCAAACCTCCACTATTAAAATTTATGGATATTTTACTTTGTAGCGGTTCTAATGGAGGTAACGGTTTGGTGCATTTCATAGTGTATCACATTGGTGCGTTCTATATATACATATGCACTGGTGTGTTAGCAAATAATTAAAAGCATCGATAACTTTTTATATCAAATTCATGCACATATTGATGATAGTTTTAGCTCAAATGCAGGGAAAAGAAGGTTATAATATCAAAATGGCCAATACTTTAGATTCCATCTCATTCCATATCATTGCAAGTTTGTCAACTTTTCCCACATCGTTTGAAGTAAGTTTATATTTTATTTATAATTAATTTAACTGATTGAATTTATGTCATTTATGCATGTTCATTTGAATATTTGTTCATTGAATTTTGTTGGATCATAAATCAGGATCGAGTTCGTATGAGAAAGATATTCCACCAGTGCAAAAATTATGCAATCTCTTATCAGGAGAAAGATACTGTAGGAAAATGTTTGATGAAAATGCACAACTACTTTACCCTGCCAATTGTAACATGCCATCTTCTAGTAACATGCATCTTGGGTCAATAGTATTACATTATAAATTGGATATCTTTTATGAAACACCAGTGGTATGTGGTTGTTCAAAATGTTAAGGGTTGAAGAAGAACCCTCGATGTGTCACATTATCTAATTATACTAAATATTGAATACCCAAAGTTGACGGTCTAATACCTCCCACCACGGTAAATCATCCAATAGGTGATATAGAAAAGACATCTAGGAACACTTCCATATGCTCATTTTTTGAAAAGTTGGAATCCATATCAACTACATTTCATCCTAAATTGGTCGACCTGTCTCCTTCTGTTGAGTCAACAAAGATTTCTTATAGTGAGCCAAAGTATGATATCAATACTACCCAAAACATCACTACTAGGATATCAAAACAATTGTATGAGCTAAGAGTAAAAATGTCCAAGTACACACTAAAGTATGTTCAATTGTTGGAAGGTAGAGATAACTTCCTTCTTCCTATCCATTTGCAATGTAAATACTGAACTTGTTACAATCGATCTTTGTATGGTGCTTGGCCATCGTCCATGCCTGTGCCTGATGTTGGAACCAAATTTTCTTTTTGTGGTAATAGTTATATGATTTCCAAGTCTAAAATATATGTTGCAAATCTTGGGTTTTTAATCCTTTCACATGTATTTGTTACTCCCAAACAATTAATGACACTTATTCCATCTTGTGATCCTCTTTATAGTCGATCTGATTACTTGAATATTGTCAAATACAAACATAACATTTCCATGTATAGTATGTTCATGCATGGTTATGCTTATGGAAACTTTAACAGGAAAAACCTGTTATATATTAATGGTCATCCATGAACTCATGGGAACATCGCAAGATTCATAAATACTTGCAGGCCCTCATTGTTTAGTGCAAATTGTTCCTTTGAGGAACACTCCAATGAAAAAGAGTTCTTTATGAAAAGGAAGGCATCCAAATTTGTTGTTGTGTATGCAATACATATTTTGTCTCCTGGTGACAAGTTGTTAATAAACTATAACTTTCATAGACCACCAAATGCTCATAAAAAACACCTTGCATTGGGTCTACCTTTAGACATCCCCTTGGGGTGTAAGAAAATGATGATTGAGTAATTGTATTTTTGAATTTTCAATTGAACTAATGTCAATGTATTTCTTAATTAGACATTTGTTGTATAAAGTGGTTGGTTTCATATACAAACATTACATCAAATATGGGGACAAAACTCGCTATAACTTCTACACATGGAGTTTTGTTTATTTTGTTTATTGAGTTTGCTTAATATTTTTATATTTTTTAATATTAATATAAAATTAATTTTATTTAATATTCTTTTAACCTTAACAAATTAATTAATTTATTCACTAATGAAATCAAATACTTAAATTTCCTTATGAGGAGATTCATAATTAGAAAAATCAATAATAGCACCTATATTTCACTTCAGGGCCAAATATCCCATTTAGATGGGTCATGTGGTGGTTTTATATCCTTGTTCATGGACCATGAGCCATATAAGCTTCATTTAGAACTTAATTCCCTCGTTTTCCTTCTCCTACAATGGTCAACTCTCTGAGACCCGCCTCTCATGTGAAAAAACTCCTAAGAGTGGCTAACAACTTCATTTAGGGTCCCAAGTCCTTTGACTTCATACCCATGCCATTATAAAGTCCCCCAAATCATCCCTTGAGTGAAACAATTCTAATGGCACTCATCTCCCGCTCAGAGCCCAAAATTCCTATTTATAGAGCTTAAGTGGTGGTTCAAAGCCTTGTTCCTAGTCCATAAGACTTAGAAGGTTCACATAGGGAATAAGGTCTTTGTTTTCCTCACTCGACCATGGTTAAGGGCTTGAGATCCATACCTGGTGCACAAAACCTCCATGATGGCACTAGTATCCCACTCAAAGACCATATATTCCCTGTATAGGGCCTATATGGCAGTTCAAGGTTTCATTAGGGATTAAAAGATTCACAGAGCAGTAGTTTTAAGGGAGTAATCCCATTATTAAATGTGGCATTTAATTTAAAATGACTGCATAACAAAGTACAACCTTCCAAAGTGTATCCTACTTGTCAATTTTTTTATTTATTATTCTTTTAAAAAACAATAAAACATCTATATAGACACAACAAAAGTGTATAACAACAAATTTGTAGATCACTTCAAGATATTTGCAATTATCTAAAGAGCAACAAAAATGGATGTTCGGAAAAAAAAAGTTGTGAGAAAATTGCAAAAATTCTTTTTCATGTCAAAAGATTTATTTTTATATTATTTTGAAAACTAGAAAATACATATTAAGAAACATAGAAACTTTATAACATAAAAGTTGTATATCTCTTCAAGAACTTTCCAAGTATGTAAATAATGCCAAAAATGCATGCTGGGATAAAATATTATTGACAAATTACTAAATTTCTTTTTATACATTTTAGGGTTGGAAATTTCTTATATAATTTATATATTTTTATGTTAAAAATATTGTGTTCCCATTATTAATGCATGCAAATTTCTAAAGTGCATGCATGTTTATTTTTAATTCTTATTTGGAAAACTTCGCAGTGGTCTGCATGGTAGTTCAAAAGGAATTAAGGCTATTTTAAAAGGAACGTGTGCACAGTTTGAATAACGTGTACATTTTCACGCGAGAGCATATTTTCAAATTCCCAGTTGCCGATTTTTTAACCATGAACTTCATGCAAGATCCCTTTTGTTTGTTCCATAAACCACTTCATGATGTTTTCATAAGTTAAAATTGAATATTGCAAGGTAAAACAACAAATGTGTCAATATGATTGTTCGAGAAGGAACACCAACATCATATGGCTTGGAAGATGTTTTTAGGTCTCATTAGGTATGCATGGGATGCCAAACAACCCTACATTCCCTCTAAAGAGAATATTCCGTGAATGAGTATAATAATAGTGATGTTATTATGTTTTTTTCTCCATAAAAGGGTATTAGGGAGCCTATACATGGCATGAGGAGGAACACCAATATAGGGCCTAAAATATGATTTAATGTCTCATGGGCCCTAGATATGGTCCCAAACCCACATAGGAGGCCCTATAAAGGGAACATTTATATCATGGATATGGTATGTGCACCATTATGAGTTTTTCCACACTAATGATGATTTTACAGGCCCTAGTCATGGTTGGAGGGTGAAAAAAATGTATTAGAGTATGAAGTAAGATTTTAGAATTCATGGGCCATTGTTACAATAATTTTTTCCTCACTCCATGCAACTTGCTTAGATGGCCTTCCATTTCCCTATGCATACTTGAAGTTCCCTTTTTGTTCCTTCTAGAGACAAAAAACCATATGTTCCCACATATACGTGCCCTATCAGTTATACAACAAACGTATACACAGGTTGCTCCACTACAACTCGTGTACATAGGGTTTGGTGCTCAAAATTAAAAATGATGTCAGGTTTCCATGCCATGTCACGAGATCCATGATCCTTGACCTTCCATATACTGGAAAAACTCTGACTCGACCCTTCAGTTCCATTTGAAGGATATAAATTGATCCATATCCAAGCCTTGAGATAATTCAACAATTCAACTTTGAGAGAAAAGACACTCTGGAGAAATTTCACTTCATATTGAGTCTGCATCCCTTTATCCTTGAAATTTTGAACTCTTTGTTCAACCCCCAAGCTCTTCCTTGTTTGTGATGGAGAACCTCATCGACTCATTTATATGATATTTCCTTTGGTGGAGGATTGAAGTGGTGGAGGCCCAGTTGGAGGGACTTAGTTTTTTTATTCCGATATGTGCCTTTGTAGAAGTTTGTCACCTATGTACTTCTACTGATTATTTTAATAGAAATACTCTTTTCTCGTCCAATTGATATCTTGAAAATATTTGAATTATTATTCCATGGGCATATTTGTCATGTATGTTAATGGATTATGCTAATTTACATGCTAACAATATATATAATCACCATATGCTTGCGTATCTTGGTTGTTGAGGACAATTTGCAGGTATAAGGCTTTGTTTTGTGTGCTCAATGATGCTCTTCATCGAACATCAGAACAAGGTAGGCTCTTAGACTTGTCTTCTTATCATTTCATTTATATAACATAATTGGGATTATAGTTTATTTCTGTGTGTCATTTCATCTGTTGTGTTTACCCCTTGCCATAGAGAGATTTTCCTCGTAACAGAATTGGCGACCATAATGGGGAAGGATCTCCTTTTTGGGGGTTTGGAGTGTTTTTCTCCTTGATTTATGTCTACTAGCCCGAGTTTCCATTTCATCTATTGCTTGACAACCTTTTTTTTACCTTTCATCTGAGTTTCTTGGCTTAAACCTTTCCCTGATAGTGTTTTACTAGGTATATGTGGTTTTTCCCTTGACATATGTGTATATACACAATATGTCTTCCTTTAGGGAGTGTATATACATTATTTGTGCTCAAACAGTGATGTACACCATCTCTTTAGCCTTGCTGGATGAGTTTGGTGTTTGTTGGGTGAGTTTGGTTGGTTGTTGAGTCTTCTTAGGTTCATGTCATAATTGTTAAGTGCTTCTAGAGTGATAGGAAGCATTTTATTGTTGAATTTTTGGGTGGTTTTCTTTCTTATCATATTTTTCATTGGTTGTCCTTTCACATTGGTCTGAGTGTTTTCTTCTTGGTGTCCTACTTGGCTTGTCTCTTTTTTCTTGCTATAGGGTCTTCTTGTGAAATTGTTATTTAGTCCTTGCATTTTCTATTCTTTATATAAAAAATACAAAAACATTTGCTTATCTTCATTATTGAATTTTCACTTTTGATTACATTGCATTGACTTTGACACATGTGGAGATATTTCTTTTCATTGAAATTGTAGATATTGCATTGGAAAAATTGCATTTATAAGCATACCATCTCTTTGAAATTCAAGACTAGTACTTAGCATTGTTTTTATATTTTCTTATTTTTATATGTTGAGTCGTAATACCATCAGTTTCACGAATGCACCTCTTGAGTAAGCATAAGCCATTAAAATTAATGTTGATTAATTAAAATTGATTAGAAACAATTTTATTTTTCAGGGTACACAAACAAGTATAAGACATAGGTCCTTGGAATAGGATTGTGTGAGCAAAATTCTCCAAGGATATTAAACTAAACATATTTTTCTGACCAGGGAGTGGTGAAACCCATTGTGTAATAAGTGACATCAAGAAGCTCCACTCACACTGGAGTTAAGCACAAGGTTGTGTGAAGTTGGTTGCAAATATAGCCCTCTAATACCTTCTTAGCGCCAGAGATATTTTTGTGGTTCTATTCATATTTGGGGGTCTTTCTAGTACCTTTACCTCCACGAGAGGTGGTGCTTTCAAGATTTCAGGATTTGTTACCCTTCCCATACAGTGGATCGAACTTACAACTGTTCTTTTGTGCATTGGTTATATTGTGGTGACTCTAGTTGCTTGACATAGGTATCCATATAGGTTACTTGTAGGGGTTATTCTGTAGGTACCCTAAGTCAGACAAGGGTCGGATAACACACAACCTTTATGGAGGATTACCTCTCTGGGGGGATCTGACTGACTGTGCTGTTAAGCCCATGAGGGCAATTATAACTGATTTTGATACCTTCGATATTTTGAAGGGAGTCTCAGGCCCCTCTTGGGAGAGACATACCTACTCTAGTGAGAGAGGCCCCTTTTCAGCCACTGTATCCTTTTTGTGTGCATTGGCCTTTTTTCTTCATTTTGGTGTGCTCCCTGATTATTAGTTAGCCCTAGGATTTTTTTTTATATCTCAAGTCTTGAGTCATCTTGGATCAAGACCAATCTCCTCTCTAGTGTTGTCGTTTGTTGAAGTTACAACTACATCTTTATCCTTTACCAAATATTCCTTCTAACAAGCATAAAGTTAATAAACATGGTACATATATCTCCACCTCTCAGACTCGTGATCATCCAGTTATGAGTATTGAGTTAGACCTGAACATCTCAGGGAGTCCTTCATCTCCTATATATCCTATTATTAGTGGAATCCTTTTGACTCCTTCATCCTTGATAGTGGGGGTGTCAGGGGTCCTTGCCTCCAGTGCTACCCAACCTGTGAGTTCTACTCGACCCATAGGAAAGAACCCCTTTAGATATCTTTTTGGTATGCCAAGTCACAATTCTAAGTTAATACCTTTGGCCTCTAATCCATTTACTTTTGGTATTCCCAACATGATATCCCAACTCTCATCCTCTGTTCCAACAACTAATGCAAATCCTAGTTTTGGGTCTAGGGGCATGAATCCTCCTTATGATCCTTTCTCGTTTGGTGGAGGTCATATTCCCCAAGAAAATCCTACAGTTGGAGGTTGGAATCCTCTTTCCTCCAGGCCTAATCCTAGTTTCAATGCTCCAGGATTCACTTCCTATATTCCATCCTTCATCCCCTCTTCCTCCATGGCAATTCCAACAAACGCATTTATTATGGTGAATCCCCCTCTGTCCTCTATAGTTCCATCTAGAGGGAGTCAATTTCACACTATGGGTAACCCCCATCCTGGAGTCCCTTCGGCCGGGGGAAACGTATACAACCCTCATCATGCTGCTTCTATGGGTATGGTTCCCATACAACCTCTTATGAATCAGTTTGGAGGAGGATATTATCCTACCAGACAAGGCCATGGTATATACTAGAACCCTGGATGATATGCAATTCGTCAGCCTAATATTTCCCGAGAGCATGGGCTTAGATGCCGCAACCTTGAATCCCTTTTCAAGCCACACTTAATCTACCATATTTGTCAAAATTTATGAATGAACCTGAATGTCACGATCCGTTATGACCACTCATCCCCACCAAGATTCTTTCATAAATTCCAAAATTCAAAGGCAAGACTGGCAAGGATCTTGGTGATCATGTCACTACTTTTCATATATGGTGCTCATCCAAGTCCTTGAATGACGATTCTATTCATTTGAGGATATTTCAATGCACCCTCATGGGGGTCGCCGAAAAATGGTATATTGAGCTACCAAGGGGAACATACAAAACCTTTAATTAGATGGTATTGGTATTTCTCAATGAATTCTAATTGCCAGTTCATTACAATGTTGGCATAGAAATTTTGTTGGCCTTACACCAAGATAAAACCACGCATATCTCAGACCATATCCAATAGTGGCATAGACAAAAGAGGTTGATCAAAGTCCACATTCCTCCAGAGTTTCTATTGCAGTGGTTCCTTAAGTCCTTATTGCCTTATATTTCGAAGGATGTCTCTAAATTTGGAGTAACATATGAGGAAGAAGTTATTTTCAAGGCACAACAATTGGACCTCATATATGCTCAATATGGGATGTTGTATGAAATTATTCCTGACACACCACGGTCGAACTATGACCCTAGACAAAATCTTGGGCCTTATGCAGATGCCATCATAGGCTCTACAAATGATAAGTCTACAAACTTGGTGACGAACCAGTTGAAATATTTGTCTCTAAGCCAACCTATAGCATGACAAGATTCAACTTCATCCTCCACCCCACCTAGTAGGTGGATATGCATTATGTAGAGTCGTCGTCTAACACAAATGGTAGCACTCAACCAGGAGGGAATAAAAAGAAAGGACGAGGTAATACTCGTAAGGGTGGGAAAAATAATAATAAATCCAAGGATGACACTAACAATGATAGATCAAATAATAATGCTGGTGAAGGAAATAAAGAAAACTGAAAAGTGAATTTTCCTTGTAAACTTTGTAAAGATGATCACCTTACCCACCTATGCCCCAAAATTGAGGAAGCCTCGAGACTCTTATTGCAGCTGCCTGCTGTAATGACAAATTCATTTCCACATAATCAACACATGGCCTTGGGGACCTCCAACACCATAAATGCATTGAGTGAGAGTCAAAACCCCTTGGACAATGAAGGTGGCCATCTATGCGTCAATATGGTCAAGTCTCAGATTGACGTAGCCATTCGATCTCATGATTACGGTTCTTCAAAAATTGTCATAGGTTCAAAGTCTCCTCCCTCTCCAGAAACACCCTTGCAGATCGAAAAGCTGGAACCTCCACCTCGTATTCCTAAAGGAGTACTAAAGCGCTTTGCCCACAATCCTAATGCCATAGCCACCCAAAACTATTTGATTGTCAAATATCTGGGCCAAACCCCTTGTGCTATGTTGGATTTGGAGGTGCTCCAGACGTGTCCTTCATAGAGGAATGCCTTGTTATTTGTGTTAGGATCTCTAGACCAGTGTGGCTTGAGGGTTATCAAGTTTGATGTGACGGATGTTAAGCCTCACTTACCTTACCACGTGGCCTTTCAAATCCATGTGGAGTACATGATAATTACCATCAAAGACACTCTAATTGATGAAGGTGCTGCGACGTGTGTGATGTCCCTAACATGTTGGAAAGCCATTGGCTCTCTGAACCTGTCCCAATATATGACTATGTTGACCACATTTGATGGGCATTCTTTTCGACCCCGCATAATTCTTCCTACTTTTTCGGTCCAGTTACGTGGGAAGAAAGTGGAGGTTGATGTTGAGGTGGTTGGTGCGCCTCTTGACTACAATTTACTACTAGGGCGTAATTGGAATTATGCCATGAATTTTGTTGTGTCGTCAGTTTTCCAAACTTTTTGTTTTCCTCACGAAGGGAAAATAGTGATGATTGATTAGTTGTCCTTTGCGCATGCTAGTTATGCCAAGAGTCGTATACCTATTGGAAATGGGAACATTTAATAGGCTTTTAGTCCTTAATCAGTTTTTTATGGAGAGGATTAAAAATGGATGGAATATTCTTTGTCGTCACACCAAATTAAGGGTCGTGATTTCAACCATTAACCTCCTCGCTTTTATAAAGGCGTACATTTTTGTGTTTACTTTTTAACAATTAATTAATCACATTATGAAATTACTTTTCTCTCCAACTGATTTCCATGTCTATGTTATTAGAAAGGATTTCATTTGATTTTGATTCAGAATATGTCATCTACATGGGTGTTTCGATTAAGCATGCGTGGTTTTTATGAATGTGACAGGCATTTCATTTCAATTAAATAAGGAAAGCATGGTTTCTATGAATGTGAAAAGGTGACACTACATTGGGAGGCGTTTAAGATTATCTCCATATGAAATGGAGATGAGAAGCAAGTGATGTTCCATAAGAAAAGTTACATGGATGGATGATCCTTAAGAACACTCAACTCAGTGATGGCTCGAATCCAGGCTCCATAAACACAACTTTCATTGAATTGAATTGACTCCATAAACACAGTTCTATTGAACTTAATTGAATAAGAATTTGGGTGTATTTATGAAATTTTTTTTGGGTGTATTTCTGATGGTGCAACATCTATAAAGTGAATGAAAGAAAATTGGTGCACATGGGATTAGGGCCTCTAGGATGTGCACCAAATTCTTCTGGGAACATAACAACAACGAAGGGAAATGTTGCTTGATTACATTACACACATTGCAATATTGTTGAAATAATGGGTGTTGGCCACCATGTTTATGTGGTTATGAATGGAAGTACTAATAACTTCAACAAGATTCCTTGGGCAATACCAAAATCTTCAACCTCATAGATGGGGCAGTTGCAGTGAACAATACAATATATTATTTTCCATCTTTGAATAGCGTAACTATGATTTATTTCAAAATTTGATTTCTTAGATGTTGTGTAATTTGTTATTCTATAAAATGATATGTTGCAGAAATTAATCGCAATAAACCAAGTGACTAAACAATCTTTCCTTAACAATCCAGATGTCTTATTTTCACCATCGAAAGCTCGGGTAATTTATAAACCTTTTTATTTATAAGTCAGAATCATGAATAAACCTTTTTATTTATAAGTTGGACTCATGAAGAAAAATATTCATTACCATTGACCTTTGAAAGAAGTAACTGAATTGATCATGCTATGTGTTTGAAACAAGATACTAGCAACTTTATTGTGTTTTCTCTTGGAACTTGACAAAAAATGGCTAGTTACAACACCACTGATGATTCAAAATGGGGCCTACTTCAATGTTTATGCAATGACGGTAAAGTACTCAAAATTGACATGTTTTCACAATCGAGTGTAGATATGGTCGAAATTCATGCATCCCTCATGTTTCAAGCCTGTAAATCAGAGAAGAACTATCTAAGAACCCATGTCCTTTCATTCCTCCCTGTAAAAGTAATTCCTCTTTGTCAAAGTAATTCAATCGTATGCTTGTTTATAGATTGGAATATAATATAATGCAATTTTGTTTGCATACACTCCATATTAAAAAGGATTAACAGATTACATAATTGGGAGCAGGTTGAGTTATCAGGAGATACAAGCTCAATCAATCTTTCAACTAAGAAGAATCTGGAGACCTAGTAAAAATAGGGAAACATATTTTGGACAATCTTGTTTCAAGAGAGAATATAAAGACCAGGCAGTTTGAGAAAGAGACAAAAGAAGGCACGAACCATGATGCATTAACCATGTAAACACATCAATTTCATTTAATCCCAAGAGACAACTTTGAGAGCATTGAATAATGAAAATTGATCCAAGAAAAAAATTAATGAATACTATTTTCAAAGATTTATAATAGCATTCATATATACTGACACAATCACATAATTGTGGCTATGAATGCTTATAGGAGTATTTAAAACCTTGAATTTAACATAATTCTAATTCTAACATAAACCCTAACTTTAATATAAACCCTAATTTTAATCATTTTAATGATACATTAATTATTTTCAAATACCTAATAATTAAATGCATTTGAAAAAAATTAATGTGTTATTAAAAGGATTAAAATAATTTAAAATCATGTTAGGGTTAAGGTTATGTTAAGATTATAATTTATGCTAGAATTAAAATGATCTTAGAGTAGAGTCAGGGTTTTTAAATTAAAAATAAGCCTCTCAGCATTCATAAACCACAATTATGTGGTTGTGCTAGTCCTAGTGCATCGGTTGGACCTTCGGTCCCTGTGATCAACAATTATCAACAAGAAATGAAGGATGTTGGTGTCAAAATGTATTCCTCTTTGATGGGTAGCTTTGATTTCATGGTACCAATTCACCATATTCATGCAATTTCTAGTGATTCTTCATCATCGATGAGGTTTGTTCCTTCCCGTACTTCATATTTCAATGACCCTTGGACCCTACCTTCCCCAACTATGATGTATGAAGGTTAGTTGCACATTTGGATGGAGATGTCACTATCAGTAGTAGAGGTTGCATATTAGTCTATTCTTGATGCTACTGTTGACCTAGATTCTTCCTCCTCACAGATGGACTAGGTGGATCTTGTTCTAGAGCCCATATGGGCCACTCAATCATCTTGTTTACATGATTTCCTCGATGATACTCTACCTTTAGATGAATCCATATTAGAGGCCATGTCTGGTCCTAATAGGCCTTAGGATGATATGCATCATCGATCCTATTTTTTCCCATAACTTGTTAAGATCGAACAAGATGACTTTAGATCTACCTTGAGTGAGATGGCCGGTCACATCGTGGTTCCATTAGATATGCATGGTATTTATCCTGAGGGAAACATGGAGAATATTTCTCCTATCGTCATGATCGACATATCTCGTATTCCTTGAAAAACTGAGAACGTATATATCGGTGTGGATTGTTCACCTAAAGAAATTCAGATCTACACCGATCTCTTCAAAGAATTTCGTGATGTGTTCGCTTGGTCATATAAAGAGATGTTAGGGATTGACCCCAACATTGCAGAAAATGAGATTAAAACCTATCTGGATGCTAAACCTATTCGAAAACGTCTTAGAGCTATTAATCCTAGGAAGTTCCCTACTATTAAGGTAGAGGTAGAGAAGCTACTTAATGCTGGTTTCATCTACCTGGTTCCTTTGACTGAATGGGTGTCCAACCCCGTTCCCGTAAATAAAAATCAAAGAACCATTCATGTATGTATATATTTAAGAGACCTAAACAAGGCTTGTCCTAAAGATAACTTCCCTAGTCCTTTCATTGACCAGATTCTTGACGAGTGTGTGAGAATCATAGTCTTTTATTTTATGGATGGATTTTCAGGATACAATCAAATTCATATCAAACCCGAGGATCAATATAAGACGACGTTTATTTTTCCTTGGGGTAATTTTTCCTACCGGAAAATTCCTTTCAGCCTTAAAAATGTTGGAGCAACCTTCCAACGTGCCATGACCTTTTCTTTTCATGATATTAAGGATATTTTCGAAGCTTACTTAGATGATCTCATTGCTCACTCTTGCAAGAGAGTAGATCAATCCACTCACCTTCGATTGGTATTTGAGATATGTCATCACTATCACATTCGATTGAACCCTCACACGTGCATTTTCTACATTACGTCTGGTCATCTTTTAGGATTCTTAGTATCTTAGCATGGGATCATGGTAGATACTATGAAGGTTGATGCAATACTTCAATTTCCTCCCCCACACAACATTAGACAAATTCAAGGTTTGGAAGGGAAGGCTAATTTACTGCGTCAGTTCATAGTAAACTATGCAAATTTAACTAAGGATTTCGTGCGTATTTTGAAGAAAGACACTCTGTTTATATGGAATGAGAAAGCCCAATAATCCTTCGATTCTCTGAAGAAATATTTGATATCGACACCTCTACTCAAGCCTGCGGACTACATTAGAGACTATTTTCTTTATATCACCGCATCCGAATGGAGATTTGGTATGGTTTTGCTTTAGGAAGACAATGAGCTCCATGAGCACATTGTCTACTATCTCAGTTGAAATCTAGTCGGTCCTGAACTTAAATACTCTCACGTAGATATACTGGCCTTGGCCACCGTACATGCGGTTCAAATATTACAACATTATATATTACTTTGAAAAACTACCGTAGTTGTGGATATCAATCCATTTCAATACATCCTCACTAGGAATATCATAGGGGGGGAATAAAATAAGTGGATTGTTATTTTGGAAGAATTTGATCTCGATTTCGCTTCAACAAAGTCTAAGAAATTGCTACTTTTTTCCGAGTTGATATCGGGCTTCCCTTGACTAGATGAGGAATTTTTTCATGAAGATTCGTTTGCGGATGAAAATATATTCCTGATCTCATCTTCGTACCCCTAGTATGGAGACATTTTTATCTATATTAAAATCTTGAAGCTACCCCAACATCTATCGAGAGACGATCGATGATGTATACGTCATCAGGATAAGAACTACCTTATTATCAGTGACACTTTGTATCGTCAAGGGGTAGATAATATTTTACATCATTGCTTGAGTCACGAGGAAGCTGAGCCTGTTCTCAATGAATGTCATAGTAGGGCTTGTGGTGGCCATTTATTTGGGCTTGCAAAAACCCAAACAATATTGTGAGTCAATTATTTTTGGCAGTCAATTTTTAAATATTGCATTGAAGAAATCAAGAAGTGTCACCCTTTCCAGGCATTATCTTGGAAAATGTGCTCGCACCCAAACCCTCTTGATCCAAAAAGGATCCAGAGAAGACTAAGGACAACTCAGCATTCGTAGAAGCAAATCAGGAAGCTCAAAATGGCCTCAACATACAGAGAAAGGGAAAAAAAATCAAAGTCCTCAAAGCTCAGTAAAATTGGCATCATCGCGAAGAGCGCGTTGCAAGATTTCCAATGAAGTAAATGAATCGTCAAATGAAATTACAGATCGAAAATCCATTCATCGATATGCTGTAGGAATCACAATCCATAGGGTAATAGGAGGGTCAAGACTCTCTTCAATGTCATCTTCAAGCTGGAATGACTAGAAAAATCTGATGCTGCATAGACGAGACCTGGCACAAAGAAATCCTAGCTAGGGATAGCCTTCTCATTTCATAGAAGGGGAAGCTTCATTCACTATCACCCTAAAGAGGATCATGAAAACATGAGGTTTGGTCAATGCCTATGGTACAGTACATAAAAGCGAGCCTCCGATATAGTTGGGGTTTTCATCCCCATGGTTAGCCAAGTTGGGGTTTCATCTCCATGGTTAGCCAAGTTAGCTTTCATTCGCTATTTTATTTTAGCCAAAGATATTTTTGGTCAAAGTTTTGGTCAACCTATACCAGTCAGTAGGGATGAGTCAACATCTGTACTGATGACATCAACATTAGTACAAATGACATCAAAATCCATACAGTGTGTGTGGCACATGTAGAGGGAGACACGTGTGATGCTGATGTCAGCATGGTGACATGGCAACACCAGAGGCTATCACATGTCACTCATTTTTGGAATTTTTGGGTCAGTTTGTGGACTAATGAAAAAGCGCCACGTGGTATTCTGTATAGCCACGTGGCAGACCACACGATGATGTGGAAGGATGACATGGTAGGATGATGTGGTAGGTGACATGGCAAGTGATTGTGCAAGTGGTTGGCATGGGCCAATGGTTGGTTGCGACGTGGCCCAGTCATGGGCTACCACATGGCAGTGGGAAAATTCCCAATGAGGGCCCGAAATCAAATGTCAAAAATAAAAAATTGGGCCCGCCAAATATGGCATAGCCCCGTCAAATATGGAGGCCAAATGTTAAGTTTTGACATATCCAAACAACACTCCAAACTTGGCAAGGTTCCATTCCACATATATATGCACTTTTATAACTATAACCCAAAATGGGAGGCTAGCGGGCTTAACCCTAGGACCCCCCCCTATACAACGCCTTAAGAATAGCATCCTCCGCCATTGTGTAGTCCGCCCCACTTTTTCCTTAAATGTTGAGTCCACCCATAGATGGGGAAGAAGGGAACGATGGTACAACCGAGCATGGAAACCGAGACATAGTACTCAGAATCAAATGCAGGGAGTAGACACATAAACTGAGACGAGATTTCTCAATGGCTTGGGAGTGCTAGAGTTGGATTGAGGCGTGGAGACAGTCATTTTTGGGTAATTCGATGCCAAGAATTTAATGGTGTTGTCTATTTTTTGATCTGAGGAAATCTTCTACATCTTAATTCTAGAATGAGGTATACTTATGTATTTTTCCAAATTCTTTCATTGAGTTAATAAAAAGGCCTACCCATTTAAGAGTAGGACCCGAAGATGTATTCCACCGGGGACGAACTCCGTTATCAAGTTTTTTGTGTTTAGATTTGATGCTTATGTATCTTCATTATTGATATTTTCCTTCTTTAATGGTGCACTTTAATTTATTCTCATTTAATACAATTCTTTACAAGTCACTTTGATGAAAAGATCTCAGATCATGTTGGTATCAGAGAAGTCATGTTTGAATTGAATTGTTGAGTGTGAATGCTTGCTAGGACCAAGCATAAATAGGGTGAAGGAACTCTTAATAATTTCAATCCCGAAGTTGGTCGTGCATCCCGAAGGAAGAAAATGGTAGAAGAGGACAAGCATGAGGACAATCATGATGAACAGGAGAAAAAAATCCATATGGTCTTTTATCACATGTCAGAAATGGTTGAGAGAATGTATGAAGATTACAAGAAGAGGATGAAGAAGAAAGGGAAGAAAAAGGAAGAACAAGCTAATTATAATGCTTCAATAAATCAAGGAGCTGGAGGATACCCTCCTGAGGCTCCATCTTCACCTTCAAGTTCTAGCTCTTCTTCCTCTGAGCATTCTCATCATTCTCATCATTCTAGCCATAAAGCTTCTTTTAAGAAGCCATTGTTAAAGCTTGATGTAAAATTTGCTTTACCTATGTTTAATGGAGATGCTAATCCCGAAAAGATAGATAATTGGACTCAACAGGTTGAAGTATATTTCCATGGTCAACAGATTGATGAAGATGAAGTTAAAGTGCAACTGGCTTCTCTTCGGTTGGAACACATCGCTCTCATATGGTGGGAGAAAAAACTTTAGGACATAATTATACGTGGTAATATTCTTTCCTCATGGTTGGAATTTAAATCAACATTAAGGAAGCAATTTTATCCATTGGGTTATTTACATAAAGCAATGACGGAATGAAAAACTTTAAGACAAATTAAAGGTCAAACTGTACAAAGTTTCACGAAAGAATTGAGGAAGAAATATATTGCATTAAACATTTCTTTGGAATCTTATGAAACTTTAATGAAGTATATTGGTGCACTTCACAGTTATATTCTTTATACTTTGTTATTGTTTAACCCCACTAGTCTTGACGAAGTTTGTGTGCAAGCCACTCACCTTGAGAATAGGGAAAAACATGTTCAAGAAGATCCCACAAAGAAACCTTCCAATTTCCCACATAGGTCATTTAAGAAGTTTAAAAGGAAGGACAAGAAGACTGCCACTGTAAAGAGAGAAGAAGGAAAGCCATCTTGCACTCATTGCAAGAAAAGTGGTCATGATGATGGACATTGTTGGAAACTACATCTAGAGAAGAGACTGAAGCAGTTAGGTGGAAAGGGGAAGACACATATCATTGCTACAATGCTATACAATCTTGGTTCTGATTCAGGAGACAAAGGAAAGATCACATAGGTTGGAGTACAAGGTAAAGATTCCCTTCATGCTATTTCAAATTCCAATAATGAATCTCATGATGATGAACAAAAGAGGAATGAATTATTTCATATAAGAGTTGTATCTAAATACACTAAGATAGATACATTATTTGATTTGGTTTCCCAAGTAAACTTGATATCTGAAGCACTTGTCAAAATGACGGGTCTTGAAACTAAACCACATCCAAATCCTTAGCCTCTTGGTTGGGTATGTGGTAAAGAAAAACTTAATGTCACCAAGCAATGTAGGGTCAGATTTTCTATTTCTTAAAAGTTGATTGATGAAGTGTATTTCGATGTTGTATCACTTGATATATCTGGCATAGTGTTGGGGAGTCCTTATATTTATGACAGAAAAACAATCTTCTTTCATCATGAGAACAAATACCACCTTACAAAGGGGGGAGTGGAATATATTGTTAGAGCCCACAGGATGAGGGTAAACACAACACTTGTTAGTGTAGGACAAATGAAGAGACTCATAAACACTAATAAGAGATATGTACTCATGGTCATAAGGGAGAAATATGTCGGAACATCCGACACTTTCCAAGGATGTGATCCTTCTCATAAGAAAAAAATAATTGATATTGTTTCTAAGTATGATTATATTTTCCAGGAACTAGATGGATTACCTCCTAAGAGGGAAATCCAACATGAAATACATATTCAGAAGGATTCTCCTCTTCCTAATGTGGGAATGTATAGGATGTTAGTTGTAGAGATGACAAAGATCAAGAATCAAGTACAAGGATTATTGGATCAAGGGGTCATCAAGTCTATGTCATCTCCTTTGGTTCTCCCATAGTGATGGTGCCAAATAAAGAGGGCACATGGAGAATGTGTGTTGATTACTAGGCATTAAATAAAATCACGGTGAAAAATAGATACCCTCTTCCTCGTATAGATGATTTACTTGATTAGTTAAAGAATGTTGTTTATTTCACTAAGTTGGATTTGTGCAGTGGATACCATCATATCAAGGTTGCAGAATAGGATGCATGGAAGACTGCCTTTAAAACCAAACAAGGATTGTTTGAGTGGTTAGTTATGTTTTTTGGGCTTTGTAATGCTCCGACAACTTTCATGTGTGTGATGAATGAGGTATTCATGCCTTTTCTAGATGATTTTGTGATTGTATGTTTATACGACATTCTTATATTTAGTGGGACTTGGGATGAACATGTAATGCATGTAAATAAAGTATTGGATACTTTTCAAAGGGAAACGTTGTATGTAAAATTATTGAAATCTGAATTTGGTAAGACTGCACTTGTGTACTTAGGTCATATTGTAGGAGGAGGACAATTAAAAATTGATCCTTCCAAGATTGATGTAATTGTAAATTGGCCTGAGCCCAAAAATGTGACCGAAATACGAAGCTTCTTAGGTGTAGTCTAGTATTGAAGGAGATTCATTTTAAACTTCTCCTTTATAGAATCTCCTTTGCATGCCTTAACCAGTGTGAAGAACACTTTTCAGTGGGGAGGAAAGCAACACAAATCTTTCTACACTTCGAAGGAAAATATCAGCATCACACCAATATTATCACTGTCGAATCTTCAACAACCCTTCAAGATCGAGAAAGATGCCAATAGATATTTCATGGGTGCCGTATTGATGCAATATCGTAAGCCTATATGTTACCACTTTGAAAATTTTAACCAATTTGTCGTTAACTATCCTACATATGTTAAAGAGTTGTATGCATTAGTTCAAAGTGTAAAGAAATGGAATCACTACTTGTTAGGTAAGGAAACAATCATACATACAGATCATCAACCCTTACAGTATCTCCAAGCACAAACCAAACTGCAACAATATCGACATTACATATGGATGGGTTTTCTACAAAAATTTCATTTGGAAATCAAGTACAAAAAGGGTATGAGTAACAAGGTAGTCGATATGCTTTCTAGACCTCCTATTGATGCTTCTATTATTTTGAAGAATGCTTCTTTATCTCATGATAACTATGTGGAACGATATACCATTGATGAATATTTTAAAGAAGTGTATGAGAAGCTAACCCATGGTGCAGAGGTAGAGAACTATTGTCTGTAGGGAAAACTACAATGCCATCTTGGAAAGCTATGTATTCCTACAAGTGAACGAGTCCATGTAATACGAGAAGCTCACACTTCTCTTGTGTCTAGGCATTTTGGGGTAGAAAAAACTATGGCTCATCTCTAGAGGTTTTGTTATTTGCTTGAGATGAAATAAATCATAACTAAATATGTAAAGGGGTGTGTGATGTGTTCTACTTGTAAGCCCACTAACAGAAAAATGGGGCTATACTCACCACTGCATGTTCCATCCCATCCATGGGAAAGTATCTCCATGGATTTTGTAGGCAGCTTACCAATGTCAAAAAGGGATCATGACTATTTGTATGTTGTAGTGGATAGGTTCAACAATATGTGTATCTTAATGCCATGTAAAAAGAAGATCATTGTTGAGAAAAATACTAATCTCTTCTTTCAGTATGTTTGGGTTCACTTTGGGTTACCCACATCCATTATCTTGGATCGAGATACTCTATTCCTTTGGTATTTTTGGAAGAGCTTGTGTATAATGATGGACACCAAGTTGAAGAGGAGCACTTCTTTCCATCCACAAAATGAAAGAAAGACAAAGGTTGTTAACCAAACAATGGTACTTTTTCTTCGACGCTACTACAACAAGCATCCCAAGTTATGGGATGAATAGATACCCTATGTACAACATGCTTACAACCGAGCCTTACTTTCCTCCACTCAATGTTTGCCTTTTGAGACATGTTTTGGGTATTTACCTAAAGTTCCTTTGGACTTGATGTATGGGAGAGATATTGATTCAAATGAAGAAAGAAATGAAGACAAAGCTCACAAGTTCATCCAAAGGATCCAACAAGTACACCAAACAGTTAGGGAATAGCTGGAGAAAATACAAGCACAGTATAAAGATCGGCATGAAAAACACAGGGTTGATCATCACTTGCACGTTGGAGACCAAGTATGGATTCACATCAACAAGGAAATATTGAAGGGTGAATGCAAGAAACTAAATCCCATCTGATATGGACCCTTCACTATTTTGGAGAAAAGTAGTAACAATGCTTTTCATCTAGATCTTCCACCTTATATGAAGATCTACTCAGTTGTAAATTTGGAGAACTTGAAACTTTTTGAGCCTCCCATGATCATGGATCAGGGTGAGGAAGTTTCAATACCTTCATTTGATGAGTTTTCTCCTAAGTACTTGGATGAGCTAAAGGAATATATCATCCTGGACAAAAGGACGAGGACTTCACAGAGGGGTGATGTTGATTATCTTTGAGTAGGCTTAAATGGCACACATCCAAGCAAGGAAAAGTGGATTGATAAGGAGAAGGTGAGGGAGCTCTTCCCTCTCTTATCTGTTCATTGATGAAATCTTTTGGTGGTCCAAAAATCTCTTAGTGGGAAGGCACGATCCAAAAAGAATACAGAGAAGACTAAGGGCAACTCAGAATTCACAGAAGCAACTCAGGAAGCTCAGAATGGCCTCAATAGACAGAGAAAGGGAAAAAATTGAAAGTCCTCAAAACTTAGTGAATTGGCATCATTGTGAAGAGCGTGTCGTAAGATTTCCAACGATGTAAATGACTCATCAAACGAAGTTACATATCGAAAGATATTCGTGGTCAAATTTTTGGTCAACCTAACCCAGTCAGCAGGGATGAGTCAACATCCGTACTACTGACGCCAGCATCAGTATAGATAACGTTAGCATTTGTACAGTGTATGTGTCACATGCATAGGGTGACACATGTCATGATGACATCATCATGGTTATGTGGCAGCACCAGAGGCTTCCACGTGTCACTCATTTTTGGCATTTTCGGGTCAATCCATGGAACAATGAAAAAGTGCCATGTGGAAGTCTGTACAACCATGTGGCAGATCATATGATGACGTGGTAGGATGATGTGGCAGGATGATGTGGAAAGTGACATGGCAGGTGACTATGCAAGTGGTTGGTGTGGGCCAATTTTTGGTTGCCACATGGCCCAGTCATAGGCTACCACGTGGCAGTGGGAAAATGCCCAATGAGGGCTCAAAACCAAATTTAAAAATAAAAAAATGTTCCCACCAAATCTGGTGGAGCCTCGCCAGATCTGGTGGCCAAATGGTAAGTTTCTACATATCCAAACAATGCTCCAAACTTGGAAAGATTCCATTCCACATATATATACATTGTTATAACTATAACCCCAAAGGGGAGGCCCACAGGCTCGACTGCGAGATCTCCCCCTATACAATGCCTTAACAATAGCATCCACCACCATTGGGACAACAGACTACGTTGTGTATTCCCCCCCACTTTTTCATTAAATTATGAGTCCGCCCATGGACAGGGAAGGAGGGTGCGACGGTACATCCGGCCATGGAAATTGAGATGAAATATATAGAATTAAATGCAGAGAGAAGGCACAAAAATCGAGATGAGATTTCTCAAGGGCCTGGGAGTGCCAGAGTTGGATTGAGGTGTGGAGAGTCTTTTTTGTGTAATTCAACAAATTCAATGGTGCTATCTATTTTCTGATCTGAGCAAAGCTTTTGCATCTTAATTCTAGAATGAGGTATACTTATGTATTTTGCCAAATGTTTTTACTGAGTTAATAAAAAGGCCTACCCATTTGAGAGCAGGAACCATAGACATAGTCCACCAGGGACGAACTCCGTTATCAATTTTTTTGTGTTCATATTTGATGTTTATGTCTCTTCATTATTGATCATTTCCTTCTTTAATGGTGCACTTTAATTTATGCTCATTTAATACAATTCTTTATAATTCACTTCGATGAAAAGATCTCGGATCACCTCTTCACCCAATTGTCACCGTTAGTCCCTTCAACAAGTGGGGGGTAGATTTTATGGAATGTAACCCAGCCTTGACTAGGGGGCACCAACATATTATTGTGGCTATGGATTACTTTAATAAATGGGCATAGGCCATTCTTACCATTAAATCCGATGGTAATACTACAACATTCTTCGTATTCAACTAGATTATAGCTCAGTTCAGAATCCCAAGAGAGATTTTCACTGATCATGGTAGACACTTTCTGAATGAAATGATGAAAGAATTAGAATCACAAATGGGGTCTAATCATGATCATTCTTACCCTTACTATCCCCAGGAAAATGGACAAGTAGAGTGGGTTAATAAATCTCTCAAGACCATCTTGCAACAAATTGCCAGCCAGAGTAAATATCACTGGCATCTGATTCTTTACCCTTCACTTTGGGCATACCGAAACATGGTAAATATTTCCACTGGATTCTCTCCTTTTCATTTAGTACATGGCATGGAGTAGATTATTTCAAGTGAATGCAAAATCCCTTCCCTTAAGTTGGAAATTGAGCTCCTGGTTGACACATTCGATCTTGAAGAACGCCTCGTACACTTAGAGCGTTCTGATGAGAAGCGTCAACATTCCTCCATGGATATCGAAGAGAATAAACAAAGTGTTAAGGTTCAATATGATAAGTCTGTATGTCATTGACATTATGTTGAGGGTGACTTGGTTCTCCTTTATGACCAAGCCAAAGAACCGTTGGGGGCAGGAAAGTTTAAACCTGTGTGGCACGATCCTTATATCGTGTGATGTGTCTTACATAAAGGATCTTACAAATTGGAATATTATGAAGGGAATATGCTGGATGAGCCCAGAACTAGGCTCTACGTTAAAAGGTATTACACTTGAGCACTCAAGCTTGGGTGTGACCTTTTTTATACTAATGTATCTTAGTGTATATAAATATTTTCATTTGTGTCATCAGATTTCTTATCAAGTTTTCCCTTGGTGGGAAGATGTCAATGGAGTCTTCGATTTAATTAGGATTCATGGATGGTTCCAGTCATCATACACAAAACACGACTTCCATCGCTTGGGTCATTTACTCACCCGAAGGCCAATTGGTGTCTTCAAGTGGCATTCATCTGGAGCCATCAATGAATAATGTGGCTGAGTATAGCTTCGTTATAGAGCTATTACGTGACACCATTTCACATGGCATTCGGTATTTAGAGGTTCTCCTAGAATCCCAATTAGTAATATGTCAGTTGAATGATAACTACCGTGTGAGAGATCCTACTCTACTCTGACTATTCCTATGGGTACGACTTTTGGAATGATACTTTGATTTTCTTATTTATAATCACATCCCTAAAAGTTTTAATCATGTATCTCATGCATATGTTCATTATATTTTAGATTGGCATTTGTCACATAACCAAGCAAATAAAACACTTTCATACATTTACACATTGTAACATATATAAGTAAAGATGAAGACCAAAATATTTTATATTTCATCCTTTCGAGTTTAAAAAATATGGTGTCATAGTACAAATGGGGCTCACACCCTCAAAATACATATATGGCAGGTATATAATATGACCATGGCATCTATGCATGTGACGCTAGATGCACATCATGATAGCACACCACTACATTTGCAATACGTAGGAAGAGTCACACCCACGCACGAGGTACACCCACCACCTACCGCTACATCGCCTCTGGTAGATCCTCCACTTGAAACATATGAATCCTTTGCGTCAATCGAGATAGGTTCCCTTGCACATTCTGTAGCTCTCTCTCTGCGTCGCCACCCACTTTCCCATATCCTAGACCCCTCCACCAATTTCAATGTCATCGTGGACCTACATCTACATAACAAAGCAATTGTTAATACTTGATACCATACAAAAATATTTGTGTTTTTTATTTTTATTGAAAAAACACAAAAAAATTTAATATATAAAAAAATTTCTTACCGATATCACCGTAGGAGGAACCTGGTGGAAAAGGCATATCTGAATCCCCTTTGTATTCGATCCCACTGTAAGGGTCGTCATCAATGTCTATGACCTGTTGGTGCCACTTGAAAAATAACTCGTCATTCTAGGGGGTTGGCACTCTACCACCTCCTAGCTGCCTCATCACATCGGTCCACCATGACATGGATGGATTGCGCTATCCATGTGAATTAATATATACTCTAGGGCTCAAACCCAAAACCCTCTCAAAGAAAAAACTACAAAGTATGGATGCAAATCCAAAATTTCTCGTTTTCCCTTGTTTGTAATCTATCAAATGGATCTTTATGTTAGCCAAAAGTGAGGTACACCACTCATAAAAAATGGGTATTAAACACTCCAACACATAGAATATGAGTGGAATTGATGCTTGGTGCAATGAGGTCAACCCTGAAATCCATGTAAGTACAAGCACAATGATATTTAAGCTCATGTTCTTGATAGCCCTGATAGGGGATTGTCTCCCTACTTTATCTGTGCTTGCAACAAAGTGGGTGGAAATGTAATCCTCCATAGTCATATCACCCCCATCCCCTTGGGCCTTGACATTCACTACCTCTCCTTGGGAATACAATCCTGTGATGAGGTATATATTATCCACTTCAATTCCCAGTGGTTTCCCATCGAGTTCGAAGGACTCTGTCTCTGAATCTGAGTAGTTTACTAGCAATTGGAGTAACCTCACTTGAGCCCTCATTCCCTTGAGGGACCAAAATTTAGAAAGGCCACATCATTTTAAAGCTCATTGATCCCTTGCATCTCTTCCCACTGCTGTATCTATCTCTTCATGCTCCCTAAGTTTCCCTCCATTCAATCACTATACTGCAAATGAGAAACCATTTTTTGAGTTAAAGCCTTTCAAAAATTTTGTTCATGGACTTGTACACGGGATAACACGATGATGATCATGTATAGGGATTCATATTCACGTCCAAGATTCACTTTTCCCACATATATGGGGTCATATATGTGACCCGATGATCTGTCACCCACATATACCCTAGTTTCCATATTACACACTCTAATGCTAAAAAAATGGGATCTAAAATTGAAATTTAAACCATTGAAATTGAAAGAGATGAGATGGGAACTTACTTGGTCCAGATGGTTATTGATTATGTTGATCGTAGCTCTCATAATAGACACTTGAAGATCGTGGGGAAAATGGCCTAAAATGCACTACGTGGGTGAAAAAACTCAAATGGTATGGTAAAATGGTCTATTTTTACTATTAATAGAAATGTTTTACTCACTTCCTATAGATTTTTCTTTCTTTTTTGACATTATGGACTAATAGCACAGTGGAAAGACTTCGTTTTTGGTAATTTTGTCCAGAATTTTTTGCAGTTTCCAGCGTCATATTGTCTGTTCACGCCTTCAAAAGGTATATTCTTTCACTAAAATATAGGATAGTTTTTCACTCCGTTTTTCATTGTTGCATCATCCTATGACCATGACCCATACACCCTAGGTACAGACCCATTTATTAGCAACACATAACCTTCTTACTGCCACTATAAGTGTTGTTATTAAGTGGTAGAGGCTTACCAAACATGGGTGCCCTAGTTAGACCCTTTGTGCCATTTGGTGCCCATGCAAAAGTTATTCCATAGGACCAGGAGTTCCTTATATTCCCTATATGACTTTGCATTCAAACCCCATTTTCTTACTCAGAAGCATTTTGACCATTACTTGTGGGACTCCCCCCGAGTCTTGGTTAAGCTATTTTCCAACTCCCGAAAAAATGAAAAGGATTTCTGAGTGAACTTATCTCTTTCACACTCATTATATGGATTTGGAAGGACATTTATTTGGTATAATTTTAACCCTTTTGCGGACCAAGTAGATTACTTACGAAAAACAAATACTCTAGTCACCATTGGCTAGAAGCGTTCTCTTGAGTATTATTTTATACTTTTTCAGGCCTAGGGGACTAAATATACGAAAAAGGACATTTGGTGGAGTTAAGTTATAATTGAATTCCATCATATTTCTTGCAGTATTGAGCCTATCTTTGGTTCCTTCTTTCTCGTTATAAGCCTCTTACCTCAACATTTTTCATCACTAGCCAAGCAAAGACTTCTATATATCCTTTGCATCTTGAAACCTTGTACCCTAAGAGGAAACATCCCCCGAGTGTCCATGCCCCTCATGAACTTAATTTCATTTAGCATAGGTATGTTCCACTGCTTGGAGCTAGTTTCTTACTTGTGGCACTCATTTCCTCTTCTGTATCATATCATTTATTTTCCAATGAAAAAACAAAAAAATAGACAAGCGGGACAAGAATATTATCTCATATCGACAGTAGTCATGTCGCCTTTGAACATAGCATAAAATTTGAGTCCACTTTCATCAAAAGTTTGGGTTTAGCATGACCTTAGGAAGTTTAGATCGTTACTTAGAGTTTACTCCTCCAATTGGTTATTCTTCTAGTCCCTATGGAGAGTTTGTTGATTCCTCATGCATCACAAAGTTTTGTCATCAAGTCTATGTTTCATGAGTTATCCATATGTCTCATGCTCTTGTTCAAAGGAAGTCTATAGGCCTATGCCGACCATTTCTCATAACTACTTACTTTTCATGTCGGCCCTACTCTCAGTATATCTTAGATTCACATGAAGTTGTATTTCGACCATGCACCCTGGTCCTACTTTCATTATGGGTAGGTAAAATTGAACCTAGAAGTTGACATTTCATCATTGGTCACTGACTAGGGGGTTTCCCTTGTGTTCAATGGAAAGAAATCTATTCACACATTGGGATTCATGTATTGTCTTGGATTCCATTAGCCTTATTGGTGGTTTCCTCTCCTTTATCAACAATTTTCCTTATTGGCTACTATTCAGAGGGTCTCTTTCATGCACTACTTACATCTGGTGCATGTGAGACATGCACAGGGTCATTGGTTCATGAACATCTTATTCGTTTGAGCTCCTCCTAATAATCAAGCTATTTCTTTTTACCTTGTGATAAATTATGAGAGATGCCCTAATGCTCTCCTTTCAGCAGGTCTCCTTCCATTGACCTCAACTCATCTACTCTGGAAATGAGACCTAGAGTCCTATGAGTACCTAGAGGCTTGCAATCATCAGTGGCAGGTTCTCTCGCCAATGAAAATTGGGAATACATCAATGTCTCCTGATCGATGGATTCTTCAAGTGTTCGACCTCAACACCCTTATTCACACTTGTATAATGTACTCGGTGCCTTGATACGTACTTTCATTATTGGTGTGTTGTCTAGCATTTGTTAATGGTATACCTTAGTGATCGATAATCAAACGAAGTCTCATTTTGTTCGACCTCAACTCCTCTATTCACATGATGTAGAATTGCACCTTCGGCGGATAGTGTAGAAGACCTCTAGCTCACAATAGCAACATTCCTCATCTACTGCTGTCTTTAATTGGACCAGTACCTATATGAATTTAGTGATCATGGGAGATCATATTGTACTCCATTGTATACAAACTGGATTCCACTATGCCTTGTTCATGATTATGACAACCTATGGCATATGTCCACTTTGTATTTTTTATTCATGGCCATGAACAACTATTTGATATATTTTCACATGGATCTACAATGTAATTCAGATTGGAAGCCATGTGTATAAACTCATTATGAATTGTAATATTCTCATGAGAAAATAGTACTTCCAGTTGAGTTTTCATTACTCTACTTCTGGGAATTATAATGTATTTCAGCCATCGTAGATATTCCTCTGAACTCACACATTAGGGGGCATCTGTTACAACAATTTTTTCCTCACTCCATGCATCTTGCTTAGATGGCCTTCCATTTCCCTATGCAAACTTGAAGTTTCCTTTTTGTACCTTCCAGATACAAAAAGACATATTTTTCCACATATACGTGCCCTATAAGCTATACAACAAGTGTATATGCAGGTTGCTCCACTACATCCCACGTACATCGGGTTTGGTGCTCAAAATTAAAAATTATGTCAGGTTTCCATGCCATGTCATGAGATCCATGATCCTTGACCTTCCATATACTGGAAACACTCTGAATCATCCCTTCAGTTCCATTTGAAGGCTATACATTGAGCCATATCCAAGCCTTGAGATAATTCAACAATTCAACTTTGAGAGAAAAGACACTCTAGAGAAATTTCACTTCATATTGAGTTTTCATTGCTTTGTCCTTGAAAGTATGAACTCTTTGTTCAACTCCCAAGATTTCATTCTTTGTGGTAGAGAACCTCATTGACTCCTTTATATGAGCTTTCCTTTGGTGGAGGATTGAAGCGGTGGAGGCCCAACTAGAGGGACTTAGTTTCTAGGTTTTGATATGCATTGTTGCAGATGTTTGTCACCTATGTACTTCTATTGATTATTTTAATATAAATACTCTTTTCTCATCTAATTGATATCGTGCAAATATTTGAATTATTATTCCATGGGCGTATTTGTCATGCATGTTAATGGATTGTGCTAATCTATATGCTAAAAATATATATAATCACCATATTCTTGCGTATCTTGGTTGTTGAGGACAAGTTGCATGTATAAAGCTTTGGGTTGCATGCTCAACGATGGTCTTCATCGAACATCCAGATGAGGTAGGATCTTAGCCCTGTCTTGTTATCATTTCATTTATATAGCATACCTGGGATCATAGTTGATTTTTGCACGTTATTCTGTCTGTTGTGGTTTACCCCTTGCCATAGAGAGATTTTCCTCGTAACAACCATCATGCGTCGGATTTGAAACTATCATAGGGGAAATGTATAATGAACCTTAGCCATTATATGTCTTGCACACTGGGGATTTTATTAGGGCCTAATATGACCCACGTGTGAAAAATAATGTCTTTCCCTTAAATGATGCTTTATGTATTACTTATGATGCAAAGGGCCCTATTATATCAAACAAGCTCACAAAGGGAATATGTAAAGCATCACTTAGTTAAGGATCTCTTAATATTAACTATGAAGGACATATGATAGTAGTATATTAGTTATTTGATAGAACATATGTATTAATAATATGATTTTCATTACATGATTACAAAAAACATGAGAATGAATATTATTAATTGTAGAATTTGCATGGAACACTAATGTCATAGGATGCATGCAGATTATGTAAAATTAAATTTTTTAGGATGGAAAGTATCATATGTCCATGTTATCTTATGAGTTTATGTCAAATTTTGTTTTGTCCTAAAAAATGTGGTGGTGGTTGGGACTGCATAAACCAATTAATTAAATTTATCATTTCTAAATCATTTGTCATTGTGTTTCATTTTGAATTTTTTTTAAATAGCTTGCACAAACTAATATTTGATGAAATTGCATGCATTTATAGATCTATTTCTATGGATTCAAAATATATATTTCTATATAAATGTTATAGTTTGATGAATTGCATGCATTTATAAATATATTTTTATTAATTCCAAATATATATAAAACAATTATAAAATGTTATTGTTTCCTATTATTTAAATATTTTTCATGTAACATGTATCATAATTCAAAAACAAATGTCTATGTTTTTGCTAAAATTTTATCACAACCATTTTTTAAAAAGTTGACATTTTCTCCTACAAACTAAAAAAAACATGTTGATTATATTAAGATCTTTATTAATTTATTATTATTAATAATATAAAGTGAGGTGCATTTTATACTCTAATATGACACTTGGCATAAGTCATCCCAATATAATATTTGAAAAAAAAATAACATCCCGATATGGAAGATATTTGTATCATCACTAATAAATATAACAATTATAAATGTAATTATGAACAATTATTATAGTGTTATCAATAAAATAAATGAGAAAATAACATTTCATAAAAGTAATTTTTCTTTGTAAACATGTTTAATCAACATAATGTATATTGCTAGAGATTAAACAATTCACCTTGAAGAAGAATTAAACATTATATAACATTAATAGTTATAAGTTTTTGCAATTACAATACAAAGTAAACGATTTCATAAAACTAGAGTTAAACATTATATGGAAACTCTAATGAGTGACACATCTTAAATTTAATTAAAAAAAAGCGAAATCATTAGCACACTTATAATACATTTTATAAATCAAACAACAACAACATCATCATGATTTGAAAAAACACAAAATACATCTGTGCTATATTGTTTATAGTGCACCAGTGCGATTGAAAGCACACCGGTGTGGTTGTTACATAAAAATGCATTGAGAAACAATTTAGTTGACTAAGTACGTATGAAAACTTCCATAATTAATTTTTTGTGGAAGTTTTGATTTGTAGACGCAATCACTCTTTGGTGCCTCTCATAATTTAGTGTATGGACTTGATCCTTTGCCACTTCCTCAATCCTTTGCCTCACATTGTTAGAAAAAAAAGGATGGCAAAGCAATAAAATAAAACAAATGTGGAAATAAAACACAGAAGATACACAATACAATAGAGACACATATATACATTGTTCACCCATTGTGGGCTATGTCCACTAGATAAATTTCCAAGTCCTTCCTTTATTATTATCCAACAAATGAAGGGATACAACCTACAACACACCAGTTGTAACTTCCTCTTGTTTCTCTCATAGTCTCCTCTCTCAGAATACAATATTCGCAATGATACATAGCCGCAATACATTTCCCTCATAAAAGAGGGTTTCCTTCTAGGGAAAAAAAACCTAACATACCTTCTACTCTCAAATATGCAACCTTATAATGAACGATCCATATTTACTATGAAATTAAAATATACATTTATAAGGCAAATTTTCCTTCGGGGGCCAATTTTCTCCCAAACCCCACAAGAGGGGAAAGCCCCCCCCCCCCGCACTCCCCCACATGGATGAGTGTACATTCTTCCATGGTGTAAAGTCTTCATGGGGTATAAATTTCGCTGGAAACAAAGGCCTCTGAATTAGGAAGATAATTAGGATCCACCACCAACATACATCTCCTCCTTTGTGCGCTGATAAACTTTCTCCAAGATACCTCTCTCACCATTGCTTTAGACATAATATGAATTGGCGTCAATTTGCTTGTAAATAAGATACCTACACCTCCTCTTCTTTATCTCAAGGGGACTTATATAATAGATCTTTTAGGAAGGGGAGGAATTTTATATCCCTGAAGTATATGTAATCAAAGCCCTTGCCATTGCCACTGAGCATATCAACTTTGTTCCCTTCCAAGTTGGTCATCTTGGCCCCTAATTTGGAATAATTGGGACTTCCAAGCTCTATGATTGGAGCTTCCCAATGCCCCTTTTCCATGTTCAACAAGAAAGGTTCCTGGTCAATGTCTTAATTATAATTCTCTGTCAATATTAAGAATGACCTAAGGTCCATATTGTATATTTAATAGAATTTAAGAATCACATTTGGGAAAACAATTGTTGATCCATAAGATTTGTCAACATTCCTTATCACTAAACATTAAGCATTTCCTTGGCCTTAGACTTCTCCTTTAGAGATCCTCACTTGTTTGCTTGTTAAGAATATCATCATGTTTCTTCTTCTCTACAACCATGCACTCAATCACTTTCTCATCCTGAAGGGGCACATGGGAAACAAACTCTTGCTCTCTCTGTTGTTGGTTTCCCTTGTCCTTCTCTCCCATTTCTTTTTCCACATCCTCATATTCCTAGAATAGGACCAGATTGATGGAAATCACCTCCCTTCTCTTGATTGTCAACATTTCCTCCCTCTAGATAGACTCGATCCTCTACCACTCTTTCAACACTCTACCCCGCATCTCCTCCTTCGCGGGATTCTTGACTTTCTCCAAGATATTGTTCTTGTCATCCCTGTCTCCATAATAATTGGCATCAATTCACTTATAAATCACATAAATCTACCTCCTCTTATTCTCCTTCGGGGGGCTTAATCGAATAACTCTTTGAATTTGGGAAGGAATTTCCCAGCCGCACTTGTACAATTGGTTGTTGGAATATTGTAACATGCCATTTTCTAGCAATCAATTGTACAAGTGTGGTTTGGAAATTCCTCTCGGGCGTAAAAGAGATATTCAATAATCCCCCCAATGAGAAGAAGAGGAGGTATATGTATGCGATTTACAAGAGATTTGACACCAATTATTATGGAAACATGGATGACGAGAATGGTATCTTGGATAACTTCGAGCGACTTGTGGAGGAGGAGATGCAGGCTAGAGTCTCGAGGGAGTGGCAGAGGATCAAGTATATCTAGAGGTAGTCCAAGTTGATGATGAAGATCAGGGAGTTTGTTTCCATTAAGACAATCCTATTCAAGGAAGATGAGGATGTGGAGGAATAAATGGGAGAGTAGGACAAGGGAAACCAACAATAGAGAGAGCGAGAGTTTGTTTCCCATGTGCCCCTTCTGGATGAGAAATAAATCAAGCGCATGGTTGTGGAGAATAAGAAACATGATGAGATTCTTAGTAAGTACACAGGTGAGGATCTCATGGAGTATTAGGCTGAGGCCAAAGAAATGCCTAATATTTAACGATAAGGCATGTTGATAAAGCTTATGTATCATATTTTTTTTTTTCATATGTGCTTCTTGACTTCTATTAAATATACAATATGGATCTTAAGTCATTTTTGAGGTTGAGACAGTGTTATAATTAAGACATCCACCACGGTCCTTTCTTATTGAATAGGGAAGAGGAGCACTAGGAAGCTCTAATCGTAGATATTGAAAGTCTTAATTATGCTAAAGTAGGGGTCATGTTGACGGACTTGGAATGGAATGAAGTTGATGTCCTTAGTGACACTAGAAAGGGACTCAATTATAGATACTTTGGGGCTATGAAATTCCTCTCCATTCTCAAAGAGATATTTGACAAGCCCCCTCAAGGCGAAAAAGAGGAGGTGTCGGCATGCAATCTACAAGCGAATTGACACCAATTCATACTATGGCTACATGAATGACAAGGATGGTATCTTGGAGAAAGTTGAGCAGCTTGTGGGGGAGGAGATGAGAGGCAGAGCACTGAGGTAGAGGATCAATTCCATGTGATAAATTATGAGAGGCACCAAAGAGTGACCTATTTTTTTGCATCCGCAAATAAAAACCTTAACAAAATTTAAGCGTGGAGGTTTGGATATGTAGTTTGCGAATTAAATTGATTTTCTTCTGGTTGCTACTACTGCGCTCAATGTCGTTGTCATATATGATTCACATAAAATCATTTTTAGGCACATATGTATAGATAAAAAAAAATTAAAATATAAAACACAAACATATATAACTAATTTGTATTTATCAAAAACAAAAAATAGTTTTTGTTTGCAAACAAAAAGTGAAAAAGAAATAGGTGCAATTAACAACTTCATATGCACTGATGTTGGTGATCCATAGTAGACATAGCACATTGAGCAATGGTGTGTTAAATTTAACGCATGGGTGTGTCATAGTTAGTTGAGAACTGATATATATAGTGGTGCATTGTGATATATAATGCATCGGTTAGGGGTTGTCATACAAAATGAGCTACGATGCCATTTCACATAAGAACTGTGTAACTTGGAGCGGTTGGTTCTATGGAATGCATCGTTGTAGTGGAATTTGTTAAAAATAAACCAAGTGGTGCACTTGGTTATATGAAACACACCAACACTCTATGTTCCTTTGAGCATCAAATTCTTTTTAACGGTGCATTGTATTTTATGATGCACCAATGATGGGCACATTTTAAAAGACGCACCACAATGATAATTTTTAAAATATTTTTCTCAATGCAACTCACTTAACCACACCGATGCGTTTCGGTGAACGTAACACATTGACGCTCCATTCTAGATTTGCATGCATTGGTACCAGTGTGTTTGTCTTATAATGCACTAATAAGAGGGCATACCATAAAACGAACTGATATGGTAAATTATAATGTATTCTTCTCGCTATTTTGTAGTACACATCATCGGTGTGTTGTATTTATTTGATGCACCATAGAGAAAAAAAATGTTTCACAAACTGGGCAGTGCATTCGATTAATATAATGCATTGGTGCATTTATCTCAATTGGTGCACTTCCTAGCATCTTAGCGGTGCTTACATAAGACATACTACATTGATGATTTGTGAAAATTAAGCTCGGGGCCATGCTCTTTACATCATTGGTGCGTTGTTTGGACCTAGGCACACCGATAGGTTAAATTGTTTTATAAAACTTTTAAGTTTTGTGATGTGTTAATATAAACAAATTGGTTCTACTGTGTTATTAGAGAATCGATGTTTTGTTTAACGATGTGTTTTATTGTCTAGAGCACTGGTCACGGGCCATCCACCAAGATGCCCCACAACTCCAGTGCATTTGGCTAACATAAATGCACCATCGGCCCAATTTTTATGGAATGTAAACACGACAGTGTAGTGTCACTAAATGACAGCACCAGTGCAATATAGTTACTAGGGAAATAACATGATGTTTAGGGGTGTACCGTCTAGTATACTGCACTAGTGCGGTTGTTGGAACTATGGGAACTACTATGTTATATTGATTTATTGAAAATTAAGAGGTATGATGTGTTACTATGAATGCATCAGTGGTGCTACCATGTTATTGAAGCACTGATAAAAAAATTTAGTAGTGCTTTCTGAAGCGTAGAGACTCGAGATGGGGTGTAGAAGGAAACGCCCCAGAATGCCAAATCAATTAATATTTTTTTTGGAGAAGTTTTATTAATGGCACTAGTGCATTTTTTAAAAATGGTTTGACTGCTGATTTAAATTTTATGTGCCATATTTTGAGCAGTGCACTTGGTTAAATGAAACTCATCAGTGCTTCTGTGTTCAAAAAGCACCAACATGTTAATTACCGAGCATTGTCTTTTATAACGAAATGGATGTGGGTAATTTAAGTGGAAGCATCGACTAATTATGGTAAAAATTAGATGCACCGATAGTAGTACTTGCTGTGAAGTTAATATAGGGTGCACTAGTCCAGGGGGAGATGAACTGAAATGGTACACTACGTGGAGTCTGAAAAAATAAATAAAAAAGTCACAAATTTCAAGCTAAATTAAAAATTTAAATGGATGAAAATGTGAATGGGAACACAATAAACAAATTACTTGGACTCTTATGTCTCGAGGAGGCATGGTTCCATCATTAAGAGGAAACAAAAATTCATGGTAATTTCCAAACATTAGAAATTTCTAGAATCGACTGGTGGAGCTATCTGACTCACCGAGGAGCATCAAAAATAGGGTGTCCTTGAAAATAGAGTAAGAACTAATGCTTCCTTGATAGATTGGAAGAACAAGATGAGGTGTCACAATGAAAATTGGTTTGGTAATTTTTTTTATATACCCATATCGCGATGTGTCATTGGATCATTTTACACACCGATAAATAAGATTCAATGATATCGATGCACTTTGATAAATGTGTTTTATTTTTTTTATAACTTATGAAGATGTGTTTGAACATCTAAACGCTAGTGCATTATGTTGTAGGTGAGAACCAGGGAGGATGTACCATATAGGTGCACCAAACAAAATTGAATGAAAGAACCTTTGGTTGCTCACGTCTGCTATGAACAGTGACATTGTGTTTGAACATTTAAGCACCAGTGTGGTATGTTTAGGTGCACATTGTTGTGTATATATCTTAAAGGAACACTGAAAAAAAACCTCCACCCGCCCACCTCTGCTATAAATAAATAAGGGACAAATGTTTCGGGGAGGTTGCGTAAAAACCTCCACAAGAAGGTGTTCTCCTTGTAGTGACAACCCAATATTCAACAAGGGGGAGTATGGAAATAATTGGATTTCATGATCCACTTCCCTCTTAGGTGGTATCCCTTTAGGCTCCTGGAACCCTCCCCTGTATTCCTTTATAAAATCCTCCAATTCATGTTTATCCTCCTTAGTACACCCTTACAGGGATGTATTTACTTTTAACGATTCTTCACGAGACTGATTTTCCCTTAAGAAAAGTGAAACATATTTCTTATTGGAACTAATAAACTTCTTGGCTTGGTTAGCACTTATTGATGATATATTTGATTCACCTTTATGCGCATTGATGATGTAGGACTTCCCATACTTCATTAGTCGATACTGGATGGCTCTCTGCATGAAGATGCATTCCTCATATACATGTAGGGGCTTCCAAAAACTACTCCACACATGTCAAGAGGTACTACATCCAATTCCACTTCATCAATAAAATCATCAGATATAAAAAATTTAATCTTACACTATTTCATTACCTTGATATTTGCATCCTTGTTTACCCATCCCAATGGATATGGGATAGGATGATCACGAACTTCCAATCCAATCTTTCCAACTAGATCTGCCTCTATGAGATTATCTTGTGAACCAGAGTTGAATACAGTGTTTATCTTGGAATTCCTAACGTGGATCTTGATGTGGAAGAGTTTAGTCATCTCCTTCTCTTCCTGGTGATGAAATTTACTCAGATCCACCTCCTTCTGCATTGATGTGGATGAAATATTCTCATCCACATCTTAGCTACTTTCAACCTGATTTCTCAAATCTGTCACTAGAAGATTATTTTTCTTTTCTTCTTTCTTACGGTTCTTCGATATCAACTATGGATGTAGTTTCCAACACTTTTTGTCAGTGTGACCATCAATATTTCAATGGTTGCAATGGTTTCTAGGATCCTTTCACTAATGTACAATAGATTTTGTCTTCTTATCCTTTCTCCCTTTCCTCTTCGTCTTCCCCTCCTTGGAAGCTTCTTGGTGCTCTTTCTGCTAGGAACCACTTGGATTCCCTTTCTTTTGGCCTATGTATTCCAGATACTATGCCTGTACACATGCCTCGTCCATTGTCCTTTGCTTGAAGAGCATAACCTGCTTTTGTAGATGTCTCTGTAATCTCCCTAGATACTTGAAGAGTACAATTGGGTTCTTGGGAGAGATACACAACATGATGGCCATCTTTTTGAATTCACTGGTGTACTCCTCTCCACTCTTCCCCTTCCTTTTCCTGATGTAGTGCCATTGGATCCATCGGTCCTCTACATACCTAAAAGGGTAGAATAGGACTTGATGAGGGTTTTGAATTCCTCCAACCTAGTTACTGGTGGATCAACCTCCAACCTAAGTGTTTATGTATGGATTTCTCACCAGGTTAAATCACAACCCTCTAACTTCAATCTAGTAAATGAATTCTTTCTCTCTTCATCTATATGGTGAATTCTAAAATAAACTTCTAGTTGTTGCAACCAGTAATTCGATTTTAATGCATTGATCTCACATTGGTGTGTATTTATGTCCACTTTCATTTCCATATTAAGTAGGGACTATGAAGGGTTTATGGCACTAAAAATCAACTTCTCTTTCTCAGGTTCTTTTTGTGACTCCTTTTTTGGGTCTTCATTATTTCCCGATTTCACATCTGATCCAATCTATGAGTTCGGGCATCCAACTTCTCCGAAAAATCATAGCTTTCTTGCTAGAGCTGTCACAAGAAGGGACATATTGTGATATATATCAATGAATTTCTCTTCAAGCCTTGCAAATATTTCCTTTTCCATATATTGAGGGTTGTTATGAGCATACTCATCGACCATGGCTAGGGTTCTATGAATTTCTTCTTCAAATTATTTCTGGATCCTTGCATCTTTCCAAAAATACCCCAAGAAAACTTGGTCTGATACCAATATGATATCTAAACTACCATGGATATTCCACTCGAACAATTTGTCACAACAAATCTAATAAATAAAACTGAAATCTACAGTATGAAGGTTAAATTCTTTTAGATTCCAAAATCTTTAGTTACTAATTTTCTGCTTATGCATGAAATAGATAAAACACAGAAAATAGAGAATAGTAAAATAAAATTACACACCATCCACAAAATAACACATATTTTCTCTAGGAAACCCTTACAAGAGAAAACCCATCTAGAAGGTGAGGCTACTCTACTCTCTTTTCTCTGGTATGGAAATAATGCAAGTACAAAGGTGAAGTCACTCTCTATGGAGTTACCTCAAACCTATGTCTTGTTAGTATGATGCATAATATTAACCCCCTTTGTTATGCTCTCTAATTTCCCACTCTTAGTTGTTCTACTCTGCTATGGAACAAAATAAAACAAAATAGAATGGAACCCCTTCTCCTCCTAGCGGCATGATATTTAACATAGCCTCATAACCATCTAGTGGTAGGGTTTTGACTTCCTTAACCTTGAATTGTGATAAGGGTTTAGACCTTATGGAATGTTCTTAGAAAATACACTACATGGCTAGTCCCACATGTTTAAGTAATGTAGGATGACTTGGCTTCTACTCGCACCCATAGATGATTTTAGGGGATAAATTTCGCAAATGGGCTAATTTTCCATAGTTTTTCCCCAAAAAAGATTTGCCAATTTCCATTTTTTCTAAAACTAATTCGCCCAAATTCCATAGAATAAAATTATTTTACCTTAAAAATGGCCAAAATGTTATAGAAACTATATAAAATCCTTATAAATTTGAATATTTTTACAAAACTATCGCCAAACATTTTACATTTCACATATTAGGGACTAATAATATTATCCCATGTTTCTACATTTTAATATAAATTTTCATCCTTAAAATCATCCATTCTCCCACCATGGTGATCAATACGGTAGGTCAACTCATGGGAGACATAATTTTATCATACAAACTCCGATTGAGGCGATTCTTACACTGTTGGAAAGGTCTTAGTGTGTAGAATATAGACGATAGCTCCATAGTAATATTTGGACCATTAAAAGTTTAGTTTGATACCTAAAAATGGCTCAGGAATATTTTAGATGGTTTTTTGGACCTAAATTTCCAAATTTGGACTAATCACTAAAACAACCCTACAAGTTGTTTTCTCCAAAATTTTCACCCCAAAAACATCGAGATAGATGAAAAATAATATAATAATACAATATGGATCAGTGGTAGGAATGATAAATGAATACAATGTTTATTGTAAATAGGAATAGAAGGTGAATGGTGTGGGGTGGAATAAAGGAAGTGAGAGAAATGTCTAGGTGGTGTAGGGGAAACATGAGTGGTGAGGGTAAGGGAAGTAGAATAAATGAGGATATGGGTGATATAAGGTTGAGGGTGGGGATGGGTAGCTAGAGATGAAGAGGGAGAGAGTGGCATAGGGATGGTAGGAAGGAGAGGGGTAGGGTTAGTGAGAGAGGGGGTGATGATAGGTGGGTGCAATGGAGTAGGGGCATTCATATTGTAGGATATAGATGGATGGGTTACGGGTGGGAATTGAAAGAGGAAAATGGGATGAGGTAGGGTGATAGGGATAGAGGTGATAACAATGAGACTTGGGGGAGTGGAGTAGGGATGGATATGGTACATGCAATGAGAGATGGAGATGGGATAGGTTGGGTTATGGTGGTGGGAGTAAAAAAGATAGGTGTAGGATCACTATAATTTAGGGTTAATGGATTTGGTAAGATGGTAGCAGGAGGTGGGCATTGTGGGTTATGTTCAACAAAGTAGGTGAGGGTACGGATGATGTGGGTGGGAGGATGGTATGTTTGGGTAGATGTGGTGGGTTAGGGATAAATGGAGTGAGATGTAGGTATGGTGGGTATAGTTTAGTGGGGGTAGGAGTAGGGGTAATGGGAGGTGGGTGAAGTGTGGTAGGAGCTATGGAAGTTGTGATGACAGGGGTAGAGAAATTAGTGAGGGTAGGGATAGGAGGTATGTAGGCTATACTAGAGGTAATAGAAGCAAGACAAGTGAGGGTAAGGGGCTACATAAGTGACTAGTCTCGGTGTATGGGTTGTGGTAATTATGATAGTAGGGATACGAGGAGTGAAGAGTGTGGGAGTAAGGGAGACAATGATATGGGAGTTGTAGAAGAAACAAATATAATGGTATGTGTAGGGGTATTAAGAATAGGGGCTAGGTGTTTTAGGGTATGAGTAGACACAATGTTGTTCATATAACCTAACTAATATTATTTGAAAAATGTTGATTATCTATAAGTCTACAATATGTGTAAAGGGGTTTATCTCTATGTATTTTCCAAGGAATTTAAGTTCCTATTATATTTGCTTAAATTTCTAAGTACAATGACCAATAACCCAACTATAAGTATGATGACATCCCTTATGAGAAATATGTGAGTAATTTCTCTCATGCTTTTCCATTATTGTAGTTATGCTATCTATATCAATGTCTCAAAAATACCCATTGTGTAGAAAATCCTTAGAATCAAAGTGAGAAGTAACTTCATAAAGAAGCTTTTATTTGAGAACAAAGTTTTCAAAATGATGAACTAACATGGATTGGGATGTCCTTTATTATCCCAAGAATTGTATCCATCTCTTAGTTTGGAAGCTAGGTATAGAAGCTAAGTATAGAAAATATATTAGTAACACACATTATATGATGACAACCCAACATTAATACATTAATAAGATTTCATCAATTTTTTATCCTATAATATATTTTTTTTAACGAGAAGGGTGTAAACCACTCTCACGGAAATGTGTTACAAAGGTTTGAATTTTTTTAATTTTGTTAATAAAAAATGTGGGGGGTGTTACAAAGGTTTGAATTTTTTAAATTTTGTTAATAAAAATGTGGGGGCAAACAATGAATTTATAAATTCAAAGGAATAAGCATTTCTTTAACAATTTAATTTTTTTCCAATTATATATAATATTTTTAAAAGTAATAAAAACAATTAAAATCAAAATATGAATATTTAATAAAATATTAAAAATAATAAAAACAATTAAAATCAAAATATGAATATTTAATAATTTAAAATATAATATTATCATTTTCATAAATACCAGAGAAAGCAAAAATTGTGAAACATGGTGGTTTATAAAACAATTAAAATCAAAATATGAATATTTAATAAAATATTAAAAATAATAAAAACAATTAAAATCAAAATATGAATATTTAATAATTTAAAATATAATATTATCATTTTCATAAATACCAGAGAAAGCAAAAATTGTGAAACATGGTGGTTTATGGGAACCATTTTTTTTTTTTTTTCATGTTGAACATTTTAGCTTGAGAAAAATGGCATTTGAGAAAAAATGCATATTTTAGGATTATAATTTTTTTTATAAAAATATAAAGAAATTGTTTTTGTTTTTAAATAGATATTTTAATTTTAATAAATATGAAAACATTAATTATTATTATTATTATTATTATTATTCTTTTATAGACATACTATAATCAAGAATATAATACAAGTTAATATAGATTAGAAAATAACAATAGTATTCTATTTTTAGTTAACATGAAAACACTGAACATTATTATCTTTATAAATATTTTACAATTAAGAATGTTACACAAGTTAACATGGGTTAGAAAATGACAACAATATCTTAAGAGAGACAATTTAAGTAGAAGCTTTAGTGGAAATTACACTTAATTAATTCTCTTAAGATTTGTTAGAAAAATCAAATTTTTTTTATAGTCATATTCAAGATTTTAATTTCAACTATTTATAGCCGAATTAAAGATTAAAATTTGTTGCTAAATTATTTTATTTTAACATTGTTAAATTTAAGATTTTACATAGAAAATTATATTAAATTATAAAAAAAACATTATATTAAATTATAAAAAAATCAAGATTTGTTCTATTGTAATAATAAAGACAACTCATGAGTTTACCTATTGAAAACTTCGTGGGACAAAAAAATCCATCCATATTAAAAGTTGGTATAGTTCAAGGACTTAGATACCCTTGAATCAAACAAAAAAATTAATAATAATAAAGACAACTCTTTAACCAACTTTGTCAAATCCAAAATTTGTAAGGATTACTTCACTGTTATACCATAAAAATACAATAATAGATGAAAAAACCCAACTCTTGTATTTTAAGATTATGCCATTTTATTAACACGTTTATTTAAATGATTATCTTATTTTATTAACATAATTATATAAAATCTCATTTATATAATTTTATTAGTATAATTATATAAAATTCATTTTATTTGTTTTAAAATATTTTAATGTATTAGTTAGTGTCTTTCTTTATATTTATATAAAATATTTAGAATTTAAAAGTTATAAATGAATTTGGTGTATTTTTATAATTTTATATATTTATTTTAATTTAGAGATGGTATGTATTATGAATAAAACAAAACTAAAACACAAACTTTTTAACATTTTTTTTAATAAAATATGTTGAGTTCAAAATTTTAATCATTTTGATATATTTATAAATATTATTCTAGATGTAGATGTATAACTCATGTTGATTTATAGAGTGTATTTGAATTGTTTCCTTATAAGGAAACATGTAGAGTATAATTTTTTTTACATCAAATATGTTTAGTGTATGTTTTTAACTATATATCAAACACATTTTGGTTATTTTATATGTTCATGCATATAAAATATCTTTGTAGACTTCATTCTTGAAATTAATTATTTCTAGGTGGAATTTGTAGTGAGGTCTTATATTATGGTTTAATCTAATCCTTCTAGTTACTAATTCTAATGTGGAAAGAAAAAATGCTATTATGTAAAATGACCTTTTTGTTAATTCTAAATTTGGAAAGAAAAAATGTTTGTATGCAAAATGATCTTTTTATTAGTTAAAGATTGACTAATAAAAACATATCAAAACACGTTAAAATTATTTTATAAATATAAAAACATATAGTAAAAATTGTTGAAACATGTTATGTGAAACTCAAATAATGTTTTGAAAAGCCTCAAACCATTTGAAAAAAATCTAAAAAAAACATAAAGGTACTAAAATTATGCATTGAAATTTTTTTCCATGAATAAAACGACCTATTAATCTAATTTACAAAAAAACACCAAAAAAAAAACACCTTCCCTTTCCACCCCCACACCTCACACATATCCTTTCTCTACTCGTTCTCCTCCATTCACCTTATGCTAATTCCCTATTCTCCCACCTCCACGACCCTTCTTCCCCTCCTCATTCCCCTTATCCTACTCCCTTATAAATCAAACCATTCCATGCAACCTCCACTCTCCACTCCTTTCTACCATGCACGGGATTCTTCCTCTTCTTTGTGCCACTTAGCTTCTCATACTTCCACATTCTTGCAAATCAACTCAACCTACCGCACAGTCTCATCCTCCCCTACTCCATCTCCTTATCATACTCCCCCACAAACCACTCCTAACTGTTGGGATTTGGTGACAAGGAACTCCTCCAAGGATGGATTTGGATCCTATTATTCTGCATTGGTTGCAACTAAATAGACCAAGTTAGAATATGGAAAGGGATTGCATTTAATAATCAATTTCTTGTAAATGTATATAAATAAATGTAAGCCCGTAGAGGAAAAGGGAGAGACAGAGTGAGAACTTGCTAGTCTGCTATAATCTCCATGATCTGAATAATAAGAAAACCGATGCCTATGCTTGGTGGACGTAGCCCAACGTTTGGGTGAACCAAGGGAAATCCCTGTATTTCTTATCTGCGTGTTTATTAATTATCATATGTGAATTGTGTTTTCCGCATTTGCAATTCTAACAAACGGTATAAGCACTGGTTGGAGGGGAGGGTGCCAAGGGCGTCAAATTATCGAAAGATCCGTAAGAGTGAAACCTGTGTACAATGCGTAGATTTCCACATCGTCGCAAAGGCCTCCTCTTGGAAGGTTAGGTGTCCTATAGGTTGGCCTTTCGTTCCTTGAAAATTCTTAAGCATGTCACACCCTGACCATATCAAGAGGGGTGACAACCACCATACATCGTCGCAGCCTAGTTGTAGTGGGAGGTGCGACGACTCTTTGAAGCATGTCGCAGGCCACTCACTTCGGGAGGTGCGACACTCCCTTTAACACAAAAGCCACGATCTCCTTTAATTTATTCGCATGTTTTTATGGAGTAAAAAGAATTTAAGGCATGGTCTTTTTGAAAAGGTTTAAAGTATGACATCATAAGTATATTTAACCATTATTTTAAAGAGTTGGAGTTTCTTGGTGGATTTAATAAAAGGTTTTTTATTAAGATATAAAAATATTTTTTATATATTTCTTAAAAACCTTTTTCACCATTATTTTTTTTTTTTTTTTGGGTTCAACCTTTTGAGTATAAGGTTATATTATTTTTAAAAAGACTTTGGTTATTATAAGAAGTGATTTGGGAATTAGGAGATTTTGTGTTAATGGCTAATATGTAGAGTTCGAAGTTTGAAGTTGAAAAGTTCAGTGGTAAAATCAACTTTGAGTTCTGGAAGCTCAAGATGCAGGATTTACTGGTGCAACAAGGGTTGTAAAAAGCATTGGCAGGCAAATCAAAGAAACCAACAGCCATGACGAATGAGGAATGGGAAGATTTGGATGCAAAATCTCTTAGTACCATTCGTTTATGCCTAGCGGATGATGTTCTTTTTAATATCGTAGGAGAGGATACAACATGAGGCTTATGGAGCAAGTTGGAAAGTCTATATATGATGAATTCCTTGATGAGCAGAATCTACTTGAAGAGACAGTTGTACAGTTTGCGGATGAAAGAAGGTACAAAAGTTGTTGACCATTTAAATATCTTCAATACCCTTATAGTTCAATTGACTAGTATGGAAGTTAAATTCAAAGATGAAGATAAGGCTATTACACTATTGTGTTCGTTGCTCAAGTCTTGGGATAATTTTGTCACCTCTGTTAGCTTTAGCTCAATAGATGTTTTAGATTATGACTCTGTTGTGGTAGCTTTGTTGGCTAAGGATATGAGGAGAAAATCTAGTCAAGAAACCTCAACTTCAGAGGCGATGCTGGTCAGAGGTTGAACTAAAGAGAATAATGTGATATTTTTTTCTCGATCTAAGTCAAGACATAGAAAGGGTAAATAAAAATGTTCGTACTATGGAAAAACAAGACATCTCAAGAAAGATGCTGGAAGAGAAAGGAATCTAAGGAAAACTCTACGAAGGAAGCAAATTTGGCTGTAACAAATTCAAGTATGACAGATCAAGTTTTATCCATTTCTAGTAATATACAATATCAAGAAGAATGACAGTTACATTCAGGTGCTTCCCACCACATGTGCTCACATAGAAATTGATTCATTTCTTACCAATCTGTTGATGAGGCACTACTACATTGGTCGCAAATTACAATGAAATATTACGACGGTTTAAAATTTCACCGTATCTTTTTTTTTTTTTTGGACTAAATATACTTTTTTTGGGGGTTCCAATTGTTGATCGCTCTAGAGACCAACATTCCACGTTGGTCATTATAACGACTAAAGTTAGTCAATAGAGCGACCAACCACCAGTTAGTCGCTATAGCGACTAACTTTAGTCTTGATAACGACCAACTATGGCATGTGTGAGAATCAAATGGTCATTTATGGAAAATCAATCTTATATATATCTCAGTTACGACAAATTTGCTATAGTTGTGACAATCATTTTCTACAGTTGCGAAAATCATTCAGGTGTTCTGATGCATTGGTGTTTTGGTTTTTTATGAAATCTTGATTTCAATTCTCTTTCAAGAAGAGAAACATTGAATTGATCAAACTCTACATAGATGAGATTTTGAAGGTCAGTATTTAAATATTTTCTGTGTGATTTAGTAATTTGGTGCTATTGAACTATTTTATGGTTTATTTTCACTCATAATATTGGAAGGTTTTATGGTTTATTTTAACTCCTTAGAAAGATTTTATGGTTTATCCACTTTTGATAGAGTAAAAATATTGTTGATTCAACTACAATCACTCTAATTAGATTTAATCACTCTAATTTTGTTCTTATATTTCATGGAACTTCTTGAATATCTAAGTATCGTTGCCTTAGTAAATTTACATTTAGGGTTTCCTCCTTGAGTTGGAAAAGAACCAACTAGAAGTGAAGAGCGATGGATTTTTTGGTGATATTGGGCATGAGTACTCTTGTGTATCCCTAAAGCTACCTTAATTTTTATTAGGGACTTAATATTATATAGTGTGATTTTGGGTGATAATAGATCCACCTCTTATTAATGAAATATTGTGATTTCAGGGATGAATCAAAGTATGAGTCTTTAAACTTGGATAGTAAAAGATGTATAGTGTGCCGTTTATCATTACCATGCCAAGGAATTGCTTGCTAGATTTGATTGATTATCTTCAAATTAATTTTCTTTACATCAACATTGTTTATGAGAATTAAAGTTGTCTTTACGCTTCTTATGTCATGATTTATTTTTCTCCCAAAACTCTTTCTTGCACTTCTATCAATTTTGACAACATAATAGTAGGTGGGTCGCAATGAATAGATTATTAGAATATTCATTTATGTTTGGATGTTTATGTGTAGGTCAATGTGTTGTTTTAGAACCAAGTGTCTTTTAGATTCTGTTGGTAAGCATTTCGCATTTTTATATTTTTCTCATAAGCTGCCTACACAAGGGTTTTTAACCCTAAGTACTTGTCGCAATTCTTGAAAACAAAACGACACTATTATCTTGCACTATGCACATACCTGCCTTTTGTTTTCATTTTCACAACTGCAAGCGTGAAAACCTTAAGTTTGAAGTCATGTCGATGGCATTAAAATCATCACTGGATTATTGCGAACACTCTTGTTCATGTGGTCATTTCCCTTCTAACTCAATAGTGGTCACACTTATGTCAAAAACACCAAAATTTTATTTACTTTGCACTTTTGGTTGATATGGTCTCAATTTGTGGGTTCGCCATGCAATGGTCTTTGGTGTCTTTGATTGAATCCTTAGTGCAATGGTTTCATACAACGGATAAACTTTGTGATCAAAGCTTTGGTGCTATATCCTAAATGTTGTTTTGTTGTAAATCATACACATACTATTGTTGACCAATTATTGATTATGAACATAATGGTTTGCAAATAGTTATTTGATATTTGGATTGTGATGTGAATGATTTGATTTACCGTCGATTGTACATTTCGATATGAATGTTTTGCATGGGTTCGTTTCATTCCACCACCCTCGCACACTTAGGCATTAATGCCTGCCTTGTATCTCGGGCTAGCTCTGTTTGTTTCGGGAAGCCTGTGAGCATTTGGTCCTGCGTCTACTCTGTCCAGCCCCCCTCACCGTTTACCCTGCCAACTGTGTGTTCTCTCCTATGGCACCTGTAGTGCGCATAAAACCTAATGGCGTCCAAACGCTGCTGCTATTTGACAATGCTCATGAGGATTTGGAGAATAATGGCTGGTTAGTCTTTATCCAAAAATTTGAGGGTTTCAACCTTGCGGTCGCCCAACAGTTTGCCCTCACATTCGACGGATGTAGGGCCAAAGTTGGAGATATCCATCTTGAATTGAATGAGGAATTACTCAGTTCAACTATGGGTTTGCCAGTTAAAGGGCAGAGGTGGTTTAAGAATTATAGAGTGGATTTTCAGTTGTGACAGAGGTATGTCTGTCACTGCCCTTAAGTCCAGGTGGCATGATTTATTATCCATTGTTAAGCAATTCATGACTTGCGAAGGTCGTTATGGTTTAGTGTTTCTTTACCATCTCCGGTTGCTTATGAATTTCATGGATTTCCCTGTGAATATGCCTCACTACCTCCTATGCAATCTGTATAAAATGTCTAAACGATTTAAGAGGGAAAAAGTTGATTCCATCCTTTTCCATCACTGCTTGATCAAAATAGTAATTGTTCATCATTTGAGGATAACTGGTGATTGTTGGCAAGCCTTCCTATTGAGGAATGGCTTTACCACTCCTGAATGTAGTCAAGTGGACAAGACTGTGGTCACTGAAACCCTGGTTGGGCCTATCGTGCCACCTCCTACCCTTCTACCCGCTGTCAAACCCTCGACCTGCCTCAACATTGACCTACCCAACACCATACCTGACCCATGCCTGAAAGACAATGCTATAACTGTTAAGAGGCCTGTAAGGAAGAAGGGAAAGGGTAATACCGATGCCAATAGTAAGAGAAAGAAGAATGCACGTTGGATATCTAGGTGTGCTCGGAACAAGCCCAAACAAAACATAGACCAGAAGCCTATTGTTTTGAGCGAGGATTCGAACCCTGAGATTGAACACTTCTTGACCGAGGAATACCATTACTCTCATGGCCTCTATTCTGTTGAACCCTACGACTACGTGTCCAACCTCCCACTGTGCCTCAAGGATGACCCTAACTTCCTGGGAATTAAGTTTGACAGTGGAATCCCTGGTACATTAAAAGAACCCTCACCTGTAATGCCAAGGCCCGATCAACAACAGTGTACTCAATGCAATTCTTGGCTCGAACGTTACTACACGAATGTTCCTCTGTTGCAATCCAGAATTAAATCCTTGGAGGAACGGGTTACTGTGTTGTCAAAGGAAAATAATAGGCTACAAGCCTACGATAAGAAGAAAAAGACTACGGGTTCTATCATGTTCAGAAATGTTGAGGCAGCTACTGCTTTTGTTAACTCAAAGTTATCCTCACCGAATCGTTTTTCTACAGCCCAGGTATGTTATTTCAACATCGATTTTTGAATGATTTGGTTTGAATTAGCATAGTCGATTGTGTTTGGTCCAAATTAGTTATGTTTTGTTTGAATAGATTCAAAAACGATTCTGTTATTTTTGAATTACCAAGAATGATTTCATTTTGAATTGTGCTCGCATTGAATTAGTACAAAAGATTTGTTTGCTAAAATCGAATATAGCTCTATTTTGATAGAACCGATTTAATACGATTTTGTTGTTCTTGAATTAGTATAAACGATTGAATTGGCTCTCAGTTAGTTTGATATAGTTCTGTTAGTTTTGAATTAAAAGACGATTCTGTTAGTTTTGTATTGATTCAACAACGATTTTGTTAGTTTTGAATTGACATAAACGATTGTGTTTGTGTTAAATGAGTACAAAAGATTTGTTTGCTAAATCGATTATAGTCTGTTTTGATTGAAATTGATTCAAAAACAATTTCGTTGGTTTTGGGATTGTCAAAACGATTCTGTCTGTTTTGAATTGGTAATAAAAAAGTTGTTTGATAGATCGTATACATCCCTGTTAACATTCGATTAATGCAATACGATTCTGTTAGTTCTAAATTGGCATAAAAGATTTGTTTAGTTTTAGTATGAATGATTTGCTTGTTTTGAATTGGTAATGAAGGCTCTGTTTGGTTGACCGCATACATTCTTGTTATCATTTGAATTGATTTGAAAATGATTTTGTTTATAAATATGACCAGCTACAGAATCGTGAGATTCTGTAGCTAGTCATAAAATTTGGATTTTGTTAATTTTACAAATAAAACATTGTCTAAAATTGTTTATTCTTGTCCACCTACAGGTACACATGAATTTCATTGGGAAATTGGACATGCTGTGGCAGTTTAGAACATGCCTTTTGTTACATAGTTTTGTTTTAAGTTGTTAGTCTTAGGGAGAAATAGAGATTTGGGAGATTGTTCCCATATTTTTTGCAAACAGTTTTTGATAATTCCCACAGGGATGTTTTACCCTGTGGCCTTTATATACTCATTAATTTTTGTAAAGAACCCATCACTGTTGGGAGAACAAAGACTATGGGCTTATGATTATACAGACTCGAATGGAAGTGGATGCTTTGTAACAACTTTAGCTTTCAATTTATCATACTTTCGTTCAAGTTTTGTGCATTTTAATTTGTTATCAAATTATTGACTAATTTAGATATCAAGATTTGTTACAGATTGATGCATTCTGATTTAAATTTTTTCCATGTCTGATGTATCTCATTTTACGCATAGCAATTACTCTGTTTTAATTTAATTAACAGAAGGTTCATCTTCTTTGTTAAGTGAATAGTTATGTACACATCTTAACACTAGGATTTATCTAAATGTGATGATCTGTAAATTATAAGATTGTTGTTGTTTTATGTCTTGTTTGTTTTGTCATTCGTATTCAAAAAAGCATTGCTGCTCCCTGTTTACAAGAAGCTTGTGAAAAATCTGGTGTGGATTTCTCCCATCAAACAACTAAATCAGATACTGTGCACGGGGCAAATTGGAAAGCGTTACTATAGGTTAGTCTTTTAGTGTTATTCAATTAGTTAATCAATATATAAATTTTTGTAATCTGAACACGTTTCATTGTTCATCTATATAGTTCAGATTTACAGTTAGGATTGTTATGCTTAGATAGTTGTCATTTTATTTTTGTCTCATTAAAATTATAAAAATCCAAAAATAATAGTTTTGCTGTCATAGGACAATTCACAAATGATTTTTGTAGGTTTTCAATTTAAAATCTGTAATCTGTAAATACTGTACATATATAATTGAGATTTAATTGTATTAATAGTTGAACATTTATTAAGTAGAATTATTGTTTTATAGTATTAGTTAGTAAACTGTATATATAGTTTCGATTTGTATATAGTTTGTTGTAGTTGCTTTCTTTTCAATTAGATTAGTTTCTTATCTTAGTTTTTCTTTCATTTTCCTAGAACTTAGATCGGCCAACGGAGCCGCTAAACCCATCGGAGTCGATCATCCCAAACGGCTTGGGTTATTTAGACAACCCCGGACCGGATTCACCCCTCCAGTTGACAAGCGGTAAATTTCGCCCGTCAAGAAATGGCGCTAGAAGGAGGGCTTGAAAATTATTAATGGCACGAGGCGGTCGTAAGACTCCTCCACCACCCAACCGCTCACCTATAGTGACAAGAAGTCATTCAAACGACAACATCCCCCCTCAAACAACAACCACATCAAATGACGATCTACGGATCACAGTTGAACCAACAACCCCAAATCCTACAGGTGGTGACGTACATGAGATTGTCCGCTAATCTCTCTTAAGAACACATAGTGCGTTCTCCCGTTTGAGGCAACCAAATCGACCTCTGGACCAACCTTTAGATTTCTCTGATATCAAAGAACAACTGGGAGGCACTAACCTTGGTTTAAACCATACAGATCCAGTCCTCACTCCTGTTGCAGGAGGATCTGGAGTGCCACACTCACCACATCCATCATCTCCTTCTTCCTCTGGAGAAGACTCCTCTGACGAAGGCATTTCCTCTTCTCAGCCTTCCACATCGCCTACACCAATGGCCAACTAGAACAATCCTGCCAGACTCTGGCTCGACCAGGATGCAGTAGCCATACCTGGGCCTCAGCATCCCTTACCCAAACATCCGGAGAAATGGCTTCCCAAGTTTTACCCTGACTCTAAACAGATCGCCGAAGATCACATTAAAAAGTTTATGTTAGTCATTAGACTCCGTAATGTCGAGCACGAAGACATAGTCTGTAGGTTGTTCCCCTATACTTTCGAGGGAAATGCCTCTACTTGGTACTTTGCCCAGCAACCCCATACCATCGTGTCTTGGGAGAAGTTCAAATCCTACTTTCTTGAGAAGTTCAGAGATGATAAGTCCCTAGAAGTTCTAGTCATGGAGCTTTCTAGTTTAAGAATGAACCCCAAAGAGAAAACAAAGACTTTAACCAAAGATTCTTAACACTTAAAAACCGAATCCCTACGAACTCGATGCCTGCTGAGAATCTTATCATAGCATACTATACTAAAGTCTTGCACCAAAGTATAGACATTTGGGTAAAGCGATCTAAGAAAGCCACGTTGTTAGAGGCCTTTGAAGAGTCCAGCCAGATTGAAAAAAACATCCTTAGTTTAAAGGACACCACTAGCAATGAAACAGAAACTAGTTCATCTTCCAAAAAGAAAATCGAAATGCTCCCTAGAACTACTCAAAGTAAAACACAACCTGAAAGCTCGGATTTAGAAAACTTAACAAAAGTGGTTCAAAAATTGTCAAATCAAGTTATAGATTTGAAAAGGACGATCGAAGAAGCTTCTTCGAACAAAGGGCCTTACAAACCCCCATTCAGGAAGCCTTTTCCCACCAACCGACCTAATCCAAATATCGAGGCCCTAAATCTAGAAAGTCTGCAATTCGCCCTTCAAACAATTCTAGAAGCCCAGGATAACATGATGCCTCCTGATATTCCTGAGGAGGTAGTGGAACAAGAGACATTTGAAGAAGAAGAATATTCTCCGAACATTTTTGGACACTTCTTGGATAGCATTTTTCAAGCTAATTTCGAGACAGTACATCCCTACAATACTAGGAGTAAGACAACAAACAAACCTTCTTCAGAAAACACTACGACTTTGCCTCCAAAACAATCTAAACCAGCTGAGACTAAACAGAGTCATGTAAACCCCAACTTAGATTATGATTTAGTTGAAGATCTAAAAAAATTAAGGGCTAACATTTCTGTTTATGAATTATTAAAATTTTCGTTTCTGCTACAAAAAATGTTACAGAATATCGCAGAGAATAGCAAAAATGGTAACTCAAGCAGTAACAAGGTTGTTCAGAACAAAGTTCCTCAGAAGACTTCCGCTAAGAATAATCCTGATCCTCGCAAGAAAGGAAGCCTTCCTGTAAATAATGTAACAAATGTAGATAAATTAGCTTTAGAGGCTGCGGGTAAAAAGCCACAAGCTTCCACCATTAGCACTCGCAGAAATGTACCTCCATTTTTGTTAACTTTCGAAATATTTAATAGGAACGTGCAGAATTGTATGGTAGATTCAGGAGCGTCATCCAATGTAATGCCATGGTCTGTGTGTCAGAAGATTAATCCTGAAGTTGAACCATCCACCTTAAAAATCATCCAACTTGATCGAACTAGTGTTAAAGTTGTAGGCGAATTAAGGAATGTGCTTATAAGATTATCGTCTAACCCCAAAGTTTATCAAGTGATTGATATTATTGTTGTGGATATTCCAGAAGTTTATGGTTTGTTTCTAAGCAAAGATTGGTCAGAGCAGCTACACGGCTATTTCGCAACAGATTGGTCTCACCTATGGCTACCCGAGAATGGCAAGCCCAACAAGATCAAGGTAAATCGTGAACGCTACCTTAAGTTCACATTCACAGACTTAAATGATCCTAATGAGCCATTTACGCCTTCTGTTGATTCACCCAAAATACAAGGGATGGATACCTTTTTCGGCAATTTCATGGATGAGACTTCAGCTATCATTAATCCGGAACAATAGTCCGAGATTGTAGCATATGTGCAGCCAACAGTTTCTACACAATGGTCTCATGCACCCAATAAAAATAAAATTTGGTCTCTTTATTTTGACGGGTCAAAGTCCAAGGAAGGAGCTGGTGCGGGCTGTGTTATTATTGATCCAGCAGGTAACAAAACCTTGATTGCATGTAGGCTATAATTTGAATGTACTAATAACACAGCGGAATATGAGGCTTTATTACAGGGTCTCAGAAAAGCATTAGACATAAACATTCAAAATTTGACTGTCTTTGGTGATTCGGAAATCGTGGTAAGACAGGTAAGAGATTCTATCCACTGTCTGTCTCCGCATCTTAGAAGCTACCAATCTGAGGTATGGAATTTAATGAATAAGTTTTCTGCTTTCAATATAAATTCTATTCTTAGATTGAATAATTCTGAAGCTGATCTATTAACTAACGTAGCTTCCAAACTCTTTCCTACAAAAGGCTTGTCCCCAAATGCATTCTCCGTCGAACTATTGTTCAGGCCATCCGTTCCTGAAAACATCATGAATTGGAGAGTCTTCGACGACGATCAACAGATTATTAGCTTCCTACATATGGAATAAACTTTCCAAGGCGCGGTGATTGACGAATGCACTCATGATGACAATCTGCGCGATTTCATGGTAATACCAGATCCGAGAACTTTTGAATCTTCATCGGACATGGTAAATTCGATCCCTAAATCTGTAGTTAGATTAGATAAATTTTACAATCTTCAAGATAAATTCAAAAAATCGATCAACTGTAAAACCAATAGTTCCTCGTTATCGTACGAAAAAGTAAACTTGGGAACTAGTGAAAATCCACAGTGCATTAATTTAGGGGTGGGGTGTTCTGAACAAGATAAAGTCACATTCATTAAATTGTTTAAATAATTCAAATATGTTTTTGCATGGACGTATGACGAACTTAAAAATTTCGACCCTAATATCATACAACACGTCATTCCTATGAAACCCCAAACCTTACCCTTTCAACAAAATCTAAGAAAAATGCACCCTAAGCTCGAACCGACCGTCAAAAAAGAATTAAATAAACTCCTGAATGTTAAGATAATTTTCTCAGTTAGGCACATGCAATGGGTTTCTAACCTTGTCCCTTTCCGAAAGAAAAGTGGGGAAATCCGACTATGTGTCGATTTCCAAAACCTTAATAGAGCGTCTGATAAAGACAACTACCTTGTCCCACCCATGGAACAGATCCTTCAACAGGTATCTGGTTCTGAAAGACTATCCTTACTGGATGGTTTTTTAGGGTACAACCAAGTTCTGATGTCTCCTCCAGACCAACTTAAAACTACCTTCCGCACTCCATGGGGCACCTACACTTATAGGAAAATTCCCTTTGGACTGATTAATGCCGGTGCCACTTTCCAGAGAGCGATGGACATCACTTTCCGAGGCTTAATCAATCTATCCATCGTAGTTTACCTAGATGATTTTATTGTATTTTCCAAAAACAAAACTGATCATCTAGCTCATTTAAGAGTCGTTCTACAGCGATGTCATAAGTATGACATTTCCTTAAATCCTAAAAAATCTATATTCGCAGTAGAACAAGGTAAACTCTTAGCATTTATCATGTCAAGCAAAGGGGTGATTATCGACCCTGAAAGGACTCAATTCATCTCGAAACTTCCCCCTCCCTCATCTAAAAATTTTATGCAGTCTTTCTTAGGCCAGATAAACTTTGTCAGGAGGTTCGTCCCCAGTTTTTCCGAACTGGTGAGACCTTTACAGAATCTAATTAAGAAAGATGCACAATATCATTGGGGACCCTTAGAAAACCAAGCTTTTAATTTAATAAAAAAGGCCATAATAGACGCTCCTTCTCTCATGAGCCCCGACTTTTCGCAGGACTTCACGCTCCACACATTTGCTTCTGACTGCTCCTACGCTGCTGTCCTAACTCAAAAGAACGCTGAAAATAATGAAGTACCCATTGCCTTTATGAGCTCTTCTTTCAAAGGTGCAGAACTTAATTACCTAGCGGTAGATCAACAAGCCTACACTATTTTCAAAGCAGTCAAGCACTTTCGATCTTATCTTTTGAAATCTAGGACGAAAATTATTGTCCCTTACCCAGGCGTCAGAAATCTATTAGTGCAGAAAGAACTAGGTGAAAAGAGGGAGAACTGGGTTACCTCTTTATAGGAGTATGACATAGAAATCACCCCAGCTCAAATAGTGAGAGGCCAAGGGTTATGCAAGTTAGTTGCTGACTCAGCAGCAGGATAGCAAGAAGAAAACGATATATCAAACCCAGGACAACACAATCAAAATTTAATCTGTTGTGCACAAAACTCTGTCAGTCCATGGTATGACGATATAAAATTTTGTCTTGAACATGGGTCAGCCCCTCGTCACCTAGATCCCACCAGAAGAAGAGAATTACGATTAAAATCAGCATCCTTTTAGCTGATTAATGGTATTATGTTTCATCAAAACTTTGATGGAGTACTAATGCGTTGTCTTGAGAAAGATGAAGCAGAAAAGGTCTTACTAGAATTGCATGCAGGAGAAGATGGTGGGAATTTTGGTGGTGACACCACTGCCCATAAAGTTTTGAGGGATGGTTATTACTGGCCTACACTCTTTAGAGATTCCCATTCCTTGTGTCACAAGTGTATTATTTGTCAAAAGGCGTGCAGGCGGATACAGAAACCAGCCTTTCCTTTGCAGCCTGTTTCAGTAGACTCCCCTTTTCAGCAGTGGGGTCTTGATATTATAGGTCCAATCAATCCCCCATCCTCACAGCAGCATACGTTTATCATAACAGCCACAGATTACCTCACCAAGTGGTCTGAAGCTTCCCCATTAAGAACTGTGAATACCAGTCAGGTAATTGTCTTTTTAAATTCGAATATTATTACTCATTTTGGTATTCCTGACTGTTTAGTATTCGATAACGCTTCTTATTTTTCATCTATTGAGATGAGCGAATTCGCTCTAGAAAAAGGAATTAAATTGAAGTATTCTGCTAGCTACTACCTGTTGGACAACTGAGAGGGGGGGGTGAATCAGTTGTTACCGTGCTTAAACAATTTATGCTTCTTTTAAACTCTTTGCTGAGACACTAAATGATAATCACAATAATGCAGGGAAATAAACCATGGCAAATTCAGCATCAGTCAC
>ML784052.1:35239-68805 GCA_009831015.1 Picea engelmannii | reverse complement strand
AATGTAGCACATAAGCATTATGTTTGTGAAAATAACATTTGGGGCAATGGTATTTTTTATTTTTCATATTTCATACATCAATTGGTGATAAAGTTAGTGCAATTAACACTAACTTTAGCACCAAACCATATAATTGTGCCTTACTTTTCACCTATTAAACGAAAACTAATGTAATTGATTCAAGGCGCTAACTTTGGTTTTATGTGTGCCATGTATTGTGTCAATTTATGTTCAACTTAATAAGGTTGTGCACCTAAGGTGTGATAAGAGGTATTGAGTTAGGATACAACGTAATGATTTAGGTTATAAGAGGTAATTAGTCATGCTATTTTAGGGTAATATATGATAGGTTAGGATAAGTTAGGTAAGTTTTGGCTAGGGAAGTCTAAGTTAGGGTAGGGTGGGTTATGTTAAGGTATGCTAGGTGGGAATATACATGCTCATTTACCTCCCAAGCATATTGGTATTTACCTCCCATGAGTCGTATTGGTATTTTTTCCCGCCCCTTCCAAAACGAATCGTTGAGTATGATATCTTCTGAATTCCTGATATAGAGTTTAGGGTTTAGTCTTTTTATTAATCCATATTCTACATGAGAATAAGGAGAATAGGGTTTAGGGTTTTACCAAGATTGCAAAGAAATATTTCATAATAAAATCTCTAATGGTGAGAGGGTATGTTGAAAGAATGCATTTCTTGTGTTCCTTTAATTCTGTATAGGATCCAAATTCAACGATTTGGTAAGATACATCCATGATTACTAATCTAACTAGGATGCGATTAAGAAATATATGCAAATATGAGGTGCACTTATATATTTGGATATAATTTTCATCTCCTTCTATGTACCAACTATTGATCATCCCTAACACAACTAAGTTTCCCTTAAAGAATATTGGGCATGGTTTATAAAAGAGGAGAACATAAATAGGAGCTAAGAACACCTTGCAAAAATGTTTGTAATGATCCAAATACCATATCTCCACAACTTTTGATAACTCGTTGAAAAAGGAGGAAGATAAATATATCACATGTCACACATGTTTAGGAAAGAACGTATAGTGTAGATTTCATTCAATATAAATTTAGCTATGTGAAAATAAAGGGATTGTTCATTTAAGTTCTCTTCATATTTATTGGCAACCATGTTTATATTTCTTGACTTGCAACTGCCTTCTTCAACATTTGGTGTATCGAGGGAACCCAATGCTTCTGCATATAAAAAAAATCCTTTTCACCATATAACCTAGTCACTAGCATGATGAAATCCCTCATGGGTTCTCATAAATTAAAGGTGGGCTACAAATTAGATGGGAAATTCTAAATTATTTCTTTTGTCTTCCCACATAATTACAATCACCTTCATTGGGTTATGCTTGCTTGAAAATACCTACACAAATTACTTTTCCAACATTACCTTATGATATGGAATCTTGGAAATGGTTTTCATAGTGTGTGGGGTGTATGAGGAAAGCCTCATATTGTTATCTATGTATATATCCCTTCCCTTAGTGATATTCCTCCTAATCAACCAAAGGACTACATTGAAACAAGGGGGAATCTTTGGGTAGGTTGCAACTTTGTGAAATTGAGATAACTATACCATGTAGTTCATTTAGATAGGGTCCACTGTTTCTTTGCTATATTCTCAAGGAATAAATTATAGCATTTTTGGTGCTCTTTAATATGTTTCTAAAAAATTACCAAAATTTTGATTAGATGGAATGCCAATGCTTAGAGCTATATCCAACACATGTCATAGGGTGAAATCAACTAGATAAACATGGCAAAATCAACTAGATAAACATGGGAAAACATATCCAACACATGTAATCAAGGCGAAGTCATGACATGGGATTTGCTCTACTAGCCCATCTTTCAGCCGATGTTATTCTAATTTTAATACTCTCATGGTATTAAATTTTACATGGTAATTTCCTAATATGCCTCCTTCACATTCCCACAAGTCTAATTCAATTTCAAGTATTCAAGAGGAAGTTAGGTCCAAGAAACCAAAACTTATTATGTTTTGTGTCTTTTAAGTGCACATATATTACGAGTATATTAGTCAAAACATATAACAAGTATATCAGTCAAAATATTTGTCTTTTAAGTGCACTAATTACGAGTATATTAGTCAAAATACTGAAATGAACTGAGAATATAAGAGAGAACATATATTAGTAAAATGAGCACACCAACACAAGGAATGACAATATGTACTACGGGAAACTTGATTTGGGAAAAAACAACAAGAAAATGAGCAATGTACCTTGTTGTTTACAAAGAAGCATGGAATCACTATGGAGTTACAATAGACACTATCACTTGTGAAAAACTTCTATAAGGTCTTTTTCTACCTTTGTTCTACTCAAATATAACAATCATTTTCTCTAGTCATCTATATTACAACTTCCTTCTTCAACATTTGGTGTATCGAGGGAACCCAATGCTTCTGCATATAAGAGAAATCCTTTTCACCATATAACCTACTCACTAGCATGATGAAATCCCTGATGGGTTCTCATAAATTAGAGGTGGGCTACAAATTAGATGGGAAATTCTAAATTATTTCTTCTATCTTCCCACATAATTTTGGCCCAACACCTACCCAAAATACTGAGGGAAGAAATACTTTATGTTTTCTCAGAGGTTGGGCTCCAACCCTAGATACAAAAGTCTTACTTGTCAAGCTATGTTTTCAATGTTTATCTTTAGCTATACTATAATATGAAGATCATTGGCCTAATGTTTCCTTCTCCCTCAATGGAGTGTAGGTACAACCAAATATGTATCTATCAAACCTATCATCCAGCTCGAGCGATGAAATTTTGAGAGGGACAAGGGAAAAGATATCCAACACATGTTACAAGGCAAAATCAACTAGAAGTGAAAAGGTCAAAAGAAAGTTTGGTAGGGGCATGAAATTCTTTCTTGTTGAAGGAGGATCATGCTCTTATGATGATGAGAGCATAGGTGTCAGGGAGGTTCCATTGAGGTACAAACACCTACTGAAATAGTGGGTACATAAGGAACTGCCAGAGTTGGACATCGACTTATGTGTTAATGAGAGGATGCATCGCAATTCTCTGTCATCCATCCATGGCCTTGGTTTATTCTCCATGGATGGCATAAAGATAAAATATGGTAGATTTGTTGAATTGTTTGAGTATATTGGACCATGTTACACTTATGGAGTATGGTTGAGACTGGTCCAATATATGCCTAGCATGCTGAGATACGCACTCGCCGCAAATTATATATAGTTGAAGGACAATAATAAAAATAAAGGAGTGACTATGTATATTGATGGAAGGCCAAAGGCATCAGGGAATATTACAGGTCTTATAAATAGTACAAGGCATGGGACGACAAGAAAGGAACCCAATTGAATTTTTGAGGAGCGTGAAGGTAATAGGATATTTGTATGTGTGGTGAAAACAATAACCGCAGGTGAAGAGTTGTTGGTCGATTACAATCTAAATCGAGTCGACCCAGGAACATCTTCTTTTGCTACGGTACAAAACCCATTATACCCAAACTTAAAAATGGATTACTTAATTTGTGAATGTTTGACGCAAACCCCCGACCCTTGGGCCGAGATCCACTCATGATCGTTCTAAATATGCCCTCCTGCTGTCTGATTGAATCTTTGATTTTCCCCACAGGGAATCCTTCACACATACGGCGGTGTATCCACAGGTCCTTATGAGTATGCCCCCTGTGATCAACCACAAATCACCACTCAAGTCTCCTGATCTCAGTAAGATCGCACCCTTCATCGAACCGGGACTTAGGGTTTCACGATTTCGCAATCCCTGTTGTCGAGAGTTCCTGTCTCTACAACCTCCGAAACCCGAAATGTCGAATTTCCAAAGCAGAGTTTTGGACTTCACGACTTCACGAATCCTAATGCAAGGCTTTCGACTCTTCTACCTCCAAAACCCTGAAACGGTCAACAAGGTTTGACTCCACCTATTGACGAGGACACACCACCTGTCCAGTCCAACGTCTTCTATATCTGACGTGGACTCTTGCCACCTGTCACTCTTCTCGGCTTTCAAAACTTGAACAAGCCTTCGACTACCGTTCCCCTACCACTTCAAAATCCTGAATTCCGAAATGGCACCTTCTTCCTTTAGATCTGACAACCCACATTATTTTGGGCTTCCAGGTACCAGAAGTTCGAGACTCTCGATCCTAAAACACTTGTCACCACAATCCCCGAATTCTTGAACCCTGAAACACTGAAATGCTGAAACACCACTTCACCAATACTTCGTGTTTCGAACCTCTGGGGTTTCTTATGTGAAGTTCCCCAAATCCTTGTCAACGAGAATGCCAAAACCCCGATACCCGAAATGCTGAAATGCCACTCCAAGGATATTCCAGGTTTTGCAACTTCAGGGTTTTCAATGCAAAGGCCCCTGGCTCCTTGTCATCAGTATTCCCGATATTCCGAATTCTGAATTATCGAAATCTCGAAATTCCACACTTAACAATTATTTTCGTGATTCGATACTTAGAGTGACCAAGGATTTTGGCTTACACTCCAGACTTACAAACTCCGAATCCCTGAAATGATCTGACGCTCAAAATAGATCACGATCAACGATCCACATTGATTCCTGATACCAAAGTGATGGGTTTGTCCTCCCATATCCACTTGGAAGATTCTCTGGATCCTACGGCCCTCGTGACTTCGAAAATTCTCCACAGAGAATTTCAACCGCTCGTTTCCTCCTTGATGGCTTCTGTGAAATGAACCCATGTTCTTCCACTGGAACTTAACTTCTGTGAGAAGTTTTCAATCTCCATCTCCCTTTGAGTACTTTCAAATGTACCAACCCTCCTGAGCTTTCACTTGCAACTCAAGCCCCAAAAGGACTCCTGTGTGCACTCCTTGCGGCAGACTTTCAAATACTTCTAAGGATTTGATTCTTCAACTCTGTGCACCTTCTGCAACAACAGTCCTTTACCTTTCAACCTTAGTTGATAATTTTAAGGCCTCGACTAGACTTCACACACCTTGCACAACTTTTGTGCTTCACCTGCACTTCTGTTGGAATGAGAACAACGGTATCTCTCCTGAGCTTTCTGAGATAAACTCAGAACCCTTGTCAACGCACACCTTGCGGATGTTTCACTGCACTCCTTGCAGGAACTTCTCTCACTTAGGAAGAGAAACAATTGAAACTCATTCACTTTCTCTCTCAGGCTTCAAACATTCAACATGAAATCATACATACACACAATATTAAAGCAAATGCATAACAGAGTGAATAATACAACCATAAGCATACCATTCACCATGTATAAATAGAAAACATCATAACATCATGAAATTTGATTCAAGGATTCATATATTAATTCAAAGCTCCTGTACATGGACTTTTCATTTCAACTCTCTGCTACAACTCTCTTCTTTTGTGCTATGCTAATGCGTTAATAACACAACCACTACTATGATACAAAGGCGAGGGTGTATATATCCATTCTCCCTCCTATGCTCTAACTGTCTAATCTATGAATTCAAATCTACCTACTTTCATTAACTGGGCTTAAATTCCTTTTACATTGACATATGAGAGCAAATTGCTCACGATCTATTTACAACAGCGAGATATAAATGCAAGTACACTTCTAGCTACTACATTAACATCTGTTCATTAATTTTTCAAAAACATTTCAAAATGTGCAAAACGTGTGTTGTGCTTTTCCCAGCTGTCTTCTGCCTTCATGCTCACTCGACTCACTGCTTACAATGCTCCTGCATCATACTCCCTTGCTTGAAAATTTTCATGAAATCCTGTTCATGAGCTCTTGCACAGTCTGTCCATGCTTCCGAATTTCTGCTTCATCTTCCCAGCTGGCATCTTCAACTGGATGTCCCTTCCACTTGACCAAATATTCAAAATACTCTTTTCTCCTGGTCTTCCTGCTGACTCTCTTGTCAATTATACTTTCCATCTGTGGCTTTTCAGCTATAGGCATTTGTTTCATCCATTGAACTTCTTTCTGTTCCTCCTCTGCTCCTGCTTCTTCATCTATGTAAGGGTACAAATCCGCAACATTGAATATCAGTGAGATTCTTATCCCATCGAGTAATTCAATCTCATACGTGTTTTCCCCAAATTTCCTTATGACCTTGCACGGTCCAATCTTTTTGATCTTTAGTTTGTTATATGTTCCCCTTGGGAACCTTTCCTTCCTTGGATGCGCAAGAATTAGATCACCAACTTCAAATTGAAGTTCTCGCCTATGTTGATATGATCTCTACTTGTATTCTTGATTTGAATTATGCAATCACTCTTTAATTCGGCTGTGAAGCTCCTTCATTGCTTCTGCATAGTTCTCTGCACTAGCACTTCTGAATTCATTTTGTCCCAACTCTTTCAATTCAGAAACTCCCCTTGGTTGCATTCCATATACAATTTGGAATGGACTCTACCCTATGCTTCTGTTGAGTGAATCATTGTAAGCAAATTCTGCGTGTGGAAAAATGTGGTCCCACTGACTGTGGTGTTCAGTCACTAAGCTCCTAAAAAAATCTCCCAAGCTCTTGTTCACGACTTCTGTCTGCCCATCCTTTTGAGGATGATAAGCTGAGCTAAAAGGAAAACCTATCCCCATATTTTTCCACAAAGTCCTCCAGAAATGTCCAACAAACTTGGTAGCCCGATCAAAAACGATACTCCTTGGCAAGCCGTGAAGTCTGATGACTTCCTTGAAAAACAGGTTCGCAATATGAGTTGCGTCACTGGTTTTCTGGCATGGTATGAAATGTTCCATCTTTGAAAATCTATCGACTACCACAAAGATCGAATCACATCCTCTTTGCATTCCTGGAAGTCCCAATATGAAATCCATGCTCACTGCGTCCCACAACCTTTCTGGTATGGGCAATGGTTGATATAATCCTGTGTTCTACCCTTTCTCTATTGTGTGTTGGAAAATCCTACATCTGTCAAAAAATTTCTTAACATCTGTCCTCATCCCTGGCCAAAAATATGAGCCATTCAACTTTGAGAACATCTTATCATGACTGAAGTGTGCGTCCAATCCTCCACTGTGTTTTTCTTTCAGCAAATTCTCCCTCATGGAGCATTTTGGAATTCATAGCTGATTTCCCTTGAACAACAATCCATCTTGGATCATATATTTGGTCCATTGGTTTCTGTCCCTGAGAATTGGATTCTCAGACGCCTCATACGCTTCCTTAAAATCTGGGTCATCCCTATACATTTCTTTGAGGTTATCCAAACCCAAAGTCTTGACTCTGAATTCCTGCATAAGCAAACATTTCCTGCTCAAAGCATCAACAAATTTGTTAGCAGTTCCAGAAATATGCTTAGTTACAAAAGTAAAATTTTGCATGAATTCAACCCATTTAACATGTTTTTGGTTCAAATTCTCCTATTGAGTCACGAATTGTAAAGCATGATTATCACTGTACAAATCAAACTCTTTAGGAACCAAATAATGTCTCCATTTCTTCAGTGCTTGTATGACTGCATAGAATTCCTTATCATATGTGGAGTATTTGATCTTCACTTCATTTAGTTTTTCACTAAAGTATGCGATCGGTCTGTTGTCTTGGCTCAAGATCGCTCCAATTACAAATCCACTCGCGTCACACTTGACCTGGAATGTCTTGCTAAAATATGGCACAACCAAAATTGGTTGCTCTGTGATCTTCTTCTTCAGCAGATTGAAACTCTTCTCTGCTTCTTCTGTCCAATGAAAATATTTGTGTCTTTTCTTCACTGTATCCATCATCGGTGCGCTAATTCCACTAAATTTTCAGAAGAACTTCCTTTAGAAACTTGCCAAACCATGGAAGCTTCGAACTTCAAATACATTCTTCGGTGATGGCCAATTCTTAATTGCATTTACCTTTTCTGGATCCATCTTCAACTCGTTTGCAGAGATAACAAAACCCAAATAAATGAGTTATGTCCTCATAAATGATGATTTCTTCATATTTATCAACAATTTCTCTTGTTGTAATCTTCTCATCATTGTAGCTAAATGATTTAAGTGTTTTGCTTCTGTCTTGCTGAAAATTAATATATCGTCAAGATATAAAATGACGAATTTCCCAATGAAATCCTTCAAGACTTTGTTCATCAATCTCATGAAAGTACTGGGTGCATTCATTAAACCAAATGGCATGACAAGCCATTCATACAGTTCCTCATTCATCTTGAATGTTTTCTTCCATTCATCACCTTCTCTCTTACAAATTTGATGATATCCGCTTTTCAAATCAATCTTTGAAAAAAATCTTGCTCCACTCAATCAATCCATCATGTCATCCATCCTTGGAAATGGAAATTTGTATCTGATGGTAATATTATTGATTGCCCTTGAGCCTGTACACATTCTTCAGCCTCCATCTTTCTTTGGGCTGAGCACTGTCGGAACAACACATGGACTCAAGCTCTCTCGAATCAATCCTTTGTCCATTAAGTCATGGACTTGTCTCTTAACTTCTTCATTCTCCTGTGGCATCAACTTGTACGCGGCTTTGTTTGGTAAACTGGCTCCAAGTATAAGATCAATGTGATGGCTTATACTTGTAATCGGTGGCAACGAACAAGGTAGTTCATCCACTACTATATCAGCAAACACTCCTAGAAATTCCTAGTTTTCTTCTGGTAGATCATCTATTCTCGTATTGATCAAAACAATTCTGGGCTTCCTAACCACAATAAATTGTGTCTTCCTTCTTATTAACCTCATTAAGAAATTCCTTGCCACTCATGAGAAGTACAGTGTTGCTCACCTCTGGTTTCACTTGTTTATCCTTAATCGACAACAATATCTGCGTCCTACCATTCTTCTCCAGGGTGTATGTGTTCTCTCTCCCATCATGAATCACATTCTTGTCATATTTCCACGGTCTACCCAGCATTAGATGACAAACATCCATGGGAATGACATCACATAATATTTCATCCTTATATCTTCCTATTTTAAATTCAACTAAGCATTGTTTAGTGACATTTACCCGATGTCCTTTTTGTAGCCACAAAACTCTGTATGGGCTTGGATGTACAACAGTATCCAGCTCCATCTTTTCTGCCATCTTTGTAGATACGAGATTGTCTGTGCTATTGTTGTCCACTATGACCTTACATACCCTGTCTTTGGTTTTGCATGCAGTTCGAAATAGACTATTTCTTTGGGCTGGGTTCTCTACCTCCTTCTCCGGCTTCAAGAGAACTTTCCTCATCATTAAGGATCTTCCACCCCCAACATCTTCTACCTCAACATTCCATCCTTGTGCTTCGGTAATGTGAGTTTCACCACCATCTTTCTTTTTATTTTAACACTCATAAGATTCATGTCCGATCTTTCCACAGACAAAGCATTTCACTTCACCGCCTCTTCCTCTTCCTCTTCCTCTAGCTTGAGGAAAAGTGTTTCTATCAGCATACTACCCTCTCTGTGAGCTTCCTCCTTTCTCATGTTGAGTTTGAGGTTTCTTCCCTTCTTCTTTAGGTTTATGAGTCCTATCTTGGGAAATTGTTTTTCCTCTGGCTTGACTTCTACCTCGACCTCTTTGACCTTTCTTTCAGCTCAGCTTCTCTTAAGCTTTCAGAGCCATCTGATAAGAATCTTCTATAGTTCGAAGGGTCATCATGCTCATCTCATCTTGAATGTCATATTGCAAACCATTCATTTATCTGGCAACCTTTTCATCGTCGCTCTTTCGATGACCTACTCTGATGTTTATCTTGTAGAACTCTTCAGTGTATTCCTTCATTGACATCAACTTTTGTCTTAAATTTTGCATCCTTCGAAACAGAGTGATTTGATAAACCTTGGGTATGAATTTGGACTTCATCTTTGCAACCATTCTATCCTAGCTCTTGATTTTCTACTTTCCTTTGCAATGTCTGTCAGCCTACAATTTATCCCACCATAGTGTTGCATGCCCTTAAAGTCTGGTAATGACATGTTTGACCTTCTTGTCCTCCTCAACATCCTCATAGTCGAAGTATTTATCCAGAGCTCTAATCCAGTCTAAAAGCTCTTCAACATCTAGGTTTCCCTCATACATGGGAATCTCCATCTTTTCTCTGGCACCTATCCTTGCAACAACACTGAATAGGCATTCATCTGTAGCATCCTCGACTGCAACTTCCTCTCCTTCATTTCCAACTTCATTTTCACTGTCAGCCTCACTGATATCCCCAGTGTCAACTATGTGCCTTTGTGATGTCTCCATGGCATCAAGCCTGGCACATAACTCACACATTTCTCTTTCCATGGCTAGATTAGGCATTGGTCTATCTCTTCTCCCCGACGGCATGGATGTAAAAGGCTCCTCTCTTCTCTCTACTGAAAGCAAAGAACTTGTTATGTGCTTTGATACCACTTGATGCGTATCAGAGTAATATTGTCCTTCTATGCCTCCTTTTTCCTGCAGTATACAAACATAAAGTAGCTCTGATACCACTTGATGCATACCCCCGACCCTAGGGCCGAGATCCGCTCAGGATCGTTCTATATCTTCCCTCCTACTGTCTAATTGACTCATTGATTTTCCCCACAGGGAATCCTTCACACACACAACGATGTATCCACAGGTACTTATGAGTATGCCCCGTGTGATCAACCACAAAGAACCACTCAAGTCTCCTGATCTTAGTAAGATTTCACCTTTCGTCGAACCAGGACATCGGGTTTCATGATTTCGCGATCCCTGTTGTCGAGAGTTCCTATCTCTACAACCTCCGAATCCCGAAATGTCAAATTTCCGAAATCTTTGGCCGCGTCCTCCTCCAAAGATGTATTTCGTTTCATGACTTCGGGAGTTTCGGAACAAGGAACCCTGAACTCTTGTCTTCAAAAATACCAAAATGCTGAACCCTGACGCGTTCAGCAAAAGAATGGCTTCCAACGGAACTTTTCGCCAATTCGGAGTTTTGGACTTCACAAATCCTAATGCAAGGCTTCCGGCTCTTCTACCTCCAAAACCCTGAAACGGTCAACAAGGTTTGACTCCACCTATTGACGAGGAAACACTGCCTGTCCACTCCAACGTCTTCTATCTCTGACGTGGACTCTTGCCACCTATCACTCTTCTCGGCTTTCAAAACTTGAACAAGCCTTCGACTATCGTTCCCTTACCACTTCAAAATCCCAAATTCTGAAATGGCACCTTCTTCCTTTAGATCTGACAACCCACGTTATTTTGGGCTTCCGGGTACCGGAAGTTCGAGACTCTCGATCCCAAAACACTTGTCACCACAATCCCCGAATTCCCGAACCCCGAAACACTGAAATGTTGAAATGCCACTTCACCAATACTTCGCATTTCGCAACTCCGAGGTTTCTTATGTGAAGTGCCCCGAATCCTTGTCAACGGGAATGTTGAAACCCCAATCCCCAAAATGCCGAAATGCCACTCCAAGGATATTCTGGGTTTCGCAACTTCAGGGTTTTCAATGCAAAGGCCCCTGGCTCCTTGTCATCAGGATTCCCAGTATTCCAAATTCTGAATTACCGAAATCCTGAAATTCCACACTTAACAATTCTTTTCGCGATTTGGGAGTTAGAGTGACCAAGGATTTTTGCTTACACTCCAGACTTACAAACTCCGAATCCCTGAAATGATTTGATGCTCAAAAAAGATCACAATCAATGGTCCACGTTGATTCCTGATACCAAAGTGATGGGTTTGTCCTCCCCTATCCACCTGGTAGCTTCTCTGGATCCTACGGTCCTCGTGACTTCGAAAATTCTCCACAAAGAATTTCAACGACTTGTTTCCTCGTTGACAACTTCTGTGAAATGAATCTGTTTTCTTCCACTGGAACTTAAATTCTGCAATACGTTTTCAATCTCTGTCTCCCTTGGAGTACTTTCAAAGGTACTAACCCTCTTGAGCTTTCACTTGCAACTCAAGCCCCAAAATGAATCCTGCGCGCACTCCTTGTGGTAGACTTTCAAATACTTCTAAGTATTTGATTCTTTGACTCTATGCACCTTCTGCAACAACAGTCTTTTACCTTTCAACCTTAGTTGATACTTTAAGGCCTCGACTAGCCTGCGCACACCTTGCACGGCTTCTGTGATTCACCTGCACTTTTGTTGGAATGAGAGCAATGGTATCTCTCCTGAGATTTCTGAGATAAACTCAGAACCCTTGTCAAAGCACACCTTGTGGATGTTTCACTGCACTCCTTGTAGGAATTTCTCTCACTCAGGAAGAGAAACAATTGAAACTCATTCTCTTTCTCTCTCAAGCTTCAAACATTCAACATGAAATCATACATACACACAGTATTAAAGAAAATGCATAATAGAGAGAATAATACAACCATAAGCATACCATTCACCATGTATAAACAGAAAACATCATAACATCATGAAATTTGATTCAAGGCTTCATATATTAATTCAAAGCTCTTGTACATGGACTTTTCCTTTCAACTCTCTGCTACATCTCTCTTCTTCTGTGCTATGCTAATGCACTAATGATACAACCACTACTATGATACTAAGGCAAGGGTGTCTATATCTGTTCTCTGTCCTATGCGCTAACTGTCTAATCTATGAATTCAAATCTACCTACTTTCACTAACTGGGCTTAAATGCCTTTTACATTGACAGATGAGAGAAAATTGCTCACGATCTGTTTACAACAACCATATATAAATGCAAGTACACTTCTAGCTACTACATTAACATCTGTTCATTAATTTTTCAAAAACATTTCAAAATGTGCAAAACGTGTGCTGCGTTTTTCCCAGCTATCTTCCGCCTTCATGCTTGCTCGGCTGGCTGCTTACAATGCTCCTGCATCATACTCCCTTGCTTGAAAATTTTCATTAACTCCTGTTCATGAGATCTTGTACGGTCTGTCCATGCTTTCAAATTTCTTCTTCATCTTCCCAACTGGCATCTTCAACTGGATGTCCCTTCCACATGACCAAGTATTCAAAATACCCTTTTCTCCTGGTCTTCCTACTGACTCTCTTGTCAATTATACTTTCCATCTGTGGCTTTTCAGCTACAAGCATTTGTTTCGTCCATTGAACTTCTTTCTGTTCCTCCTCTGCTTCTGCTTCTTCATCTCTGTAAGGTTACAAATCCGCAACATTGAATATCGATGAGATTTCGATCCCATCGGGTAATTCAATCTCATACGCATTTTCCCCAAATTTACATATGACCTTGCACGATCCAATATTTTTCATCTTTAGTTTGTTACATGTTCCCCTTGGGAACCTTTCCTTCCTTGGATGCGAAAGAATCAGATCACCAACTTCAAATTGAAGTTCTCTCCTATGTTGATCTACTCTCCGCTTGTATTCTTGATTTGAATTCTGCAATCGCTCTTTAATTCGGCTGTGAAGCTCCTTCATTGCTTCTGCAAAGTTCTCTGCACTAGCACTTCTGAATTCATTTTGTTCCGAATCTTTCAATTCAGAAACTCCCCTTGGCTACATTCCATATATAATTTGGAATGGACTCTGTCCTGTGCTTCTGTTGAGTGAAGCATTGTAAGCAAATTTCGCCTGTGGTAGAATGTGGTCCCACTGACTATGGTGTCCAGTCACTAAGCTCCTCAACAAATCTCCCAAGCTCCTGTTCACGACTTCTGTCTGCCCATCCATCTGAGGATGATAAGCTGAGATAAAAGACAAACTTTTCCCCATATTTTTCCACAAAGTCCTCCAGATATGTCAAACAAACTTGGTACCCCGATCAGAAATGATACTCCTTAGCAAGCCGTGAAGTCTGATGACTTCCTTGAAAAACAGGTTCGCAATATGAGTTGCGTCACTAGTTTTATGGCATGGTATGAAATGTCTCATCTTTGAAAATCTTTCATCTACCACAAAGATCGAATCACATCCTCTTTACATTCTTGGTAGTCCCAATATGAAATCCATGCTCATTGCATCCCACAGCCTTTCTGGTATGGGAAATGGTTAATATAACCCTGTGTTATGAGTTTTCCCTTTTGTGTGTTGACAAATCCTACATCTGTCCAAAAATTTCTTAACATATGTCCTCATCCCTGACCAAAAATATGAGCCATTCAACTTTGAGAATGTCTTATCATGACCGAAGTGTCCATCCAATCCTCCACTGTTTTTTTCTTTCAGCAAATTCTCCCTCATGGAGCATTTTGGAATACATAGCTGATTTCCCCTGAACAACAATCCATCTTGGATCATATATTCGGTCCATTAGTTTCTGTCCCTGAGAATTGGATTCTCAGATGCCTCATACTCTTCCTTAAAATTTGGGTGATCCCTATACATTTCTTTGAGGTTATCAAAACCCAAAGTCTTGACTCTGAATTCCTGCATAAGAAAACATTTCCTGCTCAAAGCATAAACAACTTTGTTAGCAGTTCCAGAAATATGCTTGATTACAAAAGTAAAATTCTACATGAATTCAACCCATTTAACATGTTTTTGGTTCAACTTCTCCTATTGAGTCATGAATTGTAAAGCATGATTATCACTGTACAAAACAAACTCTCTAGGAACCAAATAATGTCTCCATTTCTTCAGTGCTTGTATGACTCCATAGAATTCTTTATCATATGTGGAGTATTTTATCTTCACTTCATTCAGTTTTTCACTGAAGTATGGGATCGGTCTGTCATCTTGGCTCAAGACCGCTCCAATTGCAAATCCACTTGCGTCACACTTGACCTGGAATGTCTTGCTAAAATCTGGCAAAACCAAAATTGGTTGCTCTGTGATCTTCTTCTTTAGCAGATTGAAACTCTTCTCTGCTTCTTCTGTCCAGTGAAAAGATTTGTGTCTTTTCTTCACCGTATCCATCATCAGTGCACTAATTCCACTAAAGTTTCAAATGAATTTCCTATAGAAACTTGCCAAACCATGGAATCTTCAAACATCAAATACATTCTTCGGCGATGGCCGATTCTTAATCACATTTACCTTTTTTGGATCCATCTTCAGCTCATTTGCAGAGATAACAAAACCAAAATAAATGAGTTATATCCTCATAAATGATGATTTCTTCATATTTATCAACAATTTCTCTTGTTGTAATCTTCTCATCACTGTAACTAAATGCTTTAAGTGTTATGCTTCTGTCTTGCTAAAAATTAATATATCGTCAAGATATACAATGACGAATTTCCCAATGAAATCCTTTAGGACTTTGTTCATCAATCTCATGAAAGTACTGGGTGCATTCGTTAAACCAAATGACATGACAAGCCATTCATACAGTCCCTCATTCGTCTTGAATGTTGTCTTCCATTCATCACCTTCTCTCATCCGAATTTGATGATATCCGATTTTCAAATCAATCTTTGAAAAAAATCTTGCTCCACTCAAGCAATCCATCAAGTCATCCATCCTTGGCAATGGAAATCTATATCTGATGGTAATATTATTGATTGCCCTTGAGTCTGTACACATTTTTCAGCCTCCATCTTTCTTTCGGCTGAACACTGTCGGAACAACACATGGACTCAAGCTCTCTTGAATCAATCCTTTGTCCATTAAGTCCTAGACTTGTCTCTTAAATTCTCCATTCTCCTGCGGCGTCAACCTGTACGCGGCTTTGTTTGGTAAAATGGCTCCAGTTATAAGATCAATGTGATGGATTATACTCCCAATCGGTGGCAACAAACAACATAGTTCGTCCACTACTATATCAACGAACTCTCCTAGCAATTCCTAGATCTCTTCTGGTAGATCATCTATTCTAGTAATCGTCAAAACAATTCTGGGCTTCCTGACCACAATAAATTGTGTCTTCCTTCTTCTTAACCTCATTAAGAAGTTCCTTCCCACTCATGAGAAGTACAGTGTTGCTCACCTCTGGTTTCACTTCTTTATCCTTAATTGGCAACAATATGTGTGTCCTACCATTCTTTGCTAGGGTGTATGTGTTATTTCTCCCATCATGAATCACATTCCTATCACATTACCATGATCTACCCAACAGTACATGAAAAACATCCATGGGAATGACATCACATAATATTTCATCCTTATATCCTCCTATTTTAAATTCAACTAAGTACTGTTTACTGACATTTACCTGATGTCTTTTTTGTAGCCACGAAACTTTGTATGGGCTTGGATGTACAACAATCTCCAGCTCTAGATTTTCTACCATCTCTGTAGATACAAGATTGTTTGTGCTACCGTTGTCCACTATGACCTTACATACCTTGTCTTTGGTTTTGCATGCAGTCCGAAACAGACTGTTTCTTTGGGCTGGGTTCTCTGCCTCCTTCTCCGGCTTCAAGAGAACTTTCCTCATCATTAAGGATCTTCTGCCCTCAGCATCTTCTGCCTCAACATTCCATCCTTATGCTTCGGCAATGTGAGTTTCATCACCATCTTTCTTTTTATCTGGACACTCATAATATTTATGTCTGATCTTTCCATAGATAAAGCATTTCACTTCACCGCCTCTGCCTCTTCCTCTTCCTCTAGCTCGAGGAGAAGTGTTTCTATCAGCATACTGCCCTCTCTGTGAGCTTCCTCCTTTCTCATGTTGAGTTTGAGGTTTCTTCCCTTCTTCTTTAGGTTTCTGAGTCCTATCTTGGGCAATTGTTTTTCCTCTGGCTTGACTTCCACCTCGACCTCTTTGACCTTGCTTTCGGCTGAAATTCTCTTTAGCTTTCAGAGCCATCTGATAAGCATCTTCTACAGTCCAAAGGGTCATCAAGATCATCTCATCTTGAATGTCATATCACAGACCATTCATGTATCTGGAAACCTTTTCATCATCGCTCTCTCGATGAACTACTCTAATGTTTATCTTGTAGAACTCTTCAGTGTATTCCTTCACTGACATCAGCTTCTGTCTTAAATTTTGCATCCTCCGAAACAGAGTGATTTGATAATCCTTGGGTATGAATTTGGCCTTCATATTTGCAACCATTATATCCCAGCTCTTGATTTTCTTCTTGCCTTTGCAGCATCTTTCAGCCTACAGTTCAACCCACCGTAGTGCTGCATGCCCTTTAAGTCTAGTAATGACATGTTTGAACTTCTTGTCTTCCTCGACATCCTCATAGTCGAAGTATTTATCTAGAACTCTAATCTAGTCTAGAAGCTCTTCAAGATCCAGGTTTCCCTCATACATGGGAATCTCCATCTTTTCTCTCGCACCTATCCTTGCAACAACACTGAATAGGCGATCATCTGCAGCATCCTTGACTGCAACTTCCTCTCCTTCGTTTCCAGCTTCATTTTCACTGTCAGCCTCGCTGATATCCCCAGTGTCAACTATGCGCCTCTGTGTTGTCTCCATGGCATAAAGCTTGGCACGTAACTCACGCATTTCTCTTTCCACAGCTGGATCAGACATTGGTCTTTCTCTTCTCCTTAGTGACATGGCTATAAAATGCTCCTCTGTTCTCTCTACTGAAAGAAAAGAACTTGTTATGTGATCTGATACCACTTGATGCGTATCAGGGTACTCTTCTTATTCTTTGCCTCCTTCTTCTCGCAGTATACAGACATAAAATAGCTCTGATACCACTTGACGCATACCCCCAACCCTCGGGCCGAGACCCGCTCAGGATTGTTTTAAATCTACCCTCCTACTGTCTAATTGACTCTTTTATTTTCCCCACAGGGAATCCTTCACGCAAACGACGATGTATCCACAGGTACTTATGAGTATGCCCCATGTGATCAACCACAAAGCACCACTCAAGTCTCCTGATCTCAGTAAGATCGCACACTTCGTCGAATCGGGACTTCGGGTTTCGCGATTTCACGATCTTTGTTGTCAAGAGTTCCTGTCTCTACAACCTCTGAAACTTGAAATGTCGAATTTATGAAATCTTTGGTCGCATCCTCCTCCACAGCTGTATCGTGATTCGTGACTTCGGGAGTTCCAAAACAAAGAACCCTGACCTCTTGTCTTCGAAAATTCCAAAATGCCAAACCCCGACGCGTTCAGCAAAAGATTGGCTTCCAATGGAACTTTTTGCCGATTCAGAGTTTCGGACTTCGCGACTTCGTGAATCCTGATGCAAGGCTTTCAGCTCTTCTACCTCCAAAACCCCGAAATGGTCAACACGGTTTGACTCCACCTATTGACGGGGACACACCACCTGTCTAGTCCATGGTCTTATATCTCTGATGTGGACTCTTGCCACCTGTCACTCTTCCCGTCTTTCAAAACTTGAACAAGCCTTCGACTATCGTTCCCCTACAACTTCAAAATCCTGAATTTTGAAATGGCACCTTCTTCCTTTAGATCCGATAGCCCACGTTATTTCAGGCTTTCGGGTACAGGAAGTTTGAGGCTCCAGATCCCAAAACACTTGTCACCACAATCCCTGAATTCCCAAACCCCGAAACACCGAAATGTCGAAATGCCACTTCACCAATACTTCGCGTTTCGCAACTACGGGGTTTCAACAGGAATGCCGAAACCCTGATCCCCGAAATGCTGAAATGTCAGTCCAAGGATATTCCAGGTTTAGTAACTTTAGATTTTTCAATGCAAAGGCCCCTGGCTCCTTGTCATCGGGATTCCCAGTATTCCGAATTCCAACTTACTGAAATCTCGAAATTACACACTTAACAATTCTTTTCGCGATTCGAGAGTTAGAGTGACCAAGGATTTTGGCTTACACTCCGAACTTACAAACTCTGAATCCGCAAAATAATCTAACGCTCAAAAAAGATCACGATCAATGGTCCACATTGATTCCTGATACCAAAGTGATGGGTTCTTCCTCCCCTATCCACCTGGTAGCTTCTCTAGATCCTATGGTCCTCATGACTTCAGAAGTTCTCCACGGAGAAATTCAACCGCTCGTTTCCTCCTTGACAGCTTCTGTGAAATGAACCCTTGTTCTTCCACTGGAACTTAACTTCTCTGAGATGTTTTCAATCTCCGTCTCCCTTTGAGTACTTTCAAAGGTACTAACCCTCCTGAGCTTTCACTTGCAACTCAAGCCCCAAAAGGACTCCTGCAGGCACTCCTTGCGGCAGACTTTCAAATACTTCTAAGTATTTGATTCTTCGACTCTGTGCACCTTCTGCAACAATATTCCTTTACCTTTCAACCTTAGTTGATAAGTTTAAGGCCTCAACTAGCCCGCGCACACCTTACACGGCTTCTGTGCTTCACCTGCACTTCTATTGGAATGAGAACAACGATATCTCTCTTGAGCTTTCTGAGATAAACTCAGAACCCTTGTCAACGCACACCTTGGGAACGTTTCACTGCACTCCTTGCAGAAACTTCTCTCACTCAGGAAGAGAAACAATTGAAACTCAGTCTCTTTCTCTCTCAGACTTCAAACATTCAACATGAAATCATACATACACACAGTATTAAAGCAAATGCATAACAGAGAGAATAATACAACCATAAGCATACCATTCACCATGTATAAACAAAAAACATCATAACATCATGAAATCTGATTCAAGGCTTCATATATTAATTCAAAGCTCCTATACATGGACTTTTTCTTTTGACTCTCTTCTACATCTCTCTTCTTCTGTGCTATGCTAATGCGCTAATGATACAACCACTACTATGATACAAAGGCAAGGGTGTCTATATATGTTCTCCCTCCTACGCTCTAACTGTCTAATGTATGAATTCAAATCTACCTACTTTCACTAACTGGGCTTAAATGCCTTTTACATTGACAGATGAGATAAAATCGCTCACGATCTATTTACAACAAATAGATATAAATGAAAGTACACTTCTAGCTACTACATTAACATCTGTTCATTAATTTTTCAAAAACATTTTAAAATGTGGAAAACGTGTGTTGCGCTTTTCCCAGCTGTCTCCCGCCTTCATACTCGCTCAGCTGGCTGCTTACGATGCTCCTTCATCATACTCCCTTGCTTGAAAATTTTCATGAACTTCTATTCATGAGCTCTTGCATGGTCTGTCCATGGGTCTGAATTTATGCTTCATCTTTCCAGCTGACATCTTCAACTGGATGTTCCTTCCACTTGACGAAGTATTCAAGATACTCTTTTCTCATGGTCTTCCTGCTGACTCTCTTGTCAATTATACTTTGCACCTGTGGCTTTTCAGCTACAGGCATTTTTTTTGTCCATTGAACTTCTTTTTGTTCCTCCTCTGCTCCTGCTTCTTCATCTTTGTAAGGGTACAAATCTGCAACATTGAATATCGGTGAGATTCCGATCCCATCGAGTAATTCAATCTCATACGTGTTTTACCCAAATTTCCTTATGACCTTACACGGTCCAATATTTTTCATCTTTAGTTTGTTATATATTCCCCTTGGGAACGTTTCCTTCCTCAGATGTGCAAGAATCAGATCACCAACTTCAAATTCAAGTTCTCGCCTGTGTTGATATTCTCTCCGCTTGTATTCTTGATTTGAATTCTGCAATTGCTCTTTAATTCGGCTGTGAAGCTCCTTCATTGCTTCTGCAAAGTTCTCTGCACTAGCACTTCTGAATTCATTTTGTTCTGAATCTTTCAATTCAAAAACTCCCCTTGGCTATATTCCATATACAATTTGGAATGGACTCTTCCATGTGCTTCTGTTGAGTGAATCATTGCAAGAAAATTTCGCCTATGGAATAATGTGGTCCCACTGACTGTGGTGTTCAGTCACTAAGCTCCTCAACAAATATCCCAAGCTCCTATTCACGACTTCTCTCTGCCCATCCATCTGAGGATGATAAGATGAGCTAAAAGACAAACTTGTCCCCAAAATTTTCCACAAAGTCCTCCAGAAATGTCCAACGAACTTGGTATCCCGATTAGAAACGATACTCCTTGGCAAGCCGTGAAGTCTGACGACTTCCTTGAAAAATAGGTTCGCAATATGAGTTACATCACTGGTTTTCTGGCATGGTATGAAATGTGCCATCTTTGAAAATTTGTCGACTACCACAAAGATCGAATCACATCCTCTTTTCATTCTTGGTAGTCCCAATATGAAATCCATGCTCACTACGCCCCACGACCTTTCTGGTATCGGCAATGGTTGATATAACCCTGTTTTCTACCTTTTCCCTTTTATGTGTTGTCAAATCCTACATCTGTCCAAAAATTTCTTAACATCTATCCTCATCCCTGGCTAAAAATATGAGCCATTCAACTTTAAGAACGTCTTATCATCAACGAAGTGTCCGACCAATCCTCCACTGTGTTTTCCTTTCAGCAAATTCTCCCTCATGGAGCATTTTGGAATACATAGTTGATTGCCCCTGAACAACAATCTATCTTGGATCATATATTCAGTCCATTGGTTTTTTTCCCTGAGAATTGGATTCTCAGCCTCATACGCTTCTTTAAAATCTGGGTCATCCCTATACATTTCTTTGAGGTTATCAAAACCCAAAGTCTTGACTTTGAATTCCTGCATAAGCAAACATTTCCTGCTCAAAGCATCAACCACTTTATTAGCAGTTCCAGAAATATGCTTAATTACAAAAGTAAAATTCTGCATGAATTCAACCCATTTAACACGTTTTTGGTTCAACTTCTCCTGTTGAGTCACGAATTGTAAAGCATGATTATCACTGTACAAAACAAACTCTTTAGGAAGAAAATAATGTCTCCATTTGTTTAGTGCTTGTATGACTGTATATAATTCTTTATCATATGTGGAGTATTTGATCTTCGCTTCATTCAATTTTTCACTAAAGTATGTGATCAGTCTATCATCTTGGTTCAAGACTGCTCCAATTGCAAATCCACTCGCGTCATACTTGACCTGGAATGTCTTGCTAAAATCTAGCAAAACTAGAATTGGTTGCTTCGTGATCTTCTTCTTCAGCAGATTGAAACTCTTCTCTGCTTCTTCTGTCCAGTGAAAATATTTGTGTCTTTTCTTCACCGTATCCATCATCGGTGCGCTAATTCCACTAAAGTTTCAGATGAATTTCCTGTAGAAACTTGCCAAACCATGGAAGCTTCAAACTTCAAATACGTTCTTCGGCGATGGCCAATTCTTAATCGCATTTACCTTTTCTGGATCCATCTTCAACTCATTTGAAGAGATAACAAAACCCAAATAAATGAGTTCTGTCCTCATAAATGATGATTTCTTCATATTTATCAGCAATTTCTCTTGCTATAATCTTCTCATCACTATAGCTAAATGCTTTAAGTGTTCTGCTTCTGTCTTGCTGAAAATTAATATATCGTCAAGATGTACAATGACGAATTTCCCAATGAAATCCTTCAAGACTTCGTTCATCAATATCGTGAAAGTACTGGGTGCATTCATTAAATCAAATGGCATGACAAGCCATTCATACAGTCCCTCATTCATCTTGAATGTTGTCTTCCATTCATCACCTTCTCTCATCCGAAATTGATGATATCCACTTTTCAAATCAATCTTTGAAAAAAATATTGCTCCACTCAAGAAATCCATCAAGTCATCCATCCTTGGCAATGGAAATTTGTATCTGAGGTAATCTTATTGATTTCCCTTGAGTCTGTACACATTCTTCAACCTCCATCTTTCTTTGGGTTGAGCACTGTTGGAACAACACATGGACTCAAGCTCTCTCGAATCAATCCTTTGTCCATTAAGTCCTGGACTTGTCTCTTAACTTCTTCATTCTCTTGTGGCGTCAACCTGTATGCGTCTTTGTTTGGTAAACTAGCTCCAGGTATAAGACCAATGTGATGGATTATACTCCTAATCGGTGGCAACGAACAACGTAGTGATGGAACTCTCCTAGCAATTCCTGGATTTCTTCTTGTAGATCATCTATTCTTGTACTGGTCAAAACAATTCTGGGCTTCCTGACCATAATAAATTGTGTCTTCCTTCTTCTTAACCTCATTAAGAAGTTCCTTCCCACTCATGAGAAGTACAATGTTGCTCACCTCTGGTTTCACTTCTTTATCCTTAATCGACAACAACATGTGCATCCTACCATTCTTCTCCATGGTGTATGTGTTCTTTCTCCCATCATGAATCACATTCTTGTCATATTTCCACGGTCTACCCAACAATAGATGACAAACATCCATGGGAATGACATCACATAATGTTTCATCCTTATATCCTCCTATTTTAAATTCAACTAAGCATTGTTTAGTGACATTTACCTGATCTCCTTTTTGTAGCCACGAAACTCTGTATGGGCTTGGATGTACAACAGTCTCCAGCTCCATATTTTCTACCATCTCTGTAGATACAAGATTGTTTGTGCTACCGTTGTCCACTATGACCTTACATACCCTATCTTTGGTTTTTCATGTAGTCCGAAACAAACTGTTTCTTTGGGCTGGGTTCTCTGCCTCCTTCTTTGGCTTCAAGAGAAATTTCCTCATCATTAAGGATCTTCCACCCTCAGCATCTTCTGCCTCAACATTCTGTCCTTGTGCTTCGACAATGTGAGTTTCACCACCATCTTTCTTTTTATCTGGAAACTCATAAGATTTATGTCTGATCTTTCCACAAACAAATCATTTCACTTCATCGCCTCTGCCTCTTCCTCTTCCTCTATTTCGAGGAAAAGTGTTCCTATTAGCATATTGTCCTCTCTGTGAACTTCCTCCTTTCTCATGTTGAGTTTGAGGTTTCTTCCCTTCTTCTTTAGGTTTCTGATTCCTATCTTGGGCAATTGTTTTGCCTCTGGCTTAACTTCTACCTCGACCTCTTTGACCTTTCTTTTGGCTCAGCTTCTTTTCATCTTTCAAAGCCATCTAATAAGCATCTTCTATAGTCTGAAGGGTCATCATTCTCATCTCGTCTTGAATGTCATATCCCAGACCATTCATGTATTTGGCAACCTTTTCATCATCGCTCTCCCGATGACCTTCTCTGATGTTTATCCTGTAGAACTCTTCAGTGTATTCCTTCACTGACATCAGCTTTTGTCATAAATTTTTCATTTTCTGAAATAGAGTGATTTGATAATCCTTGGGTATGAATTTGGCCTTCATATTCGCAACCATTCTATCCCAGCTCTTGATTTTCTGCTTGCCTTTGTAGCATCTGTCAGCCTACAATTCATCCCACCATAGTGTTGCATGCCCTTTAAGTCTGGTAATGACATGTTTGAACTTCTTGTCTTCATCGACATCCTCATAGTTGAAGTATTTATCCAAAGCTCTAATCTAATCTAGAAGTTCTTCAACATCCAGGTTTCCCTCATGCATGGGAATCTCCATCTTTTCTCTAGCACCTATCCTTGCAACAACACTGAATAGGCGTTCATCCGCAACATCCTCGACTGCAACTTCCTCTCCTTCGTTTCCAGTTTCATTTTCACTGTCATCCTAGCTAATATCCCCAGCGTCAACTGTGCACCTTTGTGTTGTCTCCATGGCATCAATCCTGACACGTAACTCATGCATTTCTCTTTCCATGGCTGGATCAGGCATTGGTCTGTCTCTTCTCCTCGACGGCATGGTTGTAAAATGCTCCTCTGTTCTCTCTACTGAAAGCAAAGAACTTGTTATGTGATCCGATACCACTTGATGCGTATCAGAGTACTCTTCTCCTTCTCTGCCTCCTTCTACCCGTATTATATAGATAGAAAGTAGCTCAGAAAGATTGCACCCTTTGTCGAACAGGGACTTCAGGTTTCATGATTTTGCGATCCCTCTTGTCGAGAGTTCCTGTCTCTACAACCTTCGAAACCTGAAATGCCGAATTTCCAAAATCTTTGGCCACATCCTCCTCCATAGTTGTATCGCGTTTTGTGACTTTGGGAGTTCTAGAACAAAGAACCCCAACCTCTTGTCTTCGAAAATACCAAAATGACGAATCCCAATGCGTTCAGCAAAAGACTGGCTTCCAACAAAACTCTTCATTGATTCAGAGTTTCAGACTTCGCAACTTCGTGAATCCTGATGCAAGGCTTCCAGCTCTTCTACCTCCAAAACCCTGAAACGGTCAACAAGGTTTGACTCCACCTATTAACGAGGACACACCACCTATCCACTCCAACGTGGACTCTTGCCACCTGTCACTCTTCCCGTCTTTCGAAACTTGAACAAGCCTTCAACTATGGTTCCCCTACCACTTCAAAATCCTGAATTCTGAAATGGCACCTTCTTCCTTTAGATCTGACAACCCATGCTATTTTGAGCTTCCGGGTACCGGACGTTCGAGACTCTCGATCCCAAAACACTTGTCACCACAATCCCCGAATCCCAAACCCCGAAACACCGAAATGTCGAAACGCCACTTCACTAATACTTTTTGTTTCGCAACTCCAGGGTTTCTTATGTGAAGTGCCCTGAATCCTTGTCAACGGGAATGCCGAAACCATGATCCCCGAAATGCCGAAATGCCACTCCAAGGATATTTTGGGTTTCGCAACTTCAAGGTTTTCAATGCAAAGGCCCCTGGCTCCTTGCCATCAGGATTCCTGGTATTCTGAATTTTGAATTACCTAAATCCCGAAATTCCACACTTAACAATTCTTTTTGCGATTCGGGAGTTAGAGTGACCAAGGATTTTGGCTTACACTCCAGACTTACAAACTCCAAATCCCCGAAATGATCTGACGTTCAAAACAGATCACGATAAATAGTCCACATTGATTCCCGATACCAAACTGATGGGTTCGTCCTCCCCTATCCACCTGGAAGCTTCTCTGGATCCTATGGTCCTCGCGACTTCAAAAATTCTCCACGAAAAATTTCAACTGTTCGTTTCCTCCTTAACAACTTCTGTGAAATGAACCCGTGTTCTTCCACTGGAACTTAACTTCTGCGAGACGTTTTCAATCTCCATCTCCCTTTGAGTACTTTCAAAGGTACCAACCCTCCTGAGCTTTCACTTGCAACTCAAGCCCCAAAAGGACTTCTGCGCTCACTCCTTGCGGCAGACTATCAAATACTTCTAAGTATTTGATTCTTCAACTATGTGCACCTTCTGCAACAACAGTCCTTTACCTTTCAACCTTAGTTGATAAGTTTAAGGCCTCGACTAGCCTGCGCACACCTTTGCAAGATACCATATATAATAAACATGTAATACAGAAATAAAATGCTAGAAATGGCAGAATAACAGTAATATAACTAGCATAATCTCCACAATAACACAGAAATAATATGAGAACAACTGAAATAGCACTTTGATTCAGAAAGAAATGTTCACAAGCCTCTTCGAGGGGGAAACCTCCAGTCGAGCAACACTCTGTTACAATAATCTCCAAGCTAGGGTTTTCATACCCTCGACCCTTATTTATACTAAATATGTCTATTAAGAGAAGCATCTAGAGGGAGATCCTTCTAGAAGCGGAAGCTTCTATTAGGTCTTCTTACATCCGCCTTATTCTATTTTATTGAAAGGCCTTATTAATATTGACCTTTATTACATCCAAATACATTGATCTACCTATGTGTGGGTTAGGACCTTAACATGTCTGCCCCCTTAAAAACAGCCTTGTCCTCAAGGCTTGAGATGTGAAAATTGCTACAGAATGGTAGCTGGTTCCCAAGTGGCATCTGCTAGAGTCATATCTTTCCATTGTACTAGCACTTCCTTGATGGTTCTCTAACACAGGCGACGCTCACGCTAGTCCAAAACTACTTCTGGATATAGCCAAATGGATCCTTCTTCAGCTAACTCTGGAAGGTTGGTTTGAATTCGGTACCTGGTTCCAATCACCTTCTTCAAGCAGGAAACATGAAAAATAGGATGTAGCTTCATATGACTGGGCATAGCTAACTGATATGTGACTTGTCCCACACACTTGAGAACTGTTTAAGGACCATAAAATTTGGGCGCTAGCTTCTGACAATGCTCGGCCTTGAGGGAAGTTTGCCTATATGGTTGCAGTCGCAGAAACACCTGATCCCCTTCTGCAAATTGACGTTCCGAGCGACCTTGATTTGCTTACTACTTCATGTGATTCTATGCCATGACCAAGTTCTCTTTAAGGGTACGAAGAATATCCTCTTGGACTATAAGTGTTTGGTCAACTGCCTGGACCTTCGAGGTACCCGATAAGTATGAGAGACCTGAAGGTGGCTTTTGTCCATATATCGCTTCAAAAGGAGTCATGCGAGTGGCTGTATGGTATGTAGTGTTGTACCACCATTTGGCTAGGGGTAACCATTGATCCCACTGGTGTTGTTTTTCAGAGGCAAAGCACCTCAGACATGTTTCCAAACACTTGTTGACAACTTCCGTTTGACCATCCGTTTGGGGATGATAAGCTGAGTTGAGATGCAATTGTGTGCCTTGTAGCTTAAACAGTTCTTGCCAAAAATTGCTTGTGAAAGTTGGGTCACGATCAGAAATAATAGAGTGCAGCATGCCATGAAGCTTGAAGACCTGGTCCATGAAAATTTGAGCCACCGTGGATGCAGTAAATGGGTGGTGAAGAGCGCAAAAATGAGCATACTTGGAAAGGTGATCCACCACCACCATTATGACTGATTTATTCCCCAATTTGGGTAAGCCTGTAATAAATTCCATAGAGATATCCTTCCAAATGGCAGGGGGAATCAGAAGTGGTTGGAGGGTGCCCGAATATTTGACTGTTTCTCCCTTGTTGCGTTGACACACATCACATTCAGCGACAAAATTACAGATGTCTTGTTTCATACCATCCTAGAAAAAAGAATGTTTGACCCTGTCATATGTTTTGGTGAACCCTGAGTGGCCCACTGTGGGTGTAGCATGAAGCTTAGAAAGTACCGTGGATTTGATCTTGGATTGTTTACTTAAATACAAGCAGCCTTTGTATCGCAGCTCATCCTAGAGCCAGGAGTACCCTGGGGGAGCCAGAGTCTTGGTCTGCAATTACTGGATCAGATGCGAACTTTTGGGATATTGAAGCCATTCCTGGTGCACAACTTGGAGCCAATCGGGTATAATGAAGGAAAAAGAAAAAAGGGATCCTTCATCTTCATATTTCTGGGATAGTGCATCTGCCACAACATCATCTTTACCCTTCTTGTAAATGATCTCATAACCATATCCAAAGAGCTTAGTCACCCATTTTTGTTGCTACTGGGAGGAAATGCGATGTTCCAGAAAGTACTTGAGGCTTTGATGGTCGGTCTTAATTTGGAAGCGTTTCCCCAAGAGATAAGGATGCCACAGCTCAACGGCATGCAGAATCACCAACATTTCCTTTTCATAAATGGGTTTGCCCAGATTCCTTTCAGACAATTGCTTGCTGGTGAAGGCCAAAGGTCGACCCTCTTGCATAAGGACAACGTCGATTCCTTTCCCTGAGGCATCACATTCCAACACAAAGGTCTTTGTGAAATCAGGAATGGCCAAGACCGTAGTGGTGCACATAGCCGTATTCAAGGTTTGAAAATCTTGAGCAGCTGGTGGAGTCCAAGTGAAAGAGTTATTTTTGAGGAGAGCCATGAGAGGTGCTACAATCTTTCCGTAGTTCTTAACAAACTTGCAATAATACCCTGTTAGGCCCAAAAATCCACGCAAGCTTTTGAGATTCTTTGGGTGCGGCCAATATTGCATAGCTTCAATCTTTTTCGAGTCCACCTTGACGCCATCCTTTCCCACCAGATGACCCAAGTATTCTACTTCTGAGGCACCAAAAGCACATTTAGACTGTTTCAGGAAAAGTTGGTGCTGAGAGAGTAGGCAGAGAACTTGATCCACATGAGTAAGATGGTATGTCCAGGTTTTTCTATGAATGAGGATATCATCAAAGAAAACTAAGACAAAATGATGGAGAAAAGGATGGAAGACATGGTTCATGAGGCTCTGGAAGGTGGAGGGGGCGTTACACAAGCCAAAGGGCATGACCAAAAACTCATAGTGGCCCTCATGAGTGTGAAAGGCTATCTTGGGAATGTCTGGCTCTTTCATACGTATCTGGTGGTAGCCCGAGCGAAGATAAAGTTTGGTAAAGAATTGGGCGCCACTCAATTCATCCAGGAGGTCATCAATGACAGGAATGGGAAATTTGTCTTTGATGGTCAGTTTGTTGAGAGCACAAAATTCAGGACACATTCTCTAAGAACCTTCTTTCTTCAGTACCATGAAAACCGGAGATGAGTAAGGGCTCGTACTAGGAAGGATGACCACTGTAGTAAGGAGTTCCTAGACCATTTTCTCAATTTCATTTTTTTGTACAAAGGGGTGGCGATATGGACGGATATTGGGGGGAAGGCTTCCTAGGACAAGGGGAATGGAATGATCATGAACACCTCGGGAAGGAGGGAGTCCTTGGGGAGTGGAAAATACCATTTGATGTTTATAAAGGAGGGCTTGGAGGTCTTGGGACACAGGGGGTGTCTCTGTGGCTTGTATGGCATTGAGTTGGGCAATGACACCAGAATGACCTTTTTTGAGTAGCTTTTCCATGCGATGGGAACTGCTGACCTCAGGTGAACCAAAAATGATACCTTGGAATTTATATTGGTGGACTTCTTGGTCGAATTGCATGGTTAAGTTCTTAAAATCCATGAGAATGGGACCCAAAGTCCTTAGCCAGTCTGCACCCAACACAATGTTGCAACCACCCATGTCAATAGCAAACATATGGGATTTTAGGTGGTAGTCACCGATTTGGAGATGCACATTTTCACAGTGCCCGCCACATTTCATAGAACCACCATTGGCAATCATGATTTGGAAATTGTTGACAGCATGGATGTAGCAATGGGTTTCTTGGGCAATGCGGCGATGAATAAAATTGTGGGTGCTGCCACTATCAACCAAAATGATGACCTTTTGGTGCTTGATGTAACCGATTAACTTGAGGGTTTGGGGGACAGAGAAGTCGGTGAGAGCATTGAGGGAAATGATTGGTTCCACTTCGGGAGGGTCAGAGGGAGGGTTTATATCAGTGATTTCTAGTGACTCGGGCACAAGGGGAGTTTGAACATCCTCTTCCAGAATATCCTCAGAGATGGCCATACAAATATTTTGTTCCTTACATTTGTGGCCCGGGAAATATTTTTCATCACAATTATAATAGAGGCCTTTGAGTTGGCGTTCAACCATTTCAGCCCTGGTCAATTTTTGGATCTTTAATGGGGCAGAGGGAGTAGTGGGGTTTACTGGTTTAGGGCGAGGGATAAAGGAAGGCTTACGGTTTTGAGAAGAAACAATTTGTTGTGCTTCTTTAGCTTTTTTAGTAGCCTCCACCCAACTCGCAGGTCTAGCCATGAGGACATGGGCCCGAATCTCCTCCTTGAGGCCACTAATAAAACACTCTCAAAAGAAAGAATCAGTCATGCCCTTTGTTCGAAAAGCCAGGCACTCAAATGCAGCTATGAAGTCTTCTACTATTCCTGATTGTTTCAATTTTTTCAAACGACCCAAATGGTTGGTGTCAGTGTCAAAGCGTTCATAAAGCTCAGTCACAAATTGGGTCCAAGCAATATACCCTTGACGAGAAGTTTTTCTCCATTGCCACCATTGCCAACGTTCTTGATCTAGATGGAGAACACCATACTGGAGTTTGGCCAAGTCATCTGTAATGTTGTAGAGAGAAAAATAATGTTTCATTTGGGTGACCCAACCAATGGGGTCCAAGCCATCAAATTTGGTTACATCCACCCGCGGAAGGCGTATGTCCCATTGAAAGTGATGGGGCCGAAAGGTATGGGAATGGGAAGAAGTTTCACCTTCAATTTTTGTATGTGCATCAGGAAAAGGGTCATCGGTAGGGATCTTTAGTTTGGTGCAGAGTGATGCAAAGATAGATTCAAGCTAGGTGGTCAGTTCTTGTTTGACTTCCTCCATTGGGAACTGCACAGATGCATTTATGGTGGTATTGATGGATGTATCACGGGAGGCAATAGTAGCATTGAGTTGTTTCAGTTCTTTTTGGGTCTCGAGGAAACTAGATTTCAAGGTGTTGAAGCGAGACTCCAGTTCTTGGCTACGGGTATGGGCCATGAGGATGGGTGAACTGAAAAGGGAGTGGGCGGGGTCAGAATTTTTTGCAAAAAAATGATATGGATGAATATGATAAGGAAGAAGAGATGAATCTAATGGAATAGGTCTCAAATAATGGTGAAAAAATTTCCAGACCTTTTTTTTTTTTTTAACAGTTACGGGATTATGCTTCGGTCTGAAGAATGTTGTAGTGCTGAAATCCCCAAATTCTTAACCAGAAAGAAATGTGTATTTACTTGGCAACCCGAACACAATTGCATGGCAATAGATCTGGCCGGTTTAATTTGTTTATGTTTATGTTCCCCAAGGGTTAGGTATTCAAGGGTTCTACAGACAAGGGTTTGCCCTGTGCTATAGCTCTCTGATATACGTGGAAGGTCCAACAATAGTACTCAGCCCAATATCTCAGGGCACTAACTAAGGAGGATAGACCGTACCCTTAGCCATACTACCCGACTACCCAGGTACTAGAGAGTATCTTCCCGATTGTTGTTCTCAGTGACACTATAGCAGTCCGACAGCCGATAGGTTTATATAAAGAGGGCTTTAGGAAATCTAGGTCGATCCGTACATAGGTATTGTCTGATGCGCTACCACTCGAAGGGGTACCAACAAGGGTTACAAGGGTGGCCAACAGATGTGCGCTTAAGAACCACTTGTATTTCCTACGTGTATGAATCCCTCGACCGTGGGTTTATGTGCATAACGACAGATCTCTATGGATTAAAGATGCCAGAATACGTCTCTACCCTGAAAAAAAAAAATACCCACAATTTCTACCAAGGAAAGTGCTCTGATACCACTTGCAAGATACCAGATATAATAAATATGCAGAACAAAAATAAAATGCTAGAAATGGCAGAATAACAGTAATATAACCAGCATAATCTCCACAATAACACAGAAATAATATGAGAACAACAACTGAAATAGCACTTTGATTCAGAAAGCAATGTTCACAGGCCTCTTTGAGGGGGCAACCTCCAGTCGAGCAGTGCTCTGTTACAATAATCTCCAAGCTAGGGTTTTCATACCCTCGACCCTTATTTATACTAAATATGTCTATTAAGAGAAGCATCTAAAGGAATATCCTTCTAGAAGTGGAAGCTTCTATTAGGTCTTCTCACATCCACCTTATTCTATTTTATTGAAAGGCCCTATTAATATTGACCTTTATTACATCCAAATACATTGATCTACCTATGTGCGGGTTAGGACCTTAACAACCTTGCATAGCTTCTGTGCTTCACCTGCACTTCTGTTGGAATGAGAACAATGGTATCTCTCCTGATCTTTATAAGATAAACTCAGAACCCTTGTCAATGCACACCTTGAGGACGTTTCACTGCACTCCTTGCAAGAACTTCTCTCACTCAAGAAGAGAAACAATTGAAACTCATTCTCTTTCTCTCTCAAGCTTCAAACATTCAACATGAAATCATACATACACACAATATTAAAGCAAATGCATAACAGAGAGAATAATACAACCATAAGCATACCATTCACCATGTATAAACAGAAAACATCATAACATCATGAAATCTGATTCCTGGCTTCATATATTAATTCAAAGCTCCTGTACATGGACTTTTCCTTTCAACTCTCTGCTACAACTCTCTTCTTCTATGTTATGCTAATGTGTTAATGATACAACCACTACTATGATCCAAAGGCGAGGGTGTCTATATCAATTCTCCCTCCTACACTCTAACTGTCTAATCTATGAATTCAAATCTACCTACTTTCATTAACTGGGCTTAAATGCCTTTTACATTGACAGATGAGAGAAAATCGCTCACGATCTGTTTACAACAGCCAGATATAAATGCAAGTACACTTCTAGCTACTACATTAACATTTGTTCATTAAGTTTTCAAAAACATATCGAAATGTGAAAAACATGTGATGCGCTTTTCCCAGCTGTCTTCCACCTTCATGCTCGCTTAGTTGGCTGCTTACGATGCTCCTGTATCAATGTTTCATTTGTGACGAAATTTTATTTTATTTCTGAATGTTCCATTTGCTAATTTTTGCTCGATGTTTCATTTCCAAATATTTTCTAATTTGCATGTGTGAATGTTTCATTCGATAATATTTGCCAATATTCCATTATTTCATATATTGTTTTTTGAATATTTCTTGCACGTACTAACATTCTTCTTGAAATTCTGATAAATAATTGATCACTCTAATACCAAATGTTATGGACCAAATAACCAAATAAAATAAAGAGGACGAAATGTAGTGATGTCACACCTAATCAACTAAAAGAGTGAATTAATAAGAAGTCTCTTTGCATGAGAACCCTCCTTTTACAAGATATCAAATGCAAATTATATGATTATCATTCAAATCAATTTCCTTGATGTATATATAGGAGACAAAGAGGGATATAAAGCAGTAATATGTCGACATAATTATAAATAATTTAATGATAATGAATGAGGGTTACAAATAGTGTCCTACCATAAAGATCTTAACTTACTCTATAGATACGACATTAAAATTTCCATACTATGAAGATGTCAAAGACACACACTTCCATTCTTGCAAATGTCTCCTCTAGGTCATCCTTTTGAATGATACAATATCCATACACCATAAATAGTGTTTGAAACTGCTTTCTTTCCATCATTTTTTAGATCCTACAATATTCCATGGAAACCCCATACAAAACTTCTTTGATACCAATATGATATATAAACTATAGTCTATCATGGGTATTACATTGGACACTTTGTTACAAGACATCTTAAAT
>ML784052.1:9603-29871 GCA_009831015.1 Picea engelmannii | reverse complement strand
AAGGAATATAATAAGGTGGAGGTAATGGAATAACAAGGGAGTGTTTGGTAAAATGTCAACATAATTCTAGATAGGGAGAGATCTTGGTCACCACTTAATTATTTTAAGAAGACTTGCAAGCACAAATTGGAAAGCTTGCTCATGAACAAGGAATAATTGAGGAGACCAAAAAATTTTTGGATTTCCCATTTCCTGCAGATGAGTGGCATGTAATAAATTATCCACGATACTTACACCTACCAAAAACAAGGGGTTTTCCAATAAAATACACAAGGCTAGAAGACCAAACAATATATGAAACACAATGAAAACACCAAGTAGAACGAGACAAGGAAGATGAAGGAGAACAACAAGGATATATATGTATATATATTAGGATTGAAACCTGTATCACCTTTGTCTCAATACAAATCATGAAATTGGTCCATATTTTATGTTTCATCATTTCTTTCTCCATGTGACTTAGATGTCGACCATATTTTTGTTCCTATCAAAATATGACAAATGAACAAATTAGATCTCAATGATTTAGTTCTGATTAGGAAATCTATAATCAATTATCATATTCAAGATACTTACAAATGTTGCAGTTAGTGCTTGTATTCCTTTATTCCCACTATTATGAATGGCATGCCTCTTTTCTAGCCTTGCCTTTGAGCCCTTATCAATCTAGTGATAAACACTTTCCCTGCCTTTGTTCTTTGGATGTCCCTCATAACAAGATCATATTCTATCATAGTACCATAAGTACCAATACATGATCCACATGCTAGTGTGGTGATTAATTGTAGCAATGGGAAGAACTTGTTATCATTAAATTGAGTTCAGTAATGATGTGTGTATTGGGAAGAACTTCCTCAAGATTGTCTACCATTTGACTGTCCTAAGCTATTTTTGCAGGCCCAACCTACCTAACGTTGACCTATTTTCATACTATCTCACCCTAGGATATCTCCCCTTTCATGAGCTAGCAAATCTAGGTATTCATTGACTTGTTGAGGCCATTTACTTGACAATGGATTCATTCATTGGTGTTAATACACTCACTCACTTAAAATATTATATGGATGCACTTTAGTCGAACTTCTAAATCCCTTCATTGGTGTAAATCCTTTGATTGGTGTTATGGTAGCACCCAACGACATTCATATACATTTGTTAGGTGGAAACCATTGGCATAGTGTTGATCAAAATACCCAACAATACAGAGCTGTAAAATATGTAGGACATGTCCATATCTACGATTACAACTTGTCAAATTTTCCACATTCCTTCTGTACAATGATAGCCTACCTAGGAGTAGGAACAATACCCCAAAGAACCCTTCAGTTAACATGAAAAGTTTGGCAATGACTTGTGAATAAAGTTTAGTTAATTAGTACATGCTTGTCTATGAGTTGCAATGGATGCTCATGGATGCATTGTGTTACATGTTTTTGGTGTGGTATGTTTTCATATTCACCCTGATATAATTTTCAAAAATTACAAGTATTCTTACTAAATTCTACTCTTATCATCTTGAAAGAAAAGCTTCAATACAACAACATTTTATTCATGTTTTTGATGATTAGAAATATTTTTAAATTACTCTCACTCAAATCCTTGTTTGTGAGGAATGAAATCAAATATCATGAAAATGTACTATATCTTAACTAATTTTGGAAGTTGGGCAGTCCAAAGAGTTAGAAAGTTTTCATCTTATTCATGTTTTTGGTGCTTAGAAATATTTTAAAATTCCAGATCAGTTTTAATCACGGGGAAGAAACAAATAGCATTAATATGTAAGTTTTGTGCTCCATGACGGATCCAATACTGTTATGGGCATTGTTCACAACAACATTTTTTCTTCTTTTTGTTATTTAAAGTATTTGTGAGTTTCTATTTGAATCGGTTGCAATTTTTTATATGTTTACCTTTTAGAATGTCCAATGGTGCGTATGTCTTCTTCTTTTGGCAAGACCCATGCTCAAAATGCTAGAATTTGTCTAAAGCCTTAGGCCTCAAAACCGTAGAATTTTTCTAAAACTTTAGGCCTCAATTGTAGATAGATGAATTTATTTTGGCAAAAGCTAAGAAAAATCCATGTATTCAGAAGTGGAGGAGAGTATCAAGAATCTCTAGATCGAGTGAGTGAAGGAGGATAACATTGGGGTTGTTTTGGGACCATTACGACCTTGGTAGATGGATACATGGTGGAAATTCCTAATGCATATGAACTATGTGATAACTCTCACTAATACATGCATGATGGAAAATATTAGTTGTGTGAGTTGTACTAGAAAAAAAAAAACTGTGTATGTGCATTATTGGCATGTGTGAAAAGAGAAGGATTAGGGTGCTCATCATTAAGATATGCTAACGAATCTATATATTTACTATGTATATGTCATTTATAAAGGGACAAAATCTATGCAAACCAATATTTCAAGATCATGGAGGAGTTATTGGATATATTGGTGTGCACACAAATAAGTGTGATAATCCTATATTAGATCCATTGTGTTGACTATTCCGAATTTTCTTGCAAGGAGTGTAGATTTTCTAGGATTGACCATGATCTATTTATCAATAAGTTGTAGATCAACTGTAGAACAGTGGAACCTATAAATGTTATTACTTTGCAAGAATAAGATTTAGATTCTACTCATGAATTTGTATACTCTATAGGACTTGATCAAATTTAGTTCCATTCCTGTGGCTCTACAATAAAGATTAAAAAAATTCTTCAAAGATTTTGCCTCCCTAAGTGAACCAACACTAAAGAGGTGGATATTGTCGACATAAAGGATATGGATTAAGGACAAACAATCTATTAATTAAACAACAAAGGATGAGAAGGGTAGGCACCCTTCAATCTAGTTCTTGAATGGACAATTAAAGCTTGTGTAATTCAATATAAGCTCTAAATACAACCAGCTTAATCTGCCATAAGAATTTTGGCTGACCAATCTTAATTATCTAGGTATTTTTTATGTCAATACAATACAGGACTTATTTTGCTATCCCGATAGAAATACTCTCATATCTGCAAGTTCACATAACTTTGAGGTTATTTCTTCCATTTGGCTTGGGCATTTTCCAAATTATATTTCTATATTGTTTCCCTTCAGAATGATTTTGGAAGAATGTGTGTTCATCACCTCTAGATAGTCATAAATATTTGTTCTTCTTTTTTGTATTGTTTCCCAAGTACATAATGAAAGTATGCTTCTGTAGCTTGCTAGTCTGGGCTTATTCCTCTTTGAATGACATATTTTTATTTTTTTTTAAAACCCCAACATTAGTCACTCTAGCGACTAACATGTTCGTCGCTTATATAGCCAATTGGTCGCAAATTATGTAACTTGGTACCTCTAGTGAATACCTGTTCGTCCTTTGTTTGACCTTTTTATCTTTAGGTTTGGTCGCTCTAGCGACTAATCTTCGTCGTTATACCGACTCAGCGTGGTTTATTGACTAATTTTTCCAGTTTGGCTTGGTCACTCTTGCCACTAATATTAGTCGTTAGACTGACTAACATTCGTCACTAGCTGACTAATTATGGTCAATAGAGTGACCAAGGTTATGTTTTCCTTAGAGATGCTAGCAAGGCTTGCGACTAAAGTTGGTCACTACACAGACTAATATTGGTCGTTAGACCGACAAATGGTAACTTTTCCATAATGTGAATAGGCTTCTTTTCTCAGTCGCTAGACCGACTCAATCCATGTGTGGCCGCTAGACCGACGAATTGATTCCGACAATTTTTTTTTTATCTTGGTCGCTAGAAAGACCCTATTCCGACGAAACTTCATCTCTACTTCATCACAAAAACGTTCAAATTTAATAGTGAAGGTGTAGTGTTTATGGGAAATGGTATTCCTTGTAAAACTTTTGGGGTTGGCAGTATTAGAATCATGATGTTCGATGGTATTGTTGGGGAATTAACGGATGTTAGATATGTACCTGAGCTTAAATCAAATTTGATTTCATTGGGAGTGTTGGATTCTTGTGGATATAAGTATACAAGTCAAGGTGGAGCACTCACATTGTCGAAAGGTAGTTTAGTAGTGATGAAGGCAACAAAGGCTGATAACCTTTAGAATCTGGAAGGGAGTATTGAAGTGGCATTTGAAGTGACAGATGTATCTTCTTGTTTATGGCAGAAGCATCAAGGTCATAAGAGAAAGAAAGAATTGCAGGTACTGGTAAGCGGTAAATAATTTCCAAACTTAAAATCTTTGTTTCTAAATTCCTGCTTGTTTTATATCTCTGCAAGTTATGATGGTGGTATAAAGGGATGTTGTGTGTGGGATCCTACTTCTCAAAAGGTCATCATTGACAGATATATTATGTATGGAATAACCAAAAGGGTTGATTCAAGATTGCAATGGTAAATTTGTTTGCATGCTAGAAAATTCATTGTATGGCCTATTAGTACCCAGGAAAATATACAAGAGGTTTGAATTCTTCATAGTGAGTCGGAATTTTTTCAAAGGGCAAGAATGACTATACAGTTTATAGTACATTCATAATCTTGATTTTATTTGCTGATGATATGCTCGATGAAAGCCAAAGCGTGGATAAAATCAGTAATAAAATGACTCAGGTGGACATGACAATTCAGATGAGGGATCAAGGAGCAGCAAAACAAATTATGGGCATGGAAGTATACAGAGATGGTAGTGGTAAGTTATGGTTGGAGTTCAGTATGAACATTGTAAAACCAATTTTTATCCCTCTTGCTTTCCATTATAATTTTTCTTCAAGCATAGGTCATGTTTATAAAGAAGAAAAGGTTATGTCTCGTGTAAGTTCAGTAGGAGGTCTATTGTATGTGATGAAATGGTTAAGACTAGATGTTTCACATGCTAATGATGTTGTCAGATACGTGACAGATTCAGGTGTTGTAGTGAAATGGGTGCTTCAGCATTTGAGAAGCACAAATGTCATCTATAATGGTTACATTGAGATGGTTTATGATAATTGTGATGTATATTTTACAGGTGTTTTAGATAGAAGGATATCTATCACTAAATATGTCTCACAACACAGTTGTGGAAGACATGTTGGAGGTGGAGTGACCCCTCAGGAAATCCAAACTCATGCAAGTCGCATAGGTGAGATCACGAAACTAGTTTTATTAGAGAAGTTGTAGTGGTGCTTGGCTTCTCTTGGCTTGCAGGAAAGGTGATGAACACAAGGAAGGAGAAAGGTATCAAGTTAATTGTTGTCAAGGTGGATATTGTTGGGATTAGGTGACAACGAATTCCTCCAAGGATGAATTTGGATCCTATTATTCTACCTTGGTTGCAACTAAATAGACCAAGTTAGAATATGGATAGGCATTGCATTTAATAATCAGTTTCTTTTAAATGTATATATATACATGTAATCCCGTAGAGACAAAGAGAGAGACAGAGTGAGAAATTTCTATTCTATTTTAATCTCCATGATCTGAATAATAAGACAACAGATGCCTATGCTTGGTGGATGTAGCCCAATGTTTGGGTGAACCATGGGAAATCCACGTGTTCCTTATCTGTGTGTTTATTAATTATCATATGTGAATTATGTTTTCCACATTTACAATTCTAACACTAACCTCCTCTTACTCTAATCAACCTACTCCACCTTCCATTCTATCAGTTCCACTTGAAATCATAGTAGGACCTCTTGGCATTCGAGTATGAAAGCGATCTGTCCGATTCTTGGAAAATTTGGTCAACTAAATTATATTTTAATAATCAATTTCATAGGAATATTCTCGATCTATGCATTTTTGTTTGATCACCTTCCTTTGAAATCCAGAGATGGTTATTTCTTTTTCCCTGGTCTAGGAATTTTTACAAGTTTAAATTTGACAAAAAAAAAAATTAAAGGCAATGAATAAAATTAGGGCTTATGAGAGCAGTACAACATAAATTAGACAATAAGTGAATACATGTACTAACGTTATTGCAAAAACTAACAGTGTGGAATGTAGATTGGGTACCCATTTAGACAAATGTTATGTGAGGAATAAACGAGGGAGGTAGGGCCAAAAATATTGGCTTGCAGAGACCATTTGGGATGTGTACAGACAATTATGCATACATAATACATTATTTATGTTATATTTAAAACAACATCACAAACACACAAATATAACCCACATTTATTTACAGATGGGAGGTATAGGTGGCCTTCCATAACAAATTATATATTAAATATACATGGACAAGCAATTTAAACCAATTAGATAAGGATGTTTATGTTGAATGTGCCAATGAATTTCCCAAATTTGGTAGATATGAGCAGATTTAGTGGATCCTTTTTTGTAGTAGTTTGTTCAACCAAATCTGCCAATTTGGTATGAACGCACAAGTTTAGAATTAGTTATGTAACTAATCTAATTCTGTTCATTATTGATGTAAGCCCGTAGAGGTATAAAGGGGAATTGAGGAAATGGTGTAATGAGAGGGCATGAGATGAGTGTGAGCCTGCTGTAATCTCCTTAATTTGAATAATAATAAGAAAATCGATACCTATGCTTGGTGGACGTATCCCAACGTTTGGGTGAACCACATAAATTGTTGTGTTTCTTGTCTGCATTCTTATTGATTGTCTTATGTGATATTTGTGTTTCCGCATTTGCAAATACAACAAGTGGTATCAGAGATGGTTGGAAGAGAGGACATCAAGAGCATAAAAATTTGAAGGAGTAGCAACAGTAGCTCGAGGTGCATCTATTCCCAAATTTCTGCAGGTCTCTCCTCTCGAAGGTCACGAAGGCCACTAGTACGCACTTCACGCACAGGTAAATTTTTAAAATTTTCGTAGCCTGGATGTGTCAGGAGGTGTGGCGGTTTTTTCAACATTTCCACAGTCTGGATGCATCGGGAGGTGTGGCAGCTCCATGGGTGAATTTCTAGATCTCCATAGTCTAGTCATACAGAAGGTGTGGTGGCCCTTTGAAGTACACAGATCACTCACTTGAGAGGTGTGGAAACTTTAGCGTATGTGTTAATATTTTTGGCGTTGAAAAAATATTTTTTGTTATGGTGTTAAGCATGGAATACCTTTTTTAAAGGGATGGCATATTATTTAAAGGATTAAAGTCTTTGTTTTTTGAAATGTTTAAAGGTCTTTTTTTTTTTTTAATATTGTATGCATAAACGGTATGGTTGAATGGTGGATGCTTATTTTTGAATTGTTGAATGCAATGGTATGGTGAGAGTACTATGCATAAAGTGATATTAAAATATTTTAATATCCATAAAGTTTGAATTTCATTGGATTTGGTAAAAGGGTGTCAAAATATTTTATTGAGGAATAAAATATTTTTAAAATATTTCTTTTTAAAAACCTTTTCACCATTAAGTTTTTGGGTTCAATATTTAAACATAACATAAGGTTATATCTCATATAAAGCCTTGGTTATTACAAGCAGTGGTGTTTTTTATGTTTCCTCTAATGGCAAAGACGTAGAGTGCTAAGTTCGAAAGTGAGAAATTCAATGGCAAGAACAATTTCAAGATCTGGAAGGTTAAGATGCACGATTTGCTTGTGCAACAAGGCATGGTGAAGGCGCTTTTGGGAAAATCAAAACAGCCTGCATCCATAACAAACGAAGACTGGGATGAGATGGATGTGAGAGCACTAAATGCCATACGTCTGTGTTTGGTTGACGATGTATTGTTCAACATTGTCTCGAAGAAGACATCGACTGGTTTGTGGTCAAAGCTGGAAAGCCTGTACATGACGAAATCCTTGACAAACAAGATTTTCTTGAAAAGACAATTGTACAGTTTGCGCATGAAGGAAGGTGCAAACATAGTTGATCACTTAAATACCTTTAATACTCTCTTAGTTCAGTTGACTAGCATGGGAGTGAAATTCAAATTTTAAGATAAGTCGATTACATTATTATGTTCTTTTTCTGCGTCATGGGATCATTTTGTTACCTCTATTAGTTTCAGTTCAACAGAAAGTATTGAGTTTGATGACATTGTTGGAGATTTAGTGTCTGAGGAAACAAGGAAGAAATCCAATATAGAAACCTCTACATTTGATGCGATGGTGATCAAAGGAAGACCTAAAGAAAGAGCACATGGTCATAAAGATTTCTCTCGGTCAAAGTCGAAGGGAAGAAAGAGAAAGCTTAAGTGCTAGTTTTGTGGAAAATCTAGACACCTGAAGAAGGACTATTGGAAGCGACAACAAACCTCCAAACAAGACCCTCCAAAAGAGACGAAGGAATAAAATGCAACCGAAACAGGTTCAACAACAGGTTCAGGTATGACTGATGAAGTTTTATCAATTAGTATTGGTTCACGTTATGATCAATAGTGGTTATTAGATTCTGGTGCTTCAAACCACATGTGTCTTCATATACATTGGTTTATTACTTATCAGTTTATAGATTATGGAATAGTTTACATGGGAAATGATATCTCGTGTAAAGTTGTGGGAATTGGTAGAATTCGAATTAAGATGTTTGACGGAATTGTTAAAATATTAATTGATGTAAGACATGTACCTGAGCTTAGGAAGAACCTAATTCTTTGGGCGTCTTAGACACATGAGGTAATAAGAGTATTGTTCAAGGTGGAGTTATGAAGGTCTACAAAGGAATTCTACTGGTTATGAAAGCAAAGAAGGTTGGTAACCTATTTCTGTTAGAAGGGAGGACTGAATCAGATCTTGCGACAACGGTATCCGAGAATGACAATGATTCTGTTCGACTGTAGAATCAATGGTTGGGCAATATTAGAGAACAAGGATTAAAGGTATTATCTGATCGCAAGTTACTTCCTAGTCTAAATTTTTTAAAGTTAGATTTCTACAAGCACTGTATTTATGGAAAACAGAATAGGCAAAAATTTAAAACTAGAAGACATACCAGTAAGGGAATTCTTGATTATATCCATTCTGATGTTTGGGGACCATCCCCTACTATTTCATATGGAGGATCATCATATTTTGTAACATTTATGGATGATTTCTTTAGGAAGGTGTGGATCTATATGTTAAAGAGTAAGGATGATGTATTTATAGTTTTCAAGCAGTTTAGAGCTTTAGTGGAAAAGAGCACTGGTAGATCCATTAAATGTTTAAGAACTAATAATGGTGGTGAATTTACGTCAATGGAGTTTGATAATTATTGCAAGGAATTTGGGATTGATAGGCATAAACCACTACCTATACTCCTCATCAAAAAAGAGTTGTTGAACGCATGAACATGACTCTTCTAGAGAGAGCAAGGAGTATGCTCAGTAACGCCAAATTGTAGAAGGACCTATGGGCAGAAAATGTATCTACAGCTTGTTATTTGGTGAATCGATCACCATCAAAAGCAATAGAATGAAAATTTCCTGAATAGGTATGGACATGTCACCCTTGTAATTATTCTAATCTTAAAGTTTTTGGTTGTGATGCCTATGCTCTAATTCTGAAACATCACTGCTCTAAATTAGATCCAAAATAAAAAAGGTTTATATTTGTTGGATATGGTGATGGTATTAAGGGGTACAAGTTGTGGGATCCTACTGCCCACAAGATCACCATTAACAGAGATGTAATATTTGATGAATCATCTCTCATCAAATCAAATGTAGATGTTCAAATGAAACAGGAAGAAGCACCAAAGTATCAACAAATTCAATTTGAAACCAATGAAGGTGAACATGAACAAGTTTTAGAAGATGTTCATGAAGAGTCTCCTACAACAGAGGAAGACATGGTTGATGATGGCAGTCAATAGGTTGTGGATGAGCCACAAACTTCCCTAAGGGGGTCTACATGAGTTAGAAATCCTCCAAGAAGGTATGATGATTTTGTTTCATCACTTTCTTTAAGTACTAATGATGATGAACCTTCGTGCTATCAGGAAGCTCTGAAGGGTTCGAACAATGATAAATGGAAAGAATTGATGAAGGATGAAATGAAGGCATTAGAGAGGAATGCTACATGGGACATGGTAGAACTTCCAAGAGACAAAAAAATTGTAGGTTGCAAGTGGGTCTACAAGGTGAAAAAGGGTGTTGATGATAAGGTGGAAAGGTACAAAGCAAGGCTGGTTGTGAAAGGGTATTCTCGGAAATAAGGTATTGAATTTCATGAGATTTTTTCACCAGTTGTAAAGACTGTTTCAATTCGAATTGTGTTAGCATTAGTTTCATTGCTTGATATGGAATTGGAGCAACTAGATGTTAAAACTGCTTTCTTACATGGATATTTGGATGAGGAAATTTACATGGAACAACCTGAAGGGTTCGTTCAAAATCACATCGAGAAATTTGTTTGCAGGCTCAAGAAATTATTGTATGGTCTGAGGTAGTCGCCAAGACAATGGTACAAGAAATTTGACTCTTTCATGGTGAGCCACAAGTATACAAGGAGTGACTAGGATCGTTGTGTCTACTTTAAGAAATTGAATAATGGCATATTCATTATCTTAGTATTGTATGTTGATGATATTCTTTTAGCAAGCAAAAGCATAACTGAGATCAATAGGTTAAAGGCTCTCATGGCTAGGACGTTCAATATGAAAGATCTAGGAGCAACGAGGCAGAGTTTGGGCTTGGAGATATTCAGAGACAGGAGGAATGGTAAGCTTTGGTTGTCACAACATAAGTATGTTGAGAAGATACTTTTGAGGTTTGGTATGAACGATGGCAAACCAATTTTAGTCCCTTTGGCTTCCCATTTTAAGCTTTCTTCAAGTTTATGTCCTAGTACAAAAGAAGAAAAGGAATACATGTCTCTAATACCATATGCTAATGCAGTAGGAAGTCTAATGTATGCGATGGTTAGTACAAGGCCAAACATTTCACATGCAGTTGGGGTTCTCAGCATGCATATGGAAAATCCAGGTAAAGAGCAATGGGAAACAGTGACATGGGTGCTTCGGTATCTAAGGGGCAAAAGTGATTACTGTATCACCTATAACAATGGTCGTGAGTTAGTGTGTGGATATGTTGATTCTGATTTTGCAGGTGATTTGGACAAGAGAAGGTCGACTTCAAGGTATGTATTTACTCTTGCAGGTGGAGCTATTAGTTGGATGTCAAAGCTACAAAACATTGTTGCTTTATCCACAACAAAAGCAAAATATGTAGCTGCTTCACATGCTTGCAAAGAGACACTTTGGTTGAAAGGTTTGTTTGGTGAGTTTGGAAGGATGCAGGACAAAGTAAAGTTACTTTGTGACAGTCATAGTGCTATTCACTTGGCTAACAAAACATATACCTATCAAGTACCATTTTGTAAGACAGGTCATCGATGAAGGTGGAGTCTCTCTTGAGAAAGTGCATAAAAAAGAGAACTGTGGTGAAATGTTCACAAAACCAGTACTGTTAGAGAAGCTACGATGGTGCTTGGCTTCTCTTGGCTTGCAGAAAAGGTGATGAACAATAGCAAGAGCAAGGTATCACATTAATTGTTGTCAAGGTGGAGATTGTTGAATATTCCAATGAATTTCCCAGGTTTGGTAGATACGAGTAGATTTAATGGAGCCTTTTTTGTAGTAGTTTGTTCAACCAAATCTACCAATTTGGTATGAACGCACAAGTTTAGAATTAGTTATATAATTAATCTAATTGTGTTCATTATTGATATAAGCTCGTAGAGGCATAAAGGGGGATTGAGGAAATGGTGTAATGAGAGGGCGTGAGATGAGTGTGATAAGACAACCGATACCTATGCTTGGTGGACATAGCCCAAAGTTTGGGTGAACCACTTAAATTGTTGTGTTTCTTGTCTGCATTCTTATTGATTGTCTTATGTGATATTTGTGTTTCCCCATTTGCAAATACAACAATTTAGCTGGTTTTTTAATCGGAATCCTGTTATATAAATTTATATGAATCATTATTTTCTTTTTTCGGTTATTCAAAATTTATTTCTGAATACAGAAATGGATTTAGTATGCTGAAAAACATCTGAGGCATTCAGATTATACAAAAATAATCACTCAAATCTAAGAATCTAACCCTTTCTAATCAAATTTTACACAAATATCCCTAAAAAAATAATCATTTCTTAAAACGAAATGTTTAGCAAACAGCGTTAGAGATAATGCATACATACCTAGACTTGATGTAGAAAAACGATTTGTTTGAGAGGGAAGGTTTCAGTAGCCTCAGCCTCATTCTTAAATGCTTGTACCAACAATTACTGTAATAACTAACATCGTATTGGTAATTTGACGTCATCTCGGTAACTTTGTGGAAAATTTTGTTGTTCCAAACTCTGTCATACCAGTTTGCAATGTGATTCTTTCACAACAGCACAAACATATCAACCCAGTTTGGTTCCATATGAAAGGGTTCCTCCACAAGTAAACCGATCTTTATCACTCCAATCTTTATCACTGGCAAAAAAACACGGATGGTCGAAGCTTTGACATGCTTTTAGACCAATTCTCGTCCAATATCAAAACCGAAGACAATGGATTCCACAAAGGACAGAATGAACTGCCGTCATCTATGAGATTAAGAACGCCCGACGCTTTCTGCAATACTTGTTCATGTTTTCCACCCACTGAAGCGATTGATCCTGAGATTGAAGAATGCCAAATGGAAGATATTTAGAAGTCCTGGTCCAATTACCAATTAGCAAGGGTCGGAATACTGATTTGTGCAAAGCTACCTCTGCAGCATCACCTATATTTATCTGAAGCAGCAACACAAAGTGGAGTAAGATTATCTTAAAGCTTCTTTCTTGTTATTTTCACCACCGATCTTAAAATCGATGAGATGTTCTGCTGCGTCACAATACTGTCAATCGTAACAATCCCTTTACAACGTTTTCCTATATCGTTTGGATTTTGAATGCGCACACACATTATGTTCTATACTTTTTGTGTTCAACGGATATATAATCTTCATTCTCAACGGGTAGATCAGTCACATTTTCACATTCACATCTTCTTCTAACGGGTAGATCATTCACATTTTCCTTCTTATCTTTAATAGGGATAGATAATTACGTCCATAGACGTCGAGCTGGTGAAATAATCAATCTACCCTAATTTCAAGATGATGAGATTTTGAATATTAACTTGCATATGTTTATATTATTAAATTTATTTATTATTATTATTAAAATACTTTTAGAAATGCAACTTAGGTTTTTAAACTTTTATTCCATGCAATTTTGAATCATGAATTTGTTATTAGTCAGACGGATTACAGCTGATTTGTAAATTGCATGGATTATAAAATTTACCAGGGTTGCACCGGTACTCAAGTATTATTCCTTCACGAGTCTGTCGTTTAAGCGTGCTCCGCAATTTCCAGCAACTATCCATTCACCCATTACCCTGACGTTCGAGTGGATGCAAGTTGCAGTGAAGAAATTAATAGGTACAGGCTCTTCAAATGATCGTGGTTTCTCTGCTGAGATATATGGGGATAATCCATCATATGTATATAGATAGTTTTTTCCAATTACACTAATTTTCTGGTCTATGAATATGAATACATGGGTAATGAAAGTTTGGGAGCTGCTTGAATGAGTTTAATAGTTAATAATATATGTTTTTTTTCTTACAAATTACACATTCAAATCCAAAGGATAAAATCTATACATATTAATAAATTGTAATGAAATTCCTTATAAACCATTGAATATACTCCTAGATTATTTTCCATGATTAAAAAACACAAAACATAAAAACAATGACCAGCATAAGATACAAAATAAAGGATTTGTGCCATTTTCAATGCCACCACCCATTCTTCATTCTTCATCACGACGTCAAATCCAACAATATTCTTCTTTCTTGACTCCAACTTTCGAGTCTCTTGGGTCATTCGGTGCCTCGGACTAATGTCTTCATGGCAGGCACCTTTGGCTACATAGCTCCAGGTAAATTGTTATTTATTTATTTTTTCCGAATCTTTAATTTTTGTGTTCATATGCATTGGTCGATAACCAGTTTTTAGTGAAGGGTCGTTTGAAAGTTTCATTGTGAAGCTTTTGGTTTCATGGGGTGAATAAGATAGTCAATTGGAAAATAGAAAAAGTTATGCGGATTATAGATATCATATTTAGGAAAGATAAGTCTTGATAATTGGGTATATTAAGATAAGTGGAAAATGAGGTTGAAGACATTATTAATTTTGAAAAGTGAAAAATAGAATTGATGATATTATTAATTTTGAAAAGTGAAAAGTTATATACTTTATATTAATCAATTTTATTTATATAATTGTATTTATAAATAATAACTATTTTTTTTTAAACATCTAATTAATTAGTATTTTTACCAGACAGTTTACACGTTTGTTTGTAGCTATACAGCTTTGTTTCTTATTTTTTATTATACATTTTCAAGAAATTTCTTTTATTAAGAGCATCGTTTACTCTGGCTTAATTATATTTTTACTAAATTTTGCTCACTTCATAATTCACTTCTTTTAATCCCTGTATCGTGTTAATCTTGCTGGCTTTGACGAGGGGATTGGCCTTGGCCAGAGCCAGAGACTCGCGTCCATGTGTCGAATGAGCAGCCATGGTCCTCCGGATGTCAGTGGCGACAATACGTATTTCCGCAACGACACTTAAGTTAAAACCTGTTTATCCAATGCGTTTTATGCAACTCAAACATCGCGCAGGTTTAGACTCCTCAGCATCAGTCTGACCACCAGCAGGCTCGACCTTTGTGGTCTGATCATTGGCAGGCGTTGCAACTATGAGGTTCTTATTGATCATGACCTTCTGAATGCATCATTTTACTCAATTCTTCAACTCTCCTTTATGTGTAATCGGGCTCTGCACACAGGGTACGTATAATATGCTCCAAAGAAAGGTGGAAGGATGTGGATTTGGAATTGGTAATTTCTTTCTATTTACCCATACCGTGGTGTGCCATTGGATAGTTAAGATTCAATGGCATCCATGCACTTTGATGGATGCTTTTTATTTTTGTTATAACTTATCACGATGTGTTTGAACATCTATACGCCAGTGTATTATGTTGTAGGTCAGAACAAGGGCAAATGTACAGTAGAACATTGACGATGCTTTTGAATATTTAAGCACCATTGTGATATGTTTAGGTGCACATTGGTGTGTGTATATCTTAGAGGCACATCAAAAATAAATCTTCATCAGTTCACCTTTGTTAAAAATCTTCGCTATAAATAATTAAGGGATAAATGTTTTGGGGAGGTTGCCTAAAAACCTTCACAAGAAGATGTTATCCTTTTAGTGACAACGCAATATTCGATAAGGGGGAGTATGGAAATAATTGGATTTCATGCTCCACTTCCCTCTTAGGTGGTATTCCTTTAGGCTCCTGTATTCCTTTATAAAATCCTTTCCCTTAGGAAAAGTAAAACATATTTTTTATTGGAACTAATAAATTTATTGGTTTGGTTAGCACTTACCAATGATATCTTTGATTCGTCTTTATGCACATTGATGATGCATTCTTCATATACATGTAAGGGATTCCAAACATTACTCCACACACGTCAAGGGGTACTACATCCAATTCTAGTTCATCAATAAAATCATCACTTATAAAAAAATAATCTTACACTATTTCTTTACCTTGATCTTTGCATCCTTGTTTACCCAACCCAATGGATATGCGCTAGGATGATTACAAACCTCCAATCCAATCTTTCCAACTAGATCCGTTTCTATGAGATTATCTTATGAACTAGAGTCAAATAAAGTGTTTATCTTCGATTTCCTGACCTGGATCTTGATGTCGAAGTGTTTGGTCATCTCCTTCTCTTCTTCGATAACAAGTCTGGATGTAGTTTCCATCACTTTTCGTTAGTGTGACCATCAATATTGCAATGGTTGCAATGGTTTCTAGGATCCTTGAACTGATGTACAATAGCTTCCATCTTCTTATCCTTTCTCTGTTTCCTCTTCATCTTCCCCTCCTTGGATGATTCTTGGTGCTCTTTTTGCTTGGAACCACTTGGATTCCCTTTCTTGTGACCTATGTATATATTGTTCATGTACACATGCCTCGTCCACTTTCCTTTTATTGAAGCACATCACCTGTTTTTGTAGATGTATGTGTAATCTTCCTCAATACTTGAGGAGTACATCTGGGTTCTTGGGAGAGATACCAAACCTGTTGGCCATCTTTCTGAATTCACTGGTGTACTTCTCTACACACTACCCCTTCCTTTTACTGAAGTAGTGTCATTGGATCCATTGGTCCTCTACATACCCAAAAGGGTAGAATAGGACTTGATGAGGGTTTTGAAGTCCTCCCACCTAGTTATTGGCGGATCACCCTCAAGCCTAAGTGTTTACATATGGATTTCAGACCACGTTAAAGAACGACCCTATAACTTCAATCTAGTAAATGAAGTCATTTTCTCTTCATCTATGTGGTGAATGCTAAAATAAACTTTTAGTTGTTGCAACCAATGATTCAATTTTGATGCATTGATCTCGCCTTGGTATGGATTTATGTCCACTTTCATTTCCATCATAAGTAGGGACTGTGAAGGGTTTATGGAACTAGAACATAGCTTCTCTTTCTCGGGTTCTTTTTGTGACTCATTTTCTAGGTCTTCATTATCTCCCAATTTCATGTCTGATCCAATCTTTGAGTTCGTGCATCCAACTTTTCCGAACAATCCTAGCTTGCTTGCTAGAGACATCATGAGAAGGGACATATTGCGATATATATCAGTGAATTTCTCTTCGAGCCTCACAAATCTCTTCTTTTTTGGATCTTGAGGGTTGCTATGAAGAGAGTCATCGACCATGGCTACGGTTTTATGAATTTCATCTTAATTTTTTTTTTGGATCCCTACATCTTTCTGAAAATACCCCAAGAAATCCTCCTCTGATACCAATATGATATCTAAACTACCGTGGATATTCCACTGGAACAATTTGTTGCAACAAATCGAATAAATAAAACTGAAATCCAGAGTATGAAGGTTAAATTCCTTTAGATTCCAAAATATTTAGTTACTAATTTTCTGCTTATGCATGAAATAGATAAAATGAAAAAAATAGAGAATACTAAAATACAATTACACACCATCCACAAAATAACACATATTTCTTTAAGATATCCTTACAAGAGAAAACCCATCTAGAAGGTGAGGTTGATCTGCTCTCTTTTCTCTGGTATGGAAATAATGCAAGTACAAAGGTGAAGTCACTCTCTATGGAGTTACCTGAGACCTATGTCCTATTAGTATGATGCATAACATTAACCCCCTCTATTATGCTCTCTAATTTCCCGCTCTTAGTTGTTCTTCCCTGGTATGGAACAAAATAAAATAGCATAGAATGGAACCCCTTCTCCTCGTAGCGGCGTGATATTTAACATAGCTCGATAACCATCTAGTGGTAGGGTTTTGACTTCCTCAACCCTCAATTGTGATAAGATTTTAGACCTTTTGGAATAGTCTTATAAAATCCACTACATGGCTAGTCCCACATGTTTAAGTAATGGAGGATAACTTGGCATCCACTCGCACCATGGTGATCCATACAGTAGGTCAACTTGTGGGAGACATAATGTTTTCATACAAACTCCAATTGAGGCGATTCTTACACCGTTGGAAAGGTCTCAGTGTGTAGAAGATAGACAATGGCTCCATAGTAAGGTTTGGACCGTAAAAAAAATTTGTTTGATGCCTCAAAATGGCTTAGGAAGATCTTACACTCTTTTTTGGACCCAAATTTCAAAATTTCGATCAATCGCTAAAAAAACTCTAAAAGTTGTTTTCTCCAAAATTTTCACCCCGAAAGCATTGAAATAGATGAAAAATAATATATTGATCCAATCTATATGAGTGGTAGGAGTGAGAAATTAATACAATATTTATTGTAAATAGGAGTAGGACGTGCATGGTGTGGGGTGGAATAAAGGAAGTAAGAGAAATGTGTAGGTGGTGTAGGGGAAACAAGAGTGGTGAGGGTAAGTGAAGTATACTAAATGTGGATAGGGGTGATATAGGGTTGAGGGTGGTGATGGGTATCTAGAGCCGAAGAGGGAGAGAGTGACATAGGGATGGTAGGAAGGAGAGGGGTAGGGTTAGTGAGAGAGGGGGTGAGGATAGGTGGGTGCAATGGAGTAGGGGAATTCATATTGTAGGAGAGAGATTGATGGGTTATGGGTGGCAATAGAAACATGAAAGTGGGATGAGGTAGGGTGACAGGGATAAAGGTGATAACAATGAGAGTTGGGGGAGTGGGGTAGGGATGGCGATGGTACATGAAATGTGAGATGGATATGGGATTGGTTGGGTTATGGTGGTGGGAATAACGAAGGTAGGGGTTGGATCAACATAATTTAGGGTTAGTGTATTTGGTACACTGGCAGTAGGAGGTGGGCATTCTGGTTTATGTTCAACAAAGCAGGTGAGGGTAGGGATGATGTAGGTGGGAGGATGATATGTTTGGGTAGATGTGGTGGGTTAGGGATAAATGGAGTGAGATGTAGGTATGGTGGGGTTAGTTTAGTGGGGGTAGGAGTAGGGGTAATGGGAGGTGGGTGAAGTAGGGTAGGATCTATGGAAGTTGTGAGGACATGGGTAGAGAAAGTGGTGAGGGTAGGGATAGGAGGTATGTAGGCTAGGCTAGAGGTAATAGAAGAAAGAAGGGTGAGGGAAAGGGGCCACATAAGTGACTAGTATTGGTGTATGGGTGGTGGTAATAATGATAGTAGGGATAAGAGGAGTGAAGAGTGTGGGAGTAAGGGAGACAATGGTAGGGGAGTTGTAGAAGAAATAAATATAAGGGTATGTGTAGGGGTATCAAGAGTAGGGGCTAGGTGTTTTAGGGTATGAGTAGACAATATGTTGTTCATATAACCTAGCTAATATTATTTGAATTTTTTTTATCATCCATAAGTCTACAATATGTGTAAAGGGGTTTGTCTCTATGTATTTTCCAAGGAATTTAAGTTCCTATTATATTTGCATAAATTTCTATGTACAATGACCAATAACCCAAATGTAAGGATGTTGACGTCCCTTATGAGAAATATGTGAGTATTTCTCCCATGCCTCTTCATTGTTATAGTTATATTCTATCTATATCAATACCTCAAAAATACCCTTTGTGCAGAAAATCCATATTATCACAGTGAGAAGTAACTTCATCGGGAAGCTTTTATTTGAGAACAAAAGATAATCAAAGTGAAAGTGGTGTTCGAAATGGTGAACTAACATGGATTGGGATGTCCTTTATTATGCCAATAATTGTATCCATCTCTTCTTTTGGAAGCTAGGTATTAAAAATATATTAATTACACATTATATGATTACAACCAAACATTAATGGGATTTCATCAATTTTTTATCCTATAATAAATAATTTGTTTTTTTTTGTTTGTTAATTGGTCCGGACCTTCGTCAAAATCACCCGGGGATCGCACCCTGCCTGAGCCACACTAACCCTTAACATGGTTGGATTTTTTGTCCCCATAGGTTGTGACTTTTCAACACGGAGTGGCTTAACAACACACTCCCACACTCCTACACCTCGGGGACTATAATAAATAAGTTGTTATCCTATATAATATATGTTTTTTAAGAAAAGGGTTTAATCAAATTCTTTACAAAGGTTTGATTTTTTTTTAATTTTGTTAATCAAGATGTGGGGCAAACAAAGAATTTATAAATTCAAAAGAATAAGCATTTTTTTTCCAAATATATATATATATATATATATATATAACTTGTAAAATATTATATTTTTAAAAGTAGTGGAAACAATTAAAATCAAAATATGAATATTTTAACAATTCAAAATATAATATATAATATTATCATTTTCATAAAGACAAGAAATTGTGAGACATGTTAGTGTATGGAAATCACATTTTTTAATAGATATTATACTTTCAATAAAAAAACATTAAATATTGTTATTCTTTTTCTTTTATAGACATGCTATAATCAAGAATATAATATAAATTAATATAGATTAAAAAATAACAATAATATCTTAATTTTAGTTAACATGAAAACATTGAACATTATTGTCTTTTCATAAGTATTCTACAATTAAGAATGTTGCACAAGTTAACATGGATTAGAAAATGACAACAATATGTTAAGAGAGTCAATTTAGATAAAAACTTTAGTTGAAATTACACTCAATTACTTCTCTCAAATTCAACATTTTAATTTCAATTATTTATAGTCAAATTAAGATTTCAAATTCAATTATTTATAACCAAATTAAGAAATCTTGCCAAATTATTTTATCTTAACATGATTTTCTATAAAACATTATATTAAATTTAAAAAAAAAAAACATTATATTAAACTATTAAAAAAAATAAAAATAAAATAAAATATA
>ML784051.1:375519-424174 GCA_009831015.1 Picea engelmannii | reverse complement strand
ACATAGAATTGTGTACATGAATGTACACACCCATGTGAAGTAGAAGACGAAGAAGAGTATCTCTTATGGAGATTGACTGTGAGGAGCAAAAGGCTCCAAAGATGACCGTACAGTAAATTTGACCACTATTCAGATCATCAGGAAGAGTCAGTAGTGCCAGAAGGGCCTACCTAGAAACGATGCAGTCATGGTAGACTCTACACCTGAAGAAACCATCCCAGAAGTCCAGAATGATATGGCAGAGTCAGAAAGACCTGTAGATCTACCTGAAGAAGTTGTGGCTACTAGGAAGAGACCAGCTTGGCTTCGAAACACCTTGCAGAAGATGAAGGACATGCAGCTCCCAAAGGCTCCTTTAGAGAGAGCAAGAGACCACACAAGTTCTCCAGCTATGTGGCACTAATGAGCAACATCATTGATTCAGAACATTCCACTTTTGAAGAAGCTGCTGAGAAACCAGAATGGAAGGATGCCATGATGGAGGAGTATCAGTCCATCCTGAAGAATGATGTATGGGAGGTCTATCTGAGACCAGCAGGGAAGTCAGTTGTGACTTCCAAATGGATCTACAAGATCAAGCATGTTGCAGATGGCAACATAGATAAGTACAAGGCAAGGTTTGTGGCTAGAGGGTTCTCCCAGAAAGAGGGAGAAGACTATGAAGAAACTTTTGCTCTTGTAGCAAAATACACTTCCATTAGATCAATCATTGCGATTGCTTCCGCAATGGGATTGAAATTACACCAAATGGACGTCAAGACTGCTTTCTTAAATGGTGTAATAGAGGAAGAAGTATACGTAGAACAACCACAAGGCTTCGTGATACATGGGAAGAAGTCCCATGTGTGCAGACTGAAGAAGGCCTTGTACGGACTGAAGCAAGCACCCAGGGTATGGTATGCCAGGATAGATGGATATTTGATGAGCTTGGGATTTACCAAGAGTGAGGCAGATCATAACCTCTACTATAAGGTTGAGGATGGATGCCCATTGATCTTGGTTCTATATGTAGATGATCTATTTCTGATAGGGAACGAGAAGCTCATGGATGGGTGTAAGAGGAAGCTCGCTTCAAAGTTCGAGATGAAGGATCTAGGTCTCATGCATTACTTTTTGGGATTGGAGGTATGGCAGAGATCAGATGAGATTTTTCTTAATGAAGGAAAATATACTGTTGAGATCCTGAAGAAATTCAAGATGATGGAGTGCAAGTCCATGACCACACCTATGACGATAAATTTGAAGCTCTTGAGTGACAAATCTTCAGATTTGGTGAATCCCACGATGTACAAACAGTTGATTGAATCCTTAATATACATGGTTAACACCAGGCCAGACATATGCTTTGCAGTGAATACTTTGAGTCAATACATGGTTGAACCTAGATAGGTACATTGGATGGCAGCAAAGCATATGTTGAGGTACCTCCGTGGTACAGTTGGATATGGATTGAGATATGTCTCAGGTGGAGATGTGAAGCTGCAGGAATATACAGATTCTGACTGGGCAGGGAGTGGTGCAGCTGACCGAAAGAGTACTTCCGGATGTTGTTTCAATCTGGGATCAAGCATGATCTCATGGTTGATCATGAAGCAGAGATCAGTGGCACTCAGTACATCAGAAGTAGAGTATATCGCAACAAGCGTGGCAAGTGTTGCTAGCAGGGATATTTGATCTAGAACTGGAGCCAACCTTGATACATTGTGACAATCAAAGTTGTGTGAAGCTCCATTATCAGCGAGTGGTTATTTCTGAGGAAGGAGGATGTGCCAAAAGGTCTTGGGAGATTTACTAAGGAGAAAAAGAAGCTCCATTATCTTAAAAACTCAAAGCATGTATTTCTTACTTTTGAGAAAGTGACATTTATCCTCGCAAGTGGTTGTGGCTATCTCAATGAGAGTCATACCCTTTTGGGGAAGGGAATAGGAAAATAATGACTTGAGTGATGTCTAATGTGATCCGTCACCTTCTTGTTCCCCACCTTGACTTTGTTGAATTCATTTTCCCTTGTCAATGAGTATCACATCCTTCATTGTTCAATTGCTCAAGTTTTATTAGAAATTTGGAAGGCCTTAATGTTCCTTCACTCATTTTGCATGCATTATTACTTAGAAAGATAGGAGAAAGGCATTGTTACTTTGCATGCATTATTTCTCTTCCATTGCTAATATAAGTTTAGGTGAGAACATGGGAGTGGTTTTCTAAATTTTTATTCTAAGCTAGCAAAGCTCAAGGATCAAGCGTAACTATGTGCTTACTAGGCACCCACATTCTCACTATGGCTTCGGTTAATTAAACCAGAACTGTGGAACATAAGAGTTTGCTCAAAAAAGAAAAAAAATGTATTTAAAACTCAGTTTATCCATTACAATAAAAGGGCCTTCAAATAGAGAAAGGACACTTTCATTCATTTGACAACTTACGTAACTACAAATTATCCAGAGGATACTACTATAATTCTTAAATAGTAGTTACAAATCTAGTTGGATACACCAAAGAGGAATTTGCTACTAAAGGAGAACTTGACACTACAAGACAAACCTCAACAATGACCCTAATATTTACAAGATATGTGAACATTAAATAATTCCTAACTAAAGTGCTCATCATTTCCTTCCCACTAATTAAAAAAAAGATTCAATTTCTTGATGAACAATTTCCATCATGTATTTAAACTACACAAGTTAAGAATTAGCTTGAATGTTTTCCCTGTAAAAGTTGAGTTGTTGCAACAATTCAAGACACGACTCTAGCCACTTCTAACCAATGAATTGGCATATAGAGTGTTTGCTAAAGGAGAACAATTATATGTTATCAATGATCTTTTGTAGTATTGTTAAAGATGGAGATGTTAAAAGTTAAAATTATGGGCCAGGATAGGTATGTGATCAATGTGAAATAAATCTTCATGTCTTTCAAGCATATGCAACATCTTTGACCAACAAGGAAGATGGTTGAACTCAAGTGGTTCATTTTCATATGTCAAAGAAGCCAATAAGCTCGACATGGATGATTTTAGAGATTCCAGATTCACAGTTCTTGCATCTTCTAGAATATCTAGATAGTGGATAAACGAAAATAGGACAAGCTTCTTGGTGGTAGTAGCCACATAAACTATGTATTGTTGTTAGTCTGATATGCAAAGACTTAAAATGGTAAGTCTTGTGGTTAACTTATAAGTATTAAGATAGCAATCACTAATGTCATGGCAATCATTTTAACATGGCCTGCAAAGCAAGAAGTCATAACAATCCATGGGAATTACACCAATTCCATCATCTCAACAGAGAGATCAATTTCATTAGTAATGTTGTCAAACAAATTCTTGACTTGCAAAATGTTGCAAAACAACAAATGTTACAATGTAGGATGCTATGGCCTAGCACGAGTCAAGTTGCAAGCCTATGACATGCCACATGGAAAAAGTTGCTCGTAAAGGTTACATTACAAAATGGTGCAAGCACCAAAAGGCAAGGGTACAAATCCATGAAGATCCTAGAAGCAAAAAGGTTGCAAGGTTATTAAGCTACAGAACCCATAGGCCCAAAGTCATGATTCTGCAAATGACACAAGGAAAATTTGCAAAAAAGTGAACATCACTATGGCCAAGCTATAGAAACCATGAAAAAAAAATCCAAAAGCATGTGGGAACACTAAGCAATTTTGAGTCCCATTGATCTATTGTTGTAATTGAGAGTAGCACTCCTTTTTCAAGGGGATGTTTGATCAATGAAATATGTTTCAAAGTGTGAAATTTGGTTGAAACCTACACAGAGAATCTAGCTAGCAACAATGAACACGAAACTTGCAAAGTTGGGAGAAGAAGAGAAGAATTGGAGAGACAGAATAATGAATTGTATTAACCAAATGAGAGAATAGAAAAATACACATGATATACTCTACAAGGCTGAACTAATGCACCATAGTAGCGATCTCTAGAGAGATGTGGACACACATTGACAGAAACAAGAGTGAACTGCCACCTAGTCCTAGTTAACCAGCCATGCAGTCATCAGTTAACTATTCTAGACAAGTGGAGTGGAGAGAATCTCATGCATGCACATGTGGTGCACCCTCCAAGCCTCATGCATGTCAAGTGTGTTAAAATTTCGCTTAAGCAGTTAAGTGTATTCAATATTCTTTAATATTTAACAATTAGAACAATAACTGCATGCATCAAGATCACTGAAAGAAAGACATCCACAGTATACACTAGATTTATCCTGGGAAACCCTCTTGGGGGAGAAAACCCAACAAAGCTTCTTCAATATAGATTCGTCAACAAGTACAATGTCTATCTCAAGAGAGATCTCACCAAACAGAAGATAGACCAGAAACCCTAACCAGAATAGGGTAGTACACCACTAGATCAAGATAGGCCTCCAAGAGATAACCAAAACCCTTCACCAAAACACCCTTGCTCTGTAGCTGCGTCTCCTTCTCAGACTTGCACACTTTTCCTTGAGAGAGAGAACATGTGTTGTATGTTGTTCAAGTGAGGCACCTAGCCTCTTATAAATACAAGTTGAGCCACCCTTTAATTAGGTTGGGTCCGACTTGTATACTTTACCCTTTCTAATTTACATTTGACTTTTACAAAGGCACAATAGGGTCGACTTTTACAAAGGCACAATATGGCCGACTTTACAAATACAACATAATATTATTCTTTAGGGTTTTGACTTGGTCTAATACAATATAGATACAATAAGAATATCTTCCAAAGCTACTCAAACTTCAACACTCCCTCTTAGCAAGGAAGGTATTCTTCTAGTACGATCATCACAATTGCTTCTGCACTTCTGTACATTTGACCATTGACTGGTTGACTTTCCACAAATCTATACATCACAAGAAGTTTTGTAACCACAGACAGCATGCATCCAAAGTAGTAACCATCATAAACCGAATCCCACTAGTTGGCACAGCAGTCATGATGGGACTTTCTTTTGGTCCACAATAACCAAGCAGTAGATCTATAGTCATAGAAACAACCATCTCATGTAGAACTAGGTAACGGGGTGACTAAGTCTCATATGGAGTCTTACTAGCTCACACGGACAAAGTTCTCACATGAATAAATCCTCAAGCGGCTAAGTATCATGTGGGATCTCACAGGCTGCGCTCTCATATGAATAAGTCCCACCGGTTGGCACACCAGTGTAACATGCATACCAAACTATTTCACTGGAGTAGCAATATCTCAGCGTACCAGACTATTTCACTAGAGTAGCAATATATCAACGTACCAAACTATTTCACTAGAGTAGCAATATCTCAGCGTACCAGACTATTTCACTGGATTAGCAATATATCAACGTACCAAACTATTTCACTGGAGTAGCAATATACCAGACTATTTCACTGGAGTACCTGCATACCAAACTATTTCACTAGAGTAGTAGACCTGCATACCAGACTGTTTCACTAGAGTAGCAGATGTCAAACACACTAGGCTGGCCCTCTAGCTATCCCAGAGGCACGCTCTCCCCGAAGGATCTGCATGAAGCCTCCAACCACACAAACCGGTTGGGCCTCCACAGCTAGGAAAACACGCTCTCCCCGAAGGATCTGCATACACATCATCCCGACTGGGGCCACAGTCAGTGCCCGGGCATGACAACCTGTTGTCCACACTATGCCATGTTGTTATCTGGAGTCGCATCTGTAACACATCATACCCTATCACAAGGGTACGTCCTTCCCGACCACACCACGCTTGTCCCTGAAGTACTCAAACTTCGCCCTTGACAGAGGCTTGGTCAACACATCAGCTACTTGATCATCTCTAGCCACATACTAGAGCTTCACCACTCCTCTCTGCACCATATCCCTGATATAGTGATACTTGATCTCGATATGCTTTGACTTGTCATGAAACACTGGGTTCTCTGACAACTTCACACAGCTCTGGTTGTCACACCAGATACAGGTCACCTCTAACTTGAGATCAAACACACCAGCTAGCAACTTTCGAAGCCACACTACTTAACTACTAGCTGAACACGTTGCTATGTAGTATGCCTTAGTTGTACTGAGCGCTACACTGAACTGCTTTTTGTTGAACCATGAGATCATACCTGATCCCAAACTGAAACAATATCCATATGTACTCTTCCAGTCTGCAACATTACCGACCCAATCTGAATCTATGTACCCATGCAGTCTAATCTCACAATCCGCATCATACCTGAGTCCATAATCCACTATACCCTTCAGGTACCTCAACACATGGTTTGCCGCAACCAAGTGAACACATCTTGGCTCAACCATATACTGACTCAATGTGTTCACCGCAAAACATATATCCGGTCTCGTGTTCGTCAGGTACATCAACGAACCAACCAATTGTTTATACATGGTGGCATCCATTGTCTCTGAAGAAGTATCACAGAGCAACTTCAGATTCGTCACCATCGGAGTAGGCATGACCTTGCAATCCATCACCCCAAATCTCTTCAGGATCTCCACTGCATACTTTCCTTGATTAAGGAAAATCCCATCCGATCTCTGCCATACCTCCAGACCCAAAAAATAATGCATTATACCCAGGTCCTTCATCTCAAACTCTGAAGCAAGCGTCCTCTTACATTCATCAATGAGCTTCTCAACACCTGTTAGAAACAGATCATCCACATATAGCAATAATATAATTGGTCCACCATCCACAACCTTGAAGTAAAGGTTGGGATCCGCTTTACTCTTGGTAAAGCCCAAGCTCATCAGGTAGCCATCAATTCTACCATACCACGCTCTGGGTGCTTGCTTCAACCCATACAAGGCCTTCTTCAATCTGCACACGCGTCTGCCTGTCATGTGTCTCAAAACCTTGTGGTTGTTCCACATACACTTACTTTTCTACCACACCATTCAGGAAAGTTGTCTTCACGTCCATTGGGTGCACCTTCCACTTCATCACTGCAGCTATCGCAAGTATAGCTCTAATCGAAGTGTATCTCGCCACAAGAGAAAACGTCTCCTCATAATCAATTCTTTCTTTCTAGGAGAAACCACGTGCCACGAACCTTGCCTTATACTTCTCAATACTGCCATCTGTTGAATGCTTTGTCTTGAAAATGCACTTCGAGCTCACTGCAGATTTGTCTCTCGATCTCGAAACCACATCCCAAACATCATTCTTCAATATGGACTGGTACTCTTCAATCATGGCGTCCTACCATACTTTCTTTTCTGCAGCTTCTTCATAACTGGCAGGCTCTGCATCAATGATATCACACAACAGTGCTATGTAACTGGAGTAAGGTCGAGCCTTCTTACTTTCTCTGAAAGTTCCATCTAGGGCTCCATACTTCTCTACATCCTGAATAGTTTCTCGAGCCCAAGATGGTCTCTTCTTGGTGGTCTTCTCTCGGGTGGTTTTGCCGGTCTCTATGGTTTTGTCATGTCATGATCCTCTGGAATATACTCTTCAGGTACAGCGTCACTGCCTCCCTCTGTCTCTATGATCCTGGCAGCTTCGTCTCCTCATCAATATGGTTCTGCCTCGATCTGCTGAAAGTTGCATCTTCATCAAAGGTAACATCTCTACTAATCTCAATCTGTCGGTGACCAGGGATGTAAACTCTACAAGCCTTCGATGTTTCACTGTATCAAACAAAGATCTCCTTGGGAACATGCACGTACACAGGGCAACCAAAGATTCTCAAGTGGCCGACCTCTAGCGTTTCTTCGGTAAACATCTCTTCTGGTGTCTTGTTCCCAAGTGCACGGTGGGGACTTATATTCTGCACATACATTGTTGTTTTGGTTGCTTCCGCCCACAAGTGCATCGGTAGATCCTGGTCATGTATCATCGCCTTCACTGCTTCCATTATGGTTCAGTTTTTCCTTTCTGCTACACCATTCTGCTGAGGATTGTAGAGAGTAGAGAGCTCCCTCTTAATCCCGACTTCTATGTAGAATGTTTTGAATTCTTCTGATGAGAACGCTTCTCCATTATCCGATCTTAAAACCTTTATCTTCTTTTCAGAGAGGTTTTCTACTAGAGCTTTGAATTCTTTAAACTTGCTAAACACTTCACTTTTAGCTTTCAAAAAATAAATCCAAGTCTTACATGAATAATCATCAATGAAAGAAACATAATAAATATCCCTGCTAAGCAAGGTGGCTGACATCGGTCCACATACCTCTGAATGTACGATGTCCAAGATTCCCTTAGCCTTGTTGTCACTGCTTGGAAATGGATTCTTCACATTCTTCCCTTGTGCACATCCCTTGCACATGCCATCATTGTTCACCTGCATCTATGGTAGGCCTGTCACCATCTTGTTCAGGATCGGAAATGCTTTGTAGTGAATGTGAGCAAGTCTCCTATGCCATAGCTCACTTGGATCAACTATGCTATGTGCCAATGCTGAATCTGATCATCCCTTCAATTTGTACAACCCTCCTTCCTGTTCACCAATCACAATTGCATCATTGCCACATCAGAACTTCACCATCAACAAAGGCAACTCTAAATCCCTTCTCCTCCAATGTTGAAATGGAGAGGAGGTTCTTCTTCAAACTAGATACATATAGAACATCCTTCATAATCCAACCTATAGGAGGCTTCTCCTACACCTTTAATGGGGTATTGGTAGTCATCTCCAAGTTTCACCTTATGAAGTGAGTCCTTCTCAACTAGACTTGACAAAGAATCCTTGTAACCAGTCATGTGCTTAGAAGCACCACTATCTACAAATCCATGTGTCACTTCCATGAGTGACCATCCCTGTAAGAGTTGAAATCAAAACATATTCTTCTTCTGAGTCATCTTCTTTTATTCTCTTCTTTTTCACTGATTCATCATCTTTAGTGGCATGAGCATGATGTCTTTTATACTTTCCTTTTCTGACCTGTTCCTTCTTGTTATGGGGACAGTTCCTTTTAATATGTCCCATCTCTTGACAACCATAGCATTTGAAATTTGAATAATCTCTTTGACCCTTTTGAAACTTTTGGAACCTCCTGGGGGAATGAGCTTTGCTCTTAACTTTCTTTGTATGTGCTGCAAGTGCTTGATCATCATTGCCCAGCTTCTCTTCTCTATCTACCATCCTTGCTTCTTCTTGTGTGCAATCCTCCCACAATCTGCTAAACTTCGCCAACTTCCTTCTAGAACAGATTCCTTGAATGAAAGATTCCCGTGACCTTGGAAGACCATTCAAGGTAGTCATCACTAGCTCTGCCTCTTCAACTGTGTCTCCAATAGCTTCAAGTTGTTCATTAAGTTGAGACACCCTTGTGAAGTAGGATTGGATAGTTTATGAACTCTGCATCTTCACGTTCATTAATTGCGTCCTCAATGTCATCTTCCGACTAATGTTCTTCCCTTCAAACAACTTGGATAGTGCATCAAACATTTGCTTAGGAGTCTTCTTGGATGGGACGTGAGGGATCAAATGATCCTCGATAGAATCAACAATGATCCTCTTTGCTCTAATCATGTTCTTCATGTATTTTGCTTTGGCCTCATCTCCCTCTGGCCCCTCAACTTCTTCTTGGACAAAACCTTTTAGATCGTTCTCCTCAAGAATGAGCATCACCTTGTACTTCCATGCTCGGAAATTATTAGCGCCCTCAAGCTTGGTTTTTGAAGTCATCTTGTCCACCTTTTACCAGAAACCTGCTACACTAAGGTTTATGAGGAAACCCTAAATTTTCAAATTTCAAATTTCGAAAATCTAATCCAAGGGAAAGATGTGCCCTGGCAAGGCAACCTCCTTGATGTCATTAATTTGACCAACGACCTTCAAACAATGGGAGAAATCACCTTCTAGGGTTTTTCTACAGTTACCAGCATTTGCAGCACAAACTGCAGTTTTTCAAATCTTCGTCAAACTGAAAATCTAAACCCAAGGAAAGATGCGTTGGGCTAGGGCGAGCCTCTCTGTGATCATAAATTCCCCAACGAGCTGCTCTGGAGCTATGAAATGGCTTCTTTCAGGCCTGCTCTAATACCATGTTAAAATTTCGCTTAAGTAGTTAAGTGTATTCAGTATTCTTTAACATTTAACAATTAGAACAATAATTGCATGCATCAACATCACTGAAAGAAAGACATCCACAGTATACATTATATTTATCCTGGGAAACCCTCTTAGGGGAGAAAACCCAACAAAGCTTCTTCAATATAGATTTGTCAACAAGTACAATGTCTCTCTCAAGAGAGATCTCACCAAACAGAAGATAGACCAGAAACCCTGACCAGAATAGGGTAGCACAACACTAGACCAAGATAGGCCTCCAAGAGATCACCAAAACACCCTTGCTCTGTAGTTGTGTCTCCTTCTCAAACTTGCGCACTTTTCCTTGAGAGAGAACTTGTGTTGTATGTTGTTCAAGTGAGGCACCTACCCTCTTATAAATACAAGTTGAGCCACCCTTTAATTAGGTCAAGACCAACTTGTATACTTTACCCTTTCTAATTTACATTTGACTTTTACAAAGGCACAATAGGGCCGACTTTTAAAAAGGCACAATAGGGCCGACTTTACAAATACGGCATAACATTATTCTTTAGTGTTTTTACTTGGTCTAATACAATAATAGATACAATAAGAATATCTTCCAAGGCTACTCAAACTGCAACAAAGTGCACCCTCTTGGTGATGATCCCAAGGTGAGTGCGCCCTCCTGGTGATGATCCCAAGGTGAGCGTGAAGCACTTGGTGATAATACCAAGGTTTCCATGCAAGACTTGACTCCACTAGTCTAACTAACGTACAAATGAGTAATGACTGAAGAGGAGTCGGTGCCCTCATCTAGGGGAGAATATCTTAGACGAGGGACGCCTTCAACATAGACTAATAAACTTAGGAAAAAAAATAGTAGGTGGGTGTGTAATATCTCCAATACCCCCCCCCTGAACACTACTAGGGAGTACACAATGAATGGATCTCGAGAAGAAGCCATGTTGGGTACCCATTTTACAATGCATCTAAGTAAAATGAACACTAAAAAAGAGGTAAAAGTGGAAAACCTCATGGGAAACCCCCCCCCCTCAAAATACAATGTTGAAAAAGAAAGACAGTTGCTAGGCAGTTGTGTCCTTCACTCCAAGAAGGTCACACATAAAGTGGAATTCCTGCTGAGTGAAAGTCTTTGTGAAGATGTCGACAGTCTGTTCTGAGGAAGGACAGTACTGCAAGTCAATGATCACGTCATGAATCAACTCTCTGATGTAATGCATGTGGATCTCAATGTGTTTTCTTCGCTGTCGCTACACTGGGTCTTTGCAAAACTCCAGTGTGCTCTGATTGTCGCACCAGATGACAGTCGAACGATGGAACTGGATACCAAGCTCAGTGAAGAAGTTGTGTAGCCAAAGTGGCTAAATGGTAATGTTGATCGCTCCTTTGTACTCTACCTCTATTGATGATAAAGCAATCGTTGATTGCTTTTTACTCAACCAACAAATGGGACCGGATCCCAAATTAAGCATGTACCCAGAAGTGGACTTGTGATTTGTGTTATCGCCAACCCAATCTAAATATGTATAGCCAATGAGGTCCAATCTACAACTTCTTGCATAATGAAACCCATGATTGGTAGTATCCTTTACATATCAGAGGATGCGCTTGGCAGCTTTCCAGTGTAGCTCATGCAGCTCCTGCATGTACCTAGAAATTGCTCCGACTACATACGAGATATCTGGGCGAGAGTGAGTGAGATAGAGGAGGCTCCCCACTAGTTGTTTGTACTTGGTGCAATCCACCAATGGTGTATCCTCGCTATCCTCGAGCTTGACCCCCAATAAGAAAGATGTGGTAGTTGGTTTACAATCAATCATGTTGAACCAGACTAGGAGATCTCTCGCATACTTTGCTTGAGACAACTTGATTCCTGAATCAGCATGGTTGATTTCAAGACCAAGGAAGAAGTGTAAAGGACCCATGTTTGACATTGAAAATCTGTCATGCAAGGCATTCTTGACTGCAACAATAATTGATTCTGAACTACCTGTGATTAATAGGTCATCTACATATAGCACTAAAATCAACAGAGAGTCAGAAGTTCTCAACATATAAACATTGGGATCGGATTTACAATGAATAAAATTTTGAGAAAGTAACAATCCATCTTAGCATACAACGATCTAGGCACTTGCTTGAGGTCATAGAGTAACTTTTTGAGTTGGCAAACTAGAGAGGAGTCATGTACATACCCCTGCGGTTGCTCCATGTAGATATCTTCTTCAAGATCTCCGTGAAGAAAGGCATTCTTCATGTCTATTCGGTGGACCTCCCACCTCCTTACTGTTGCAATGGCGAGGGCCAATCGTATAGAATCCATCTTTGCTACTGGAGCAAATGTCTAATCATAATCAATCCCGTAGACTTTGTTGAAAGTCCTTTTCCACCAGTCTTGCTTTATACCTACTCACAAGACCATTCGTTGGTTTCTTCGTCCTGTAAACCCATTTGCATCTAACAAGCTTCCTATCTGAAGGAAGCAGAACCAAGTCCCAAGTCTGGTTCACGAGGAGGAAGTTGTACTCCTTTATAGTTGCTTCCTAGTAGGGATTCCCTTCACCCTTCGCATAGGTCTAAGGGTCTGAGGCTAGAACCATGTAGCAATGCATGGGAATTACTGGTTTTGTGGTTGTGAGTGCATGTGGTGCCTCCTCAATTTGGGATCTCGTCCTCCTCGGATCCGCTGGATCGTCCACAAGATCACATGCTTCCTGTAGGGTGGAGTGTGCCCATTTGTGTTTTGGATCTGGATCTTCACACGCATGCTCATGATCTTCCGAATCTGATTCAGAAATCTGATCTAAGTGACAAGATGCATCATCTCAAATATATGGTAAAAGAGGAAGTACATAATTTTCTGCATGTTGTTCCTGAGAGGCATGCATGGGACTTTCTTCAAACTGGGCACTCCTTTCAATGACTAACTTTTCTATTGAAGGATCTACAATTTGTATCCCTTCACACCCTAGGGATAACCCACAAAGATGCATTCCTTGCTTTGAGGCTCCAAAGCCTTCCTCTTTTCCAAAGGTACACAGGCCCATGCGCTTGATCCAAAAATGCGTAAGTGTTTCACTTCCGAAATTTCCTACTGCTCCAGGCTTCAAAAGGGGTCATGTCTTTCACAGATTTGTGAGAAGATCGGTTGTGTATGTATGTGGCACAATTAATGGCTTCAGCCCAAAATTTGGAGGGAAGAGACTTCACATGCAACTTGCCATCTCTTTCAAAGATCGGTTCTTCCTCTCAGCTACCCAATTTTTCTACGGAGTGTATGGAACTGTGTACTATAACTAAGTACCTGTTTCATCACAAAGATGTTGTACATCCTTGTATACATACACCCCCCCATTATCTATGCAGAGGATCTTGATCATCTTCTCGGACTGCTTCTCTGCATGCGCTTTGAAATCCTTGAGATGCTCAAACACTTCGGATTTTTGCCTGAGAAAGTACACCCAGACATACCGCGAACAAACATCAATAAAAGTCAAAACATGTGTGGCCTTGCTTATGGAAGGATGAGGGAAAGGCCCCATGAGGTCACTGTGAACAAGCTCCAAGATAGAGGAAGCCCTCCATGACTTCCCTTTCTCAAATTTCTCTTGTGGATGCTTGCCAAGAACACATCCTTGACAAACTCCATCCGAAAATTGTATGTCCAACAAGCCTTCCACCATCCCCAATTTGCTGAGTTGTTGCATGTACTTGAAATTTAAGTGGTCAAATGTTTCATGCCAAAGCTTACTATCATCATTGGCACGAGTTAGTAGCAATGTAGAATCTGATTTAGCAATAAATTTAGAGAATGTGTACAATCTAGATTTATGATCTACCTCGCCTACAGCAATTTTGGAGTTGTCTTCCATGCCAAATATTGTCATGGAATCTAGTGTAAATTCCACCCTTTCCCTTGTGCCTATATGTGTGATTTGGTACACAAAGAGTCGATTCACTGAGAGTTTTGAAACATGCGAGACATTCTCAAAACTTCCATTTCCGAGATCCACTCTCCCTTGTCCAAAGACTTCTACTGAAGAGTCATCTCCCATGAGAATGGGAGGACCCGTGCATGTTTTTAGAGATGAAAGGACATCTTTTGTGGCTACCATGTGGTGTGATGCTCATGAATTAATGATCCATGCACCTGGAGAAGAATTAATTGCAATCAAAGCATGCGCATTGCCTCAAGTTTCTGGTGCTTTTTCTCCCGACTTCTTGGCGTTTTCAAGAATACAGTCCCCAAGATTGTTCTATTGGAGTGTTTGCGTCATGAGGTCAATGGTTTTCTTCATGCAAGAGGATTCAGGATGGTAACCACAATTGCAATAACCGCACTTTGATTTCCCTTGCTTTCCCTTTCCTGCTTTTGAGTTGGATGATTCATCGGAAGGTTTGAAGTTGCTCCCCTTTCTTGGATCCGAATCCTTCTTTCCCTTTCCTTTCTATTTGGATTTCGAGTTGGATTTCTTGCTCTCGTGCACAGCAAGTGCATGCACTTTGGAGCTCTTGGTTGTTCCCATCTTGAAGAGCATGTCTTGCTCATGCGTCAGGGACTCAATGAATACGTCCAATGTGGGCATTGTCTAAGTTGCACTCAATGTAATCCTTATTGTATGAAATGTGGAGACAAAGACAGCATATTTCGGACCCAACTTTGATAGAATGGAAAGAATCAACTGTTTTTGTTGCTTTGATTTATCGATCCCACATCCTTTTAGTTGAAGCAGTAAGGATTTGAACTTCGTGAAGAAGTCCTAGATATTCTCAAAACTACTTGGATCTAATGAATTTAACTCAATCTTGAGCATGTGGCCACACATCTCGTCCTGTTTTCGAAGAGACCTTCCAGAGTAATCCAAACCTCGTTTGGAGTAGTGGAAGATTCAACATGAAACATTAATTTGAGAGAGATGGACATGCAAATGAGACCGAAGGGCTCATCCATTCAGTTGAAGTATTTGGATTTTTTTTATTGCAGATGTGGGTTTAGTTTATGTTGCCATGGTTATTCAATATAAGCCTCTTCCTCTGATAAGAAGAATCTTCAACTTCCAATCAAAGTAATTGTATGGCGTAAGAAAGTCTGACTGCAAAAATTCCATTCTTTCCTATTGTTTCAATCTTTTGTACCTACAAATGATTGTTTGTGCGCCTTCTTCCTAGCACCTGTGGGCTCTAGTACCATGTGAAATTTGGTTGAAACTTGCATAGAGAATCTAGCTAGCAACAATGAACACGAAACTTGCAAAGTTGAGAGAAGAGGAGAAGAATTGGAGAGAGAGAATAATGAATTGTATTAACCAAATGAGAGAATGGAAAAATACACGTGATATACTCTACATGGCTGAACTAATGCACCATAGTAGTGATCTCTAGAGAGATGTTGACACACACTAACAGAAACAGGAGTGAACTGCCACCTAGTCCTAGTTAACTGGCCATGCAGTCATCAGTTAACTAGTCTAGACTAGTGGAGTGGAGAGAATCCATGCATGCACATGTGGTGCACCCTCCAAGCTTCATGCATGTCAAGTGTGCCCTCCTAGTGATGACCCCAAGGTGAGTGTGCCTCTCTTGGTGATGATCCCAGGGTGAGTGTGCCCTCCTAGTGATGATCCCAAGGTGAGCATGCAATGCTTGGTGATAACACTGAGGTTGTCATGCAAGATTTGACTCCACTAGTATAATTGATGTACAACTGAGTAATGATTGAAGAGGAGGTGGTGCCCTCATCTAGGGGAGAATATCTCAAACCAGAGGTGCCCTCAACATAGACTAATAAACTTAGGAAAAGAAATACTAGGTGGATGTGTAATATCTCCAATACAAAAGCTATATTTGAGGCAATGTGGTGGCTCACACACTAGAGCTGAAAATACATTTGTCATGCCTCCTTTTTGAAAGTTTCACACTCATACCCCTTTAAATGGTTGTTGGCAAAACATTATAATAAATATTTATCATAAGCTTTTGGATGGATTCACATGAAGGCATGCAAGTCATCGAATCATTCCCAATTCAACAACAGAAATTTTGTTCCACAATATATTGAGAAGTCTATATGACACATGCTAAAAATCCCAATTATGTTTCAGCCATTGTAACTAACGATTATTGGCAGCCACCACTCCAAAGCACGTGGTAATTTTTTATTGAAAAAGCACGTGGTATTTTTTTATTGAAAAAGCACGTTACCGGAAGCGACTGACAAATTATAATAGAATTGACAGATCTCGATCTATCCAATGGCCGAAGTTCCATTTCAAGACAAGAAGGCAAATCTTTTGAGGTGTCGGAGTTTTGGTCCCAAAATTAAGAAACCAATTTTCCAATTATGAGGAGATTGACGATTCTTGTCTTATCAGTTCATTGTCACAAAATCGTCAAATCAATCATCAAATCTATGGCCCACATTCTATTTCGGGCACAAGTCCAACACCATTGAAGATTCCCTTTAAAAAGCTCAAAATCCTCAAATCTTCTGACATGTGAACAACTCAAGTTTAGAGAATAGTCCTTTTCAATGGTCGTTAGAAATTGAATATATCCTCTAAATGGTTGTCATTCCATTAATTCAAAGATGTGCAATTGGTTTCGCATGCTTTAGTGGATTATCCATTGATTTTGGCAATCAAGTCCCCTTTCCATATTCATTATATCTTTCTTGAAGCTAATCTTGGATAACACAGCAAATCACAAAGAAGAACTAGAGAAGAATTGTCCCAAAAAATGGAGCAATTGTTCTATTACATACTTGAATTTTGACAGAAGGCCTGGTGAACCTTTGCCTAACCCACAGAAGAAGTTGCCCGACATACCTAAGCATAAAACAAGAATTGCACAAAGAAAATTGAGGTGATGAGTAGATTAAAGCCTGGTGGAAAATGAGGGCATACCTCAAGAAAAAGGATGTGAAATTTGAAGAGCTTCCTGAAGATGATAAATTCATTGAATTGTGGATAAAAAAGCATGGGAAAGATATAGGAGAAGGTAATGATGATGATAAGAATTCGTCTCACTCTTCCATTGATCAGCTTACAAGTAAACAGACAGGAAAAATCAGAGAGAAAATTTGTACGCTACAGGATTTATCGTTGCAGAGAAGATGTGTTATAAAGGAGGTCAGCTTGGAAAGGAAGGGCAAGGTCCCTGAATGCATGTTGATCCAATCAAACACCACAGAGGTAAATGCTGCATATGACGCTTCTTTGTATCAACCAAAGGATACTCATATGGCAGCTACAACTACATCACCAGGTCAGCCTTCTCATCAACCATCAGAAAGTGAAGTGCTTTAAGAGGCCAGTACTTCTCAGATTCCATCAGCACCAAACCCTCCAGCTACAATTTAGAGGCTATAGATGCATCAGAAGGAGAACAACCTCCAAAATGAAAAAGAGAAAAAGAGTCATGAAGTAGATAACAAGAAGAAAAAAGAGGAATTTTCAGAAGAGCGACCTGAAACAAAAATGTCAAAAGAGTTCCAAGTAAAGGAACAACACATCTTAAACTAAGGTAATTGTGTCTTCTACTCAAGTTTCTTCTATTGCAGCTTATGTCCCCTCTACGTGTCCTCCAGAATTTGCATCAGCATTGAGTAGATCTACCTCAGCTTTGCCTCAGTTCCTTCCCCTTCTACATCCCTGTCTTCTTCAAAGCCTTCATTACAAAGTACATATCTGGTTCAATCTCTTTCTCATTATCTCCTCTATATAGTTTACATGTCTTCTGGATTATCTTCTATATTCAGTTCAACTACACCTATGTTTTTCATCAATCCCCTTGTTCCCATGACTCCACCCCAATGACAACTTACTACCCAAGGATTGACACAGCTAATACAGTCCCAAAATTCCTTCACTGAATACAAGCAGAAAAGGGTTGCTACCAGTCAGTGGAAGAGGCAAAATCAGCTTCCTCTTATTACCAATGACCCAACCCAACAAAGACTCCTGGCCTCTTTAGATTCTGAGAGTGGCAAACTGTTTATAGCATCCTGGATCCAAAAGTAATTAAACCTGAGAATAAAATGACCCCAGAAGATTACAGTGCCAGCGCTGTAAGCCTGAAGTCTGGACATTTCTCAAGTGAAAGACCAAATTAGATTCCTTAAGGAGACATCCAAACAAATGTATTAAGGGTATGACAAAATAGTAGGGGGATGACAAATTACAAAAGCAGGTTGACAGATTAAAACATGGCATTGACAATGAGAAAGCAATGAATAGAGCTAAAGACAATCAAATCAAACATTTTTAAGCTAAATTGGCTGCTAAGGATGTTGATTCTGGACTAGAGGGAGAGAATGGCTCTGCGACTCGATTATTACCGCAGGTCCTAAAAAGCCCTAATCATCTTTTCTGCTGGCTGTAGTGGTCGTGCTTTTCTCGTGTCTTCGGCTTAGGGTTTTTTCCAGTGGTAAGGGTTTTACTCTGCAGTTCTTTTGGCTGATGATTATGGCGGTTTATGAGGACATTGTCAATTATTCCTCGGACCCAGTAGAGTTTCTACCCTGGTTACAGCCAGCTGGCAGTTTTCTCCCCCTAGTCACAGCCTCATGTCCTCTTGTGGCCGGCTCAGCGATCAGGATGGAGGGTCCTTCTTTGTTTTCCTCTCTTGCTTCAGCCTTGGCCATTTTGTTTGGAGCTTTGGATCTGGGTTTGGCACCGGTCTCCATGTCTCCTCTTGGTTTTGCTAATGGGTCTGTCTATCCCAACCCTACGGAAACCTCGTCTTTGGAAAGGTATGTTTCTTCCCAAGGGTTTTTTTCTCTTGGTGATTCAGTGGCTTTCTCTGTGGACTCTCCCCTTCCCTTAGCTGCTTCTTCTCATTTCTCCTGGTCACCGATGGTTCCCTCTTTGACAGTTCCCCTATGGGCATTGACGTTGAAGCTAGCCCGAGCCTGGATCAAGACTTTCTTCTCTCATGTCTCTACCCTAGTCTAGATTTTCCCCAACCCCTAGCTTCCAGAACCCTACCCCATAGCATTGGTTTTATTGCGTCTAGTCTCGACCCAACAAACCTAAATAGTTGGGACAGCACTTTGGACGAGTTGGGGACGGCTCCAGTCTCTTCTCCTGTAGAAAGGATCTCCCCAAAAGGAACAACAAGCAAAAGGAGGCGTCAGAAAAAGTGTGTATCGGAGTCCTTGAAAGAGACTAATCTGGTTTTTGGCGAAACTTATCGATGGCAGAGGCTATTGAAATGGTGGATAAAGCTCTTGTCGAGAAAGCCTATGGCCGACACTTCAATCTCAAAACCCTTATGTCTTGGGTGACCGCATCTTGGGGTTCTTCTTATGACCCTCCTCCGATGATAAGCTGCCTATCAAAAGGGTGGTTTTTTATCATTTTCTCTGAAGTCTCACAAGCTAAAAAAGCCCTGCAGTGTGGTTGGTGTATTGATTCCTCCCCAGTTCTCCTGAAAAAATGGGAACCCACTTTTAATGATGATAATGAAAAAATGGACACAATTCCAGTTTGGGTTTGACTGCCAGGACTCCCCCCGCTGTATCGGTCCCTCAAATGTTTTCAACATATTGGGAATATGCTTGGAAAATTCTTGACCGCAAATATGTCTTTCAAAGAGACTAGGGAAATGGTCGTGGCTCGTATACTTGTATCTCTCAACATCAGAGGGGGCTTACAAAAGCAAATTAAGATGACTGACAGAGACCGCACCATAACTTTCCTCCCTACCCATCTCCAGCCCAATCGCCTCATGCTCCTTCTTGTCACCCCCCTCTCCTGGATATCACAGCCCTTGTTCATCAGATGAGCCCTCCTTCATGAGCTCGGATGATTCAGCCATCCGATTCCACCTTCAGAACCGAAATATTGTTTTGGAATCCGGTGGCGCTGGTTTGGTCCAAACCTTGATGAGCATCCTCCCAAAAAAGGAAGGGGTTGAACCTCCCATGTCTCAAAAGCACAAAGCCAAGCCTTAGTCGATATCGCTTCTGGAAGTCAACATTCAATTTTCGGGGCCCTTAGAGCAGCGCGATCCCATATTGGGGCTCCCCCATGAAGCTTCTATCTTTCAACTGCAGGGAGTGGCGAGCTCCCAAAAGAAACTCGCCCTGAAGCAACTAATCTTGATGAATCAGCCCTATGTAATCCTTCTTCAAGAAACTTTGGCGAAGGAGGATTTAGTGACTAGGATGTTGGAGACTTTACTCTCATCCTGGAATTTCTTTGGATCTGATGCTTTTGGTTGGTCGGGTGGGTTGGCGATTGGTTGGACCTCACGACTGGTCAAAGTCACAAACTCCTGGGCTTTTGAGTCCTGTTTGGGAGTGGATTTGTAGATAGAAGGAATGGGCCTAGAGTTCTAGGTTCTAAATGTTTAAGCGTCGTATTCTAAACGGGACCCCTATTGGGACTCTCTACTCAACAAACATTTGCTCAGAACAACGAACCTCATCCTTGGGGGGGACTTGACATTTTCTTTGGGGGAAGCAGAAGTTTGGGGCCCCAATGCTCGCCCAGACAACCAAACTACTCCCTTCACCCACCTTCTAAATGAACATGGGCTCATCGACATTGCTCCAATAAAGCTACTCCCTACCTGGAGGAACCGACGATCGAGGGATGACCGGATTGCCAAATGTCTCGACCACTTTTTGGTCTCGAAATCTATTCTGGACCTCCCTTTGCAGCCCAGGCAATGGGTGGGTTGTGGTGGCGTTTCTGACCACTCCCCAGTATGGCTCGAATTGATCAAGGGTCCCACGAAGCATGCCAGTCCTTTCAAATTCAATGCAACTTGGCTAGCTAATGAAGAATTTCATAATATTGTCAAGGACAATTAGATTCCTTTTGATCAAGGCTCAGACATCCAGGCTACAATCCACTTTGTGTCAAACTTAAAACGTATCAAACAATTGGTTATTCCTTGGGCACATGCCAAGCGTGCTAGGGAGGAAATTGAATTAAGCCAAATTGAAGATAGGTTTGAGCACTTTTCCCAGTCTGCGGATGGTGGTTACATTTCAATGGAGGCAAAAGTCGATCTCCTGGCACTAGAAGCGCGTCACAGGAAGCTGCTTGAAGATAAAGAAGCTAAATGGTGCCTAAAAAGCAGGGCTACCTGGTTAAATAAAGGTGATGAGAATACTAAATTTTTCCAAGCCTTCGCGAAAGGAAGGAAAACTGCAAACACCATATGGTAGTTAAAGGATCAATCGGGCACTTATGTTTCCTCATTTGATGGATTAGCCCAACTGGGGAAAAATCATTTCCAATCCCTCTTCAGGGTTGACCTAGGAGTTAATATTGCAGAGATTATAAGGTTGGCACTGCTCTTCCCCAGATTTGTTGATAAGGACGGAAATAGAGATCTTTTTGCGGAAGTGGGAATGGAGGAGCTTAAGGAAACTCTCCACAGTTTTCAGAAGGATAAAAGCTCGGGTCTGAATGGATGGACAGTAGAATTCTATCTAGGCTTTTTTGAGCTCCTCGGGCCTAAGCTCCTTCAAGTTGTTGAAGAATCCAAGAGAAATGGGAGACTGTATGCCCCTATAAATACTACTTTCATTGCTCTTGTCCCAAAATCGGATGAGCCACAATCCTTCGATGACTCCAGGCCAATATCATTATGTAACTGCCTCTACAAAATTGTGGGCAAGGTCATTGCTCGAAGACTAAAGCCTATCCTCTCGAGTGCCATCTCGCAAGAACAATTTTTCTTTTTGGAGGGGCGTCAGATCCATGAAGCAATCAGTGTAGCTCAAGAGGAGCTCCAGAATCTAAAGACCACAAAGTCGCAAGGAGCAATCCTGAAAATTGGCTTATCTAAAGCCTTTGACCGTGTTAATTGGTCCTTTATCAGACTCCTCCTTACTCATTTAGGGTTTGAAGTTCCATTTATCGGGTGGGTGATGGCATGTTTATCCTCAGTTCCTTTTGCAATCCTTATCAATGGTGCAGCTTCCCCTTTTTTCCAATCTGAGAGAGGCTTAAGACAAGGTTGTCCCCTCTCCCCGTTGCTTTTCATGTTGGTCGCGGAAGGTCTAAGTCGTGCTATTGGTCAGGCTATTGGAATGGGGGACTTTCAAGGTGTATCGATTGGCCCGGGGCTTAGAATCACTCACCTTCTCTTTGTGGATGATATCCTCATCTTCTGCAGTGAGCGACAGAGGGATGCTAAAAAACTTGAAAAGATTCTCAAATTGTTTCAGGGGACCACTGGAATGGTTATCAATATTCAGAAGTCTACTCTAACCTTCAAAGGTATGGAGGCGGCCACTGAAGCCCACTACAGACATCTTTTCCCTTTCCTGACCATTCAATTCTCAGAAGGCATCAAATACTTGGGATTCCACCTTAAATCAAATGACTATTGCAAAGTTGACTGGCGTTGGCTTTTGGCAAAGTTGGAAAAACGTCTCAAAGGATGGAGCTTTAGGTGGCTTTCCAGAGCTGGAAGACTTACCTTGGCCAAATCAGTTATGGAATCCATTCCTATCTATTGGATGTCTCTGGCCTGGATACCGAAGAGGATTCTGGAGAAGGCCAAAAGAATATGCTTCTGTTTTATTTGGTCTGGCACTCAGGAACATTATACTCCCCCTTGGGTGAAGTGGGATCACCTTGCTTGCCCAAAGGCATTGGGTGGATGGGGATTGAAGATTGATTTCAACTACCAGTAGCCAAAGTTGGAAGGAGATTGATTTCAACTACTAGCTTGTGGACCACAGTGGCATTTCATAAATATATCAAGTCGGATACAATTGAAGACTGGATCCGGAAAATAGAGAAATCAAATCCCCACTATTCTATTATTTGGAAAGCAGTGATCTCTTCTTTCCCTATTATTGGTGATGGTCTGGCCTGGCATGTTGGCAGGGGGAATTGGATTAGGATTGGGGTTGATCCTTGCTCCAGTAGTGGACAAGCTCATATCCTACCCATTGATCTCACTGACAGACTTCATGAGCCAGCTATCCACTTCATCTCACAGGTGACGGATCCAGGGTCCACCTCAATCTGGCAACAAGGTTGGATGGGCCCTGAAGCCTTAGGTCTGGTAGGTAACCAAGCTCTTATGTGGAACAATTTTATGATGGCCCTCCGTTCAAGACATATTTGGATTACTGGCAGAGATGATGAACTTGTGTGGCAGAAAGTTCCCCATGGGGTATATACACCAAAATTGGGATATATTGCTTTAAATTTCCAAATTATGCACAGGGAACCAAGTTGGTGGTGATGAGGACTATGGAATTAAAATGCCCACATAAAGCTAAGATTCTCATGTGGTGTGCTATCTATAACAAAATTCCAATCTAGGACAATATGAGGAAACAATGCATTGTTGGGCCTGACTGGTGCCCACTATGCAAAGGGGCAAACGAATCCAGCATCCATCTCTTCATCAATTGCCCTTTTACCCAAAGGGTCTGGGCTGAAATAGCATTGCGACTCATTCAAGTTGTGGTCTGGGATGGCCCCACAGTGGAGATGGCTTGGCATGCCTAGGGTCATGATCAAGCCCACAGAAAAATAAAAGCTCTCCCCCTCATTATCTGTTGGGCCATTTGGTTAGCTCATAACAAAGCTATTTTTCAGGTTCGGCCTTCTCTCCCAGATTGCATTGTTGCTCAGGGCCTCTCGATCCTCTCTCACTTTCCACAGGAAAAAGATACTCCTGCTGTTCGTATTATTTCACCCGAATCTATTAATCACACCTCTCCATGGGCCTTTTTTGATGGTGCATCACAGAACAATCAACAGGATTGTAGGGGGGAGGGGGGGGTTCTGCATTTATCTGATACACATTATTTCAAAATCAAGATGGGTTTGGGGGCGGGAACAAACAACTTTGCTGAGCTTATGTCACTAAAACTCCTTTTACAATTTGCTGGGGAAAAGGGGATTCGTTCTATCCAACTATTTGATGACTATGAATGCTATCAACTGGACCCGGAAAACACAAATCTGTCATAACATTTTTTTATTGCCAATTTTGGAGGAAATATTCAGATGTCTGAACACATTTGAAACTTACACTCTCTCTCATGTATATAGGGAACGCAACCAGCTAGCAGACTATTTGTCAAAAGATGGGCTTCAACTTCTTTATGGCAGCTGGCACATCACCGAATTGGCGGGTGACGAAGTCTATGAATACTATCATAGGCCCTTCATAGAAGGCAACATTCAACAAATCTGAATCTTTTCTTTGTGGAATCTGCTACCAGTATATATCAGAACATGTGTGTATTATGCAATGGTCCGATGACAAGAACTTACTATGACACTATCTATGTCTATTGGCTATAGACCTTCAAGACTGTGATATTGGTTCTTTTTACTTGAGTTTTGTTTGGTCAAAATATGATGTATATACACTTATGTATGGATCTTTTTTTGAAGCTGCTGCTCCTTTTTGATTTGGAGGTTTCTCAGTCGGCTGCGGCCATGAATCATCTGATGTTTTTTCCAGATGATCAGTGCTATATGGCACCTACAGAATGTAATTTTGTCTCTTCGGATGAATAAAATTATGCTTTTTTCCGTGGAAAAAAGAAGGATGTTGATTCTGGATAATTGACTAAAACACCAGAGGCTGTTGCTGCCAAAGGTTCCTTGAGACAGAAAATGAGATCCCGGTATCTAAACAGAGGATTTTGGATGAGAAGATGCAAGTATTGCCGAAATAATTAGACGATTTCACTCTTGCTTATTTAGAAAAGAACAATCAGATTGTTTCTTTACAAGCTGAATTGCGAAATAAATACACTAATTTGCAGGACATGGGCTGATCTCGAAAATAAATATGTTGAACTTAGTTCCAAGAAGATTAAACTTTGTTATCTTAAAGAAAAGGTTTTAAATCTGGAAGAGAAAGTTAAAGGTAGGACTGCCTTACAGGCAAATAGAAGACTTGACCAATCAAGTGCAGGAGCTCAAACAAGTTGTAGTGGTACAAGATAGAATCACTGAAGAACATAAACTCCCATTGGAAGAGATCAAAGCCTCCATGACTTCTTTCATGCCCACACTTCAATTCCTTGATCAATTATTTGTTCAGGCATGTCAAGTCAGAGCAGCTGTATCTCAAATCAAGAAAGATATTGCTTGTAAGTTTCCCTCTGCTAAGAATGTCCTAGATCTCCTACATCAGCCTATTGGTGAACAGTTATCATCACTTGGAATAAAAGACATAAAACCCATGGCCACGAGGATAATGTTTTCTTGATAAGCAGTCTGGTATAGATAAGGTTGATACTGAATGTCAGGAAGATTTTCATGAGGTAAACGCATTCGTGGAAAAAGTGGAGGCTCTGGTTAATCTCAAACTACTGATTCATTGGGATAAGGATGGCAAACTGATTTCAGAAAAGGATTATAAGGACAAACTAGACAAGGAGAGGGACTGGCTTGACCCAGTGGTGACTTTGCGACAAAATCCAAATTCTATCCAGATTCTCAAAGTGATCGAACCACGTGTTGAGTTACTGGCAGCTATAAGGGTATTAACCAGAGCACTATCTTCAGTTTCACGAAAGCCGTTCATTGATTTATATATGGTGTATCAGGGAGCAAACGATATTAAAATACCCACTGGAGACAAATGGGAGCTGTTAGCAAAGCTAGCACCAGCTCAGATTGTTCCCGATTCATCAACTAAGAAAAGGTAGTGAGCAGTTCAGCAACAAAAGATTGTTGAATCAATTATAACAAACAGAGCAGTGCAAATAAGAAGCAGCCAAGGAAAATATTATAAAAGCAGAACCTAGAGATAGTCAGGGGAGAAATAGAAAGAACATGGGACAACAAGCTAGAGCAGTCGTCCTTGGAGCCAGAACAGACGATTCATCACTGTGTAAGACCTATTTTTCCCTCAGTACTTGTGACTTTTATTATGTAATCCACATCTTTTCCTCCATGTATGCCTAAGGGATTTAAATCATTGTATTGATGACAAAATGTGATTGTGTCCCCCTGTAGCCATTTTATCTTTTGATATTGTGAAGCTATTAAGGAATGTTGTATTCAAAATTTTGGACTTTTCTCACCATGATGCAATAAAGTTTGGAAGACCATCAGGATATTATGATATGCGCAATGGTCCATTTCCTTTATGATATGCAACTGAGTTATTGGATTCATTTGCTAATGCCCAGTGCATTTTTTGTTTTACATCTGCTGATGAATGAAAATTAGTATTTCTAACTCTCTATGAAGTCTGTAGTTATATTGTGTCTTCTTTTTTTCCTGTGCATCCATACATATAATATATTATGCCATATACAGGATAAAGGTACCTAATGGAAAGGCAATCAATAGGATGTGTGTTCAAAGCTCTACTCATTCTGCTTATCTACTCCTCACAAATATTTTTAATAAAGCGACAACGACACTACACTCAACAAATATCTGACTAAACTAAGGGATGACCCCATTTCACCTGATATCACTGCTCAAGATCTAGAGTGGAGAGGTTTTACCTCAATTGAATTTGTCCCTAGTGTTGACCACCTATTCAACTAGGGGGTCAACTCCATGTACCATGAAGATATGCATCATCAGATGCAAACAAGTCAAAGACTTTTTGGTTCTACAGGGCAAATTTTGCTCCAACACACTATTTGTAAACGGAATTTCCACACCCCTGCATGGGTTAATAATGTAATAGGTCTGCATGGATCATAGTTAGGTTAGTTACCTTAGGATTTCTTCATTAGGAGAGTTCCTTTCACTGAGTGATTTTTATCCTCAGGATATTAATTTGGCCTAACCAGCCTTATTAATTTCCCTTGAGTTTTTCACTCCCACTAGTAATAAATCCTCCAAAGTGGTGAAAGGTGTTCTAATGAAGTCATCCTCTGGTAGCTAGTGTTTAGGAATGATGTAAATGACCATGTAAGACAGCTCAAAAAATTTCACGGAATTTCATCGAGTCTAGATAGGTTTTTTTTTAATTAATCAAAATTAATTAAAATTTCCTAAGGCTGGATGTTTAATTAATTATTTTTTGATAAATAATGTAAAAACTGGGTCCCTGGGTTTTTGATAGGGGTGTTTCTGCTTAAAAGAAATGGAATGAGACCCCCTACACCCTTGGACCAAGTTTGAGCTCAGTCGGACAAGTTTTGTTAGGATTTTGTCCACATAGGAGTCTTAGTCGGATAAAAGCAGTTTTAATTGCTAACCCGGGACATGGGGAAAATGTCAATTTTGTAATTAATGATCAAATGGAGTAAAGTAAAGGTGACAAATGAAGAGAGGGACCCATCCTAACCTACCCAACCCATTTCCTAACCCTTACACACCCCCTAACTCACCTTTCAATTAAAACCCCCTTGGGATTTGCACCCCCTTCCCACATGAGACTTAGAAACTCACTAAAAATGAGTCGTGGGCCCCTCCTTGATGAGGTGCGCCCCTTCTAGCTCTCCCACATCCCACTTAGGAGTGTGTCACACACACTCACACACACCCTCACCCAAAAGCTCACGCCCCTCATGGAAACTTCCACCCCCCTCTCTTGGAAAAGATGGAAACATCTTAGAAAAAAGTGGGAACTTCTTCTAAAGCAAGTCATGGGCCTTCTCCTTGACCAATGCGCCCCTCTTGAGTTGCCACTTCACCCTCCATCTCATCCTACCTTCTAAACTCACTCATACCCTAAAAGCCATGCGATTTTCTTGACTGGAGTTCTCTTGGCTTGGATCTTGACATTTGTCAAAGATCTAAGAGAGGTCTCTTTGGCCTCTCATGCTATAAAAGAAACCCTCCCCTCACTCTTACCTCACCATCCTTCTGAGTATTGTTATGCTACCAATTTCTTTCCATCTTCCTCTCTCTCTCATTGTCATCTTGCTTTGGTTCATTTTCTATTGAAGAGCTTGGAGCAACTTTGTTGTTACAACCTCTTCCCCTTGGTAATAAAAGAAGAGCTTTGGAGGAACACTGGAGTGCAAGACTTGGTCTGGATTTCCATGCTATTGTGAGGTGAAATTGTCATTATTTTGGATATTTTGTGGATATTGAACATATGCTTGACTAAAACTTTGTTTACTTAGCTAAATCTAGCAATAGGATAGTTGTTGATTTATATGTTTTGCATGCGTCTATAATATAAACTTTGTTGTAATATTGATGCATGCTATACATTATATGTTCTCTTTCTCACATTGTGTTCAAGATTTGCAGGTCATCTCAAGAGGGTTGTTGGGATAGATTCGAGCAAGGATCTACCCTCATCACTCACTGAAACTTCATAAGTTGTTCATATTACCTTTTCTATTCTATTCATATTCTGATTTGGTATCTAACTCATTAGATAGGTCATTTAAAATCAATTTTATTTCTGGTTTTTATATGTAGGAAATTTCTGTTGCAAAACAGAAATTTTCTTAACTTTTGTTGAGTGTGTTGCAGCAAAATCAGCAAGCAATAGCTTGCTGATTTTTGCAGGTTCTCGCCAGGTTAAGGGTGCATGCTGCCCGTTTTCAATCACAACACACCTCCAAGGACCTCCTTTCAAAGTGGTAACTCTATCCCCTCTTTCTTTTCTATCTAAAAGCTTTGTAACCAAGCCCAAAGGAGGGTACCCAAGTGGCTTGCATTCTCTTTCATTTCAGTTCTTGTTTTCCAGCTTTAGTTTAGCTTCTTTCTGTTTTTCTTTCATAGATTAGCTAGTTTAGTTGTGGTATCCTACATGCATGCTTAAAGCTAGAACTATCTAAAGTAGATCTCACACAACCAATGCTAGCTTAGAGCCCGTGGAGGCATAGTTAGAATCTTTTGCTTCTGTCGTTATTTCTTTGCATGCAAGTCTTTATTTCTCAAGCATTTATCTTTCACACATACATGCAAAATGGGTATCTTGATGGTTTAAATAATCACTTTTCAATTCCGCAAGTCATTTTCCAGTTCTTTATAATTTACATGCAATAACTCAATAACTTAAGAACTTAACTTGCAATTCCACTATTTAAGAGCTTCAATCTTCATAACTCGCAATTTCAGTTTTTGGCCGATTTGGCACCTTTGAGCAAGCTTTAAGCACTCAAACACTTTAAAAAATACTTAGCTCATAGGTTTAATAATTCATTAGACTTAATAGGGCACCTTTACCAACCATCTTTGCCATTTAAAACGGGGTCGGAGGAAGCAACGAAAAGGTGCTAGGTCGAGGACGGTCTCGTGGCGCGCGGCGTCCTTTTCCAGGAGTACTCTTATCTTAGGACTAACCTGTGGAGCTAGGGTGGGCCTCGTTGCCTTACTTCTTGAGCACCCAACAGTTACTTGGTAATTGGGGGAGGAAAGTATTGGGTTGACACATAGATAGGATTTAATCTCACTTAACCATCTTAAACAATCCTTGGTCTACAACTTCCAAGCAATTTACTTTTACACTTGCAAGCACTTTTACTTCGTATCTTCATAATTTACATGCAAGTCAGTTTCATAAGTTGTGGAATAATTATCTAAGTGGTTACATATGTGATCTGGAACACTTTACATTTTCAAGCACTCTTTATTTATATTGTTGTTCCTATATTGGTGGTGTGATCCTTCAAGAATTTGCACATCCTCCTGGAGGCACTCTCTTGACTGGGTCTTGAGTGATTTTCATCTTTATGCCATTGATAAGCAGTCCAATAGAGTAAGATCTATTGTGAGCATGCTTGGCTTGATATGTTGATGAATGTCTTATCTTGATTATCTTTATTTCCTGCATATACAAGCAACTTGTTAGTATCTGTACATCTTGTATCTATTGTACCTAGTTTAGTCTAGCCTTGTTCTAATCCTAGATATTCTTTACTGTATCTTTGTATCTACCTTGTACTTATTCTTTGTAATCTATTGTAATCAACCTCCCTTTAATTTAGTTGACCCCTTGCTCAATTTTAGGCACTAGTCTTAGTTGTCCTAGGAAAAGGCTTGCTTGACATATTAACTGTCGCATCTTGCATTTGCTGCTTTACATCATAGGCTAGATTTTCCCCAATCCATTTAACTTATTAAAACCAACTCCTAGAACTTAACTCTAAATCTCATCTAGTAACTAGGGTCTACCCCCCTTGGCTTCCCTAGGAGTTAGCCTAAACGGAAGAGGTTCAAGTCAAAGTGACAGCGTGGACTTTGAACCTAGGCATTGTGCCTCCGAGGACACACTAAGTGAGCAAGACTTAGCTCACATTTGCAAGTGTGTATAAGGACGGCAACACCTAGCAATGGGAATATTTTAAGGGAGAACAACTACTTTGGTCAGTCGTGGACATTAATATAATTTTTCATTTTTTCTTTCTTTCTTTCCGAAGCACAAGGAGTTTGCGTCATTACTGCTTGATCGATTTGTAAAGCTCCTGATAAGATAAGATAAGATAATTTTATTATTGTCCAACAAATGACTACAAAAGTAGGCCAATGGGACTAAATGATACATCCAGTGTGAATACAATGCGGGCGTGCAAAAGAAACTCTTGGGTAATGTTGAAAGCAAGAGAAAGAAAGCTAAGCTAGTCACTTGACCTAAACAAAAGATATAAATGATAGTATCATAGGTGCAGTAATACAATGTGAGAATCCGAGACTAGGAATCTTGACACCTTAGTGTTGATCAAGAGAGAGAGAGAGATGAGGATAATGTCAAGGTATCATGGTCTTGATGATCGAGGGCAAGGGGGGCGACTAGGGTATTGGCTTGTTGGAGTTGTAGATTTTTGAGGAACTAGAAGGCTGCCCAACAGGTCTGTCGTTAACCTCTTGTTGGGCTCTAAGTTTGAGATAACAAAGTTGTCCTTGCTGCTGTTTTAGGACAGCAAACAGGTCAGAAAAATCTGCCCCAAATTCTGCCTTCAAACTGATGGTTAAATGCTCTTTTAAGGTACCCTCGCAAGTGTTTTCATAACTGGTGTTAGCACATGCAAATACCTCAAAACACATAACACTCCTCTAGGATCTTAACAAGCTCCTAATGCTGATATAAAACTAAGCATACATGAAATTTGAACACATGTAATTTTTAGTCAACATGACCCTGGACAAAATCCCCCCGGGGAAAACCAGTTTAGGATAGATGTATATATATGGAGTGTCTCAAGCATGGAATACAACAAAGAAGTAAATACAAAGGAACTTGTACACAGAGCAAGCTCCTCTCAAGCTTTGCTAGCAAGTTACTTGAGAAATGCACCCAAGAAATGCGCCCTTCCTCTTTGTTTTCCAAGCAAGAAGACTAGTGTGCCCTTGACCTTCCCTTGGCTGATTGAGAAACCCTTGCACACAAAGTTCCACTTGTATGCTGCCTCAAACTCTCACCAATCAGATCTGCAATAGATCCACTCCACCTAGTGCCTACAAGCTTGCGCCCTCTCTCCACAAGTGCGTCCTCCACGAAGCATAAAACACTAGCACACAAATAATGAAGGCTCAAGCCTCCTTGCGCCCTCCATGAATGAATGCGCCCAAGCTAACTCCATCAATGCCTCCATTCTCCACTTCTTCCTCCTTACCAAACTCTCCAAGTGAGCAAGTGAACAATGAGCCTCCATTTGGCCCTATGCGTCCTCATAAGCCATCCTTAGCCAAACCTAGAGATCAATGGCTAGGATCAACTCTAGCCATCTCTAATCCATGGGTGAGATCTCATCTCAAGTATCTCGCTTAGAAACCCACTTTTGGTTAAGTTTCCTAAGTTTGCTTTATGTCCCCTAATTCACCCACATAGTGAATTAATAGTCACTTTTCCCTTAAGTGACAAATTTCACCTTTTTGACTTAGGATAAAATCAATGTGAAATTAGACATAAAGTACAAGGTACAAAGGGTCAAACATTTCCCTCTTGTGGTTAGAGACCCACAACCACAAGGGGACCACTTCCCAAGGTACACCAAAACTCAACAAGAGTTGTCAGGCACCATAGGGGAATCCAATTGTAAAATCATAGGGGAACGTGGGGACGAGAGAGCCCTGCTTTCCTACCATCCAAGATCAAAGGAAAGAAGCTCCAAATAGAATACCTAACCACTTTGTTGAAGTTGGGGGGTGGTCTGACCACTAGGGGGTGCCCTAGTCTAGATCCATCTGGAACTGGTCCATCTGACATTGTGGTTATGTGTGTTTTGTGGCTTGTTCCGACACCTCCAAACAAGCCTCAAGGGGATCAATTAGCCACCCAAGGGGGAGGTCGAGGGGATACACAAGGTTTCACAACTCTATGGTCTAGAATACTCCGAAGATCTATCGAACGCTTTAGGTCGAGGGGACACATAAGGTCTCACAACTCTGTGGTCTGGAATACTCTAAAGATCTATCAAACGCTTGTTACCTTGATCTAACGGAGCAACCTAAGAATTTAAATCCCCAAAGTCATGGAGATACCCACCTCATTGATCAGGAAGACAATGTTAGTTGAGTCCTTAGATAATAAAATGTAGAAACCTTTGAAATACTTTGATACCATGTAGAAATTTCGTGAATCTAACTTTTATTTCAAATTCCGAAATTTCACCTCATCCTTGGGGTTTCCCGGATCTATTTCCCGTGAACTTTCAGCCTTAGGTCAAATCCTGAAATATTAAATTACAGCCACAAATATTTCACTTCTATCCAACCCAATTCACCAGGCAGCCCAAGAAAATAAATAGTGAACAAGTGTACTTCAATGCAACAATGTTTCGGCCCTTAGGGCACACTTCTCAAGCATATAAACAAGTTATTACAGAAGCAATTCTGCCCCTTTAGCTTCTATATACTTGTTTCACTTAACAAATCATCTAGATGTTCATGATAAATCTGCATACCGAACAGCCCTAGATAGTAGAAACTACTCATTCACCATGAGAATATAAGCTGAAAATCAGATCTGCAAGTACACAAAGTTTGGACAGCAAAGTACACTTCATATATATATAAGAAAGAAGTTACAAGTACATTCCAACAGCTAATCACAAGCTGGTAGAAGATAGTCCTTCAAGCTTATCACAAGCTAGGACTCTCCAATGTCTCCAAACCCTAGCTAGGGTATCCACCATCAATAGCAAACTCTAACCAGCAATACAACAACCTAGCAAGGCATGCCATCAAGCTATCTAGCCACCCAAAGGTTCCCCGACAAGCTAGCATCAACACCAAGAAGTCCACCCTTGATTCCTCACCAAGCTTGTCTCACATAAGCTCTCTTCCACACTAGTGCTATTGTCTTCCTTATGGGTTTGCAAACCCCATCCAACTTGCATCACAAGTACATAGCTTACAAGACCATTCTAGCACTAGCCTTCACATCTACATGTCCATTTTAGGGTTTGAGTCCTCAAACCCTAAATCTTCAACACGAGCACCAAGACCTCCATGGAACATCAAGAGTACAATAAACAAGTCTTCTTCCAAGCCGGGTATCACACCAGGCCCGAGATTCATCAAGTTTGGCTCTCCATGATCTTGCCCTAGCTTCCATACATCACACAAGAACAAGGCTGAGATATCATCCAAGGTGTTAGCTCTTTAGCTCTTTTCTTCATGTCTTCTTTAGGGTTGAAACCCTAGTGCTACCTCCTCTTGCTTCACAAGAAGAGTCATGGCTTCTACAAGCCAAACCATCAACTCCTCATGCGCTATGTTCTCCTCTAGGGTTTTCTTGCATAGCGCAAACCGTAGTGTAATCTTGCATATTACAAGAGCAAATTCTCCAAGAACATCCAAGCACTCTCTCTCTCTCTCTTCTTATTATCAGAAGTGTCTCAAGCATGGAATACAACAAAGAAGTAAAGACAATCAAGGTTTTAAAAGGTATATTATCTTAAAATTGGCATAACTTTTGATTGCAAGGTCCAAATTGAGGTGATTCAAAACCATTGGAAAGAAGAAATAAAGTAGAATATGCTTGAAAAGTTATTTTTTACAGATTGGGATAAATAAGTAAGGGGAGCGAATCATAATCTACAGGTTTTGGCTTAGACCCCGAATGAGAACCAATGGCAATACCTGTGTTTTGAGGAGATGAAGATGAAGATGAAATTGATCCTAGGGAATGGTTGAGGATGGTAAAAGAAAATGAAAGAACTCCTTTTTTGGTAAGTTTCTGCTTTTATGGTGAAACCTTTAAGTGGTGAAAACGTCTTGATGGATATACTAGATTACACTCCACGTGGGAAAATTTTGAAAAACTCTTCTCAAATAAATGGATTATGGACAGAAAAATGGAGGGACTACATCAAATTCAAGATTAATTAAATGAAGCTAAAGAGAAAATTTTCAAATTACAAAAGGGCAATGAAGAGCTAAAAGAATATATTATAAAGAAAGGCAATGAGTTCGCCAAGATGCACTCCATTAATCAAGCATTGATGAAGTTGGATCAGAAATTAAAACAAGAAAGGATTAGCAAATGAAGTAGGAAAAGATGAATCAAGGGAAGAATTGAAAAAGAAAGATGAAGAAATCAAGAGGTTTAGTAAGCATAATCAAGAACTTCTTAACAATCTTAATAATGCGAAAAGGCACCTACAAGAGACAGAATCAAAGATCATTAGTGAAGAAATGAGTAAATTTGTTGACAAAGCACTAGATGTTGATGATATCAAAGAAGATATGTAAACAAGAATTGAAGGAGAAAGAAATAAAGTGTTTAAAAATATCACCATTCAGCTTCAGAAAGAGAAGGAAGGCAAGATTCAAAAAGGTCACCAAAAAATACTTGAGGATGAACATGTTAAATATGATGGTATTATATCAAAGGCCAACATAATCAGAGACCAAGCATGGAGAATAGAGCATACCATTGTCTCTGAAAAGAAGATTGATGATATGGGTGTGCAGAATGAAGGAAAACCATCAAAAGAAAGACAATATCGACACCCTAATCACCAAGAAAGTTTGCAAGAAAGACAAGAAGATTAGTATCATAGTTACCAAGGAAGAAGATGGAATAATATGTTATATTCATGGAACAAGACATCACAGAACCATTATCCAATAGGATATTATCAGAGACTAGCAACAACAACAAATTAGAGAAGTTACGACAAAAACGCATGGTATATCAAGGAAAAAAAATTATGCAACAACCAGCTATCAAGGATTAAGACCAAAAGGAATTAAACGGATGGATCATCATCAATGGCAACAAGAGAGAAGGAATACAAGGAAATCCTATTGCTTGGTTTCATCACATGTAAAACCCTTAACTGCAAAGCTTTGAGGAGAAAGCTTTTTGAAGGAGGGTATTATGATATGACGCCAAGGGGGTAAATGTATATGTAATAGGGGTCGGCCTAATAAAGGGCCCACATATGCAATGAGTGAGAATATGTATATATAGAGGTCAATGTAGTCATTATTGGGGAACAAATGATTAGGAGATATGAATGTATTGGGGTTATTTGGAGGAAGTTCTCCTATTATATAAGGAATTATTGCGTAACTCATCTCTATTATCACTTTGGGAGTTGTATTCCACGTGCACATCTTGTGTACATTGTGCTACTCTAGTTTATTATGTAATTTTAAGGATTTGTACATAACAAAATCCTATGTTTGAGAAGAGATAGCTTGGAGAAACATAGGGAATGGTCTACGAATTTCAAAATGAAACTCCCCCACCACTAACTATGCTCATTCCAATCCACGACAAGAAAGAGAATGCAACATTCATTTCTTATAGAGACACCTCAATAATGTTTTCCTGCAAACAAACCTCCAAGGTGATCTAGCATGCAAGCTTAGGTACAGCTGTGTAAGATGTCTCTTGATAAACTAAAAGTCAGAAATATCATAATCATGGTCCAAAGCATCAAAAACTTAATATTGCCTCCTAAAAACGTGTTACTTCACACAAGCAAGCCCCGAATATGCTTTGTTAGAGTACCTCATCTAAAACCAATGTAGAAAGTGACTCCTCAAGAGATGAAGATTGCAGAATATTTTTAGAAATACATGTTGCAATACAAGCTGGTGTTGCAACTACAATGTCTGGAGGCCCAACCATAGCAGCTCTCTGCAAAATAACATGTTGTAAGTCAAAGTTTGTTTCCATTAATGACAGCTAACCCTTTAACTTAGAAAGAAGAAATAACACATACACCAATTGAAGTGGTATTCAGTGTGCAGTTTTAGCCAACATTTGACCAGAGACATACACAAACAATCAGGCAACTTGCTTAATCTTAAAGAAATGTTTAATATTAGACTTCATGAATCACTGAACTGATCAACTAAGCTATTTTAGATTGATAAACTTCATTGCAGATACTCTAGAGTCTACATTATTATCGGAAATTCCTGATGGCCTTTTAACTGAGCTTTCAATGCCCCCATAATGCAGTTTCATTTTCTATGTGTCAAATTATAGAAATGTAGAAAAAACATTACAAAATCTGGCAGAGACAAGCTGCTTGTCAATTGAGTGACTTTCCAAGAACCTTTGCAGTGCTCCAGCAGAGATAAGATTTCCTTATGGACCTGAAACAATAAACAGTCAATTTTTGTTGGACAGCTAAATGTAAGACTATTCGTTGATTGTGAATGCTGCACAACAGATTCAAATTAGAATGAACCTCAGAATTGTCAATCTACATTAAGTTATAAGCACATATATGTACCACCGAAATTCACTTCTAAGATCACAAAATGTAGCATTCCATTACAATCCATAGAATAAGATGTTTGTCCAGTGAATATTACCTGTTGGCAAAGCTCTCTGGTTGGAACAAGGACAAAACCACTGGGACCACTCTTAGTAGCCCCGTTGTCCGAAAATAATTTCTGAAGCAAGGGAAGCAGATATGCAAATGTTTTTCCTGAACCAGTTTTCGCTCGAGCCACAACATCTTTCCCTTCCTGAGGACAAACATCAACAAGAGAGAAAGCTATGACAAGTTGACAACATAATATCCTTGTAAAAAATACTGAACAAAGAGCTATCCTCCAAACCAGAAATAGATAAACAAAGCATACCCCAAAGTATATATCTATTGAGTGCATTAAACTAAATTACAGAATTAGTACACTATTCCTGAAATTTAGAATGAGTTATACTCAAAATGATATTGACATAAAATACCATGTTGGTTAACAGACTGTCATTACATTTTTGCGACACTGAACTTCAACAAAGCTAAACTATATAAAATTGAAGGATAAACACCATTTTCCAGGAACTCTAGTACAGAAATGCTCATAACTCTCTCTGGGGATAATGACTAGCTAAACCAAGTCTGAACATCTATGGAAAATAGTTGTTGGCTTACCAATAATTGCTTAGGAAAATCAAAAGAAAGCAAAATAATGACTAGTCATAGCCAAGTAACTCACCAGAATTAGAGGAATGGCTTTCAACTGGATGGCAGTCGGTTTTGTAATATCCTTCTTAGCCAGGGATCGAATCAACCTGGGGTCCAATCCCATATCTTCAAAGCTTAAATCATCCTCTTCATCAACCTCCACTATCTTTTTTGTGTCACCCATAGCTATAATGTAATTTCCTCAAACCCTAGAACAAAGACATAAAACAAAGAGTCACATTCTTGTAATAAGTTTATTCTAATTTAAAAGGTTGTCCTCTGCTTACAAAGTAGATTGGTAATATCAGTAGTTACCTCATTTGACAATATTTCAGGAAAATCAACAGCTTAGGCCATTTTGCAATGATTTGTGCACCAGGTTCAATACAAGAAAATAGTTTGACATTTTGTTACACATTTAGAATATCATCCTCTAATACAAAGTTCAAACAGAGAATTATAGGTAATGTTAAATTGATTAAATAATAACAATAATAACGAGAGAGAGTGTGAAAGAGAATGATGCACAGTAAGTGATGAAAGGGTAATAAATAGAAAATTTGGAGATAACTAACTTAACTCCCAAGCCCAAGGGGTTAGCTCAACCAGTTGTTGCCAATATTGTTGAGCATTTGGTTGGTTCCGTCTCAGCAAGTGCCCAGCTCAAATTCCCCCTATGTTAGGTGCACTAATCTATGCCGACGAGCTTAGTAGGGATGACATACCCGAATGTGATGAAGCGTCCCTTGGGTTTCCCCCCAAGGTTTTCCTTGGAAACAAAAAAAACAAAATTAACTTAACTGCCAAAAGGTACGAATTGTGTATAAACCACTATGTAATTACCTTTCTACCTTACTTGAGCCTAAATTGCATAATTACATTTTTATTTTTATTTTTAACTTATACCTGTTTTATTTCATAAATTTAACAATGGTCATTCCATTCTAACACCACCCTTAATGACTAGTTTGTTAAATTATACACCAAGCCTATCTCTAAATATTACAAACTTTGCCCTTGGACAATGGCTTGGTGAATATAACAGCCAATCAACCCTCAGAATGACAATACACAAGCTCTATTTCTTAACTCTTAACCATCTCATGTATAAAGTCACGATGAAACTCCACATGCTTCATCTTCAAATGACACACCAAAGTGTTCCCCAACCTCAAAACTCCTCAACTACAACAATATAAGAAGGTCGCTCCACCCTATTGAACTCATGTGTCTTTGAGGATTCTTCTTAGCCATACAACATCACATGCAAGCACCAACAACTACTTTGTACTCAACCTTTGTCGAAAAAAGTGCAATTGTAGTTTGCTTCTTGTTGGTCCACGAAATTGCACCTAAACCATCTTGAACACATATCTTGAAGTGGATTTCCTATCATATGTTGATCCATCCCACAGTCTAAATCAATGAACCCTAGCAAGATGAAGTCATCATTCTTGACCAATTTCTAGGTCTTGTTCTTCTGCAATGATGCAAACTATGCATCCAGTGCATCACTCTATTTCTTACTAAGCCTAACTTCTTTAACTATGTTGGGTTCAGATGGAGAATTAAAAATCTCACTCATTAAAGTAAAACTAACAGAACTTACCCCCTTATGTTTCTTCTTTGTTGATACTCTCTCCTTAGCACTCAAGGTCCTTACTTTTCTTCTTGTTGCTCAAGTCCCTCCTTTTCTTCTTGTTGCTTGGGTCCTTCCTCTTCCTCTCAACGTCCCTTTGGTCCTTCCTCTTCTTGATATTATATTTCTCTAGTTCCTTTGGGGATGTTTTTCCAATGCTCCTTTATCCCTCCTCATGTAGGTGATTATTAGCTTCTAGGATGCAACTTCCGAAGGTTCAAGTTGAAGCTAAGGTCCACTTTTGTCATCATTGTTGTCCTTGATGACTTCCATATCTTCTATTGCTTTTATGAGTTCCACATAAACTAAATCCATACCAACTACTAACATTCTTTCGTTAGGGTCATACAACTCATAATGTTTTAACACTTCACTATAGCCAATAAAAATACATTTTTTACTTTTGACATCTAATTTGTTCTTTTTTTCTTTTGGAACATAGCCAATGTCTTTACATCAAAACACTTTGAAGTATTGAATATCACATATTCAACTAACCATACCTCCTCACACGTTTTCCCTTTGACCACTTTAGTCAAGGCTCTGTTCAACACATGAACAGGACATCTTCATATATTGGGGAGTTAAGGTTCCTTAGGCGCATGACGTGCCAAGGGTCAACTCCACCCAAGGTTCCGTGCAACGCAAATTAGACGACGGGTGGTTTAACTAAGAGTTGAGGGCAAGACTTGGGCGCTCCATCAATGAAGGAAATCGGCTAAGGCATGGGGGGCGCACTTAGGAGAGTCGGCCCGACTCACCTAAGGGGCGCACGCAGCCAAGAGGACGAGTTTGTTTGACGGATGGGGCACATCGGCATGAGGGGTGCACCAAGGATGGGCGCGTCGGTCCAAACGGGCATGACGGTTGAGAGCGCATGGGTTCGTTTGGCCAACCGGGTTCGCTAAGGGGTGCAACAATTTGTTTGGACATGGGTTCACTAAGGGGTGCAACACCCCCAAAGGACGCAACGGTTCGCAATGGTGACCTTTGGAAAGCCTATAAGAGAACAAGGGCACTCAACCAAGGAAGGAAGAAGTTTGCCAAGACAAGGAGACAAGGAGAGCTCTACGATTCTGAGGTAGATGAAAAGGAGGAGCTCCCTCAAGGGGCCAAGTCGCTCCACTCCGGGAGGGCTTGTGCTGCCTTGAGGAGGAGGGTTCAATGGGCAGATCTAGGTGGAATTCTCTTGTGCAGATTTTGGCTAAGTCTAGAAACACAGGTCTATGAAGGCATGTGTGAGACAAAACCGAAATCTGTAAAGTTCGTGGAAACGAAGAGGCAGAGTCTGCAAAAATGAAGAGACAGCAAGTCTGCGATTGGAGGCACGTCTAAGGTGCACCGCAGGTCGCAGCGGAGACGGTTGCAACAAAGAGTCTTATGGTGATGGATCTGTTCATGAGTGTCTTGGTGAGGTGAGGCGAGTTGTTTGAATAGTGCTCAAGTTGTAATTGTTCTTCTATAACAAAGACTTAGTCGGGTGTTGGGCACGGTTCGTGCCGCACACACTATATCTATGTTTGTCTGTTTCGTTTGTTCTATTGTTGTTCTCTTGGATTCTCATGTTCATGGATGTATGCTTAAATATGACTAAGTGTTAAAGCAGTTAACGAATGTCTAAGTATACAAGAGTTGCACTAGAGTAGGAGTGTGACTTGTCGGTAGCCTAGAACGGAGTATGGGTATGCTCTAGGTCAAGAGGCGTAGTTCGGATGAAGTAACCTTGGTGTTGCCAAGCAGCTAAGAGAGAAACGTCACGGTATCACACGCCCTCAAGAGGTGCATGATCGTAAGGCACGTCGTGGGGTCGTGACAGTAGCAGCGTTAGCATTTCGAGTTCTTGTGCAGGGTACTTGTGCAATCATGATGAGGGCACAACTGAAGAGAATGAGGTTGCGGCATTATGTTCTCTGGTGTACTGCATTGCAGTTATGTAGGGGAGAGATTGAGAGGGCACATGTAAGGGAGAGATTGGGAGGGTTTTTGCCAATATTGTTGGGAATCTAACTAGTTTTGTACCAATAGGTGCCCGGTTTGAATCACCTTAGGTTTCCCAACGAGGATTTGCTTAGAAAGGAAAAATTAACTTGAACTCCTAAAAAGTACAGGTTGTGTCTAAACCACTAAGTAAATACCTTTCTACTTTACTTCAGCGTAAGTTACATAATTACATTTTTATTTTTACTTTTAATTTAGACTTGTTTTATTTCATAAATTTAACAATAGTCATTACATTCTAACATCCCCTTTAATGACTAGCTTGTTAACTTATACGCCGGGCTTATCACTAAATATTACAAATTTGTCCTTGGACAATGGCTTGGTGAATATATCAGCCAATTAATCCTATGGGGGATAAGACACAAGCTCTATTTCTTTACTCTTAACCTTCTCACAAATAAAGTGATAACGAATCTCCGCATCTTCATCTTCAAGTGGCACACCAAATTCTTCCCCAACCTCAAAACTCCTCAATTGCCACCACAATATAAGGAGGTTGCTCCAAACTGTTGAACTCTTGTGTCTTAGATGATTCTTCTTAGCCATGCAAAGTCACATGCAACACCAACAATTGATTTGTACTCCACCATCTAGGACAGATAGTGCAATGGTAGTGTGCTTCTTGTTGGTCCATAAAATGAAGTGGATTTTCTATCATATGTTGATCCATCCCCATCTAAATCAAATAACCCTATCAAGATGAAGTCATCATTCCGGACCAATTTCTAGGTCTTGTTGTTAGAATTACAAGGGCAAATTAGAAACAGAAATATTCTTTTAAATTTTATTTACTACAGTAGTTTTAGATCAGCAATATATTCAAAAATATCTGATGTAAACCAATAACAGAAATAATACAATGGATCTGAACATTACAAAAGAAAACAAAGAACAGATCTGAACATTACCTTAGCAAAAACAAAGAACAGGTCTGAACATTACTGTAACAAAAACAAAGAACAAATTTATCTGATGAGCTTGCAGTTGTCCTCTTTTCTGTATGCTCAGAAAAAGCTTTAAGGATCATTGATCAAACCCTCAGGGGTTAGATCTCATCATGATATTGTGAACAGTTTTGCCAATAAGAACTTTAGGGAGATCTCAGAAAACTAATCAGCATACCAAACATCAAGTACAGGGCTGAAAAAAAAACCCCACTGACCAATCTAGAGGCTGAAAGGAAACCACTAACAGCCCTTAAAAAATTATGTCCAAGAATAGGGACTGCTACAGCAAATAGATAACAGTCCTAAGGCTGCCCTATCAAACCCAGTTCAGGGTACCAATTGCTGTAGGTAAGGCAGCATACAGAAAGCACCAGCAGGTGGCACCATCAATAGAAGAACCAGCAAGAAGAGAAGCAGCAAAGCGGGCAGCAGCAAAAAGGGAAAACCCCAAATCCAAACAGCAAGTAGAGGTGACCTGCTGCAGGCAGAGAGAAGAGAGGAGGGGGCCGCAGCCCTAAACCAGCAAGAGGACTGTCCAAGGAGATAGCCGTACCCCTAAATCAGCAAGAGAATCAGTCCAAGGAAAGATCCGTACACTAAACCAGACCAAGGAGGGAGGCGTAGCCCTAAACCAGCAACCAAGGAGGGAGCCGCAGCCTTAAACCAGCAACCAAGGAGGGAGCCGTAGCCTTAAACCAGCAAAGGAAACTGTCCAAGGAGGCCGCACCCTAATCAGCAAGAGAATAAGAAATCCAAGGAGGCTGCACCACTGTACCAAACTGAAACAAGGAGGCCGCAGCAAAAATCAGACCAAGTAAAAGATTGGAGGAAGAATGATGTGTTAGAGAGTGAGGGGAGAGGTTTCCTTTTACAGTTTTGGTAGATAGATTAGGGTTAGCACAATAGCCCTAATTTTAGGGTTAGGTTAAAACCCAACAATTAAACAAAAAATAAAATAATCAATTTAAATAATTAATATTTTAATTCATAAAATATTAATTAGAATAGTCAACAAGTCAAGGTGGCTAGCAAAGACCCAAACCACATAAACAAAAAGGAGGACGTGGCTCAAACAAGGGGAAACAACAGTAACAAGACAAAGTCGAAGGGGGGGCTTCTTCAATGGAAAAATGTCCACAAGGGTCTCATGATATAACTTAGAAGCTTTAATCATCCCAACGTAAGAGGAAGGTCAATGATGTGATCATGTCCTTCTTAACTGTTCCTAGGTCTCATGGACCATCCCGAGAGAGAAGAAGATCACGCGTCATCTCTGCTTGATACTTAACCAAGAAACTGCATGGTCCCAAACAAGGATACCCCAGAACACATCTGGGGGCCCTAGATCACAACTAGGGTCTTATCCACCAAGGTACACAACCAAGGATCAATCCAAGCACAAACAAGGATTCCCTGGAACACAACCAGGAGCCCTAGAACACATCTAGGGACTTATATCATCAAACTGCTTGGTCCTTAACCAAGAACCCCAACAATACATTGGGGGCCCTCACTGGGGTCTTTTTCCATGGCTCTAACTGCTTGGTCCCAGACCAAGAACCCCAGGAGTGTACTGGGGGCCCTAGATCTCAGCTAGGGTCTTTGCCATCCTCCCGGAGAATGGCTCTTGCAGCTGCTTAATTTTAACACTTGTTCTTCTGCAATGATGCAATGATGCAAACTACACATCCATGGCATCACTCCATTTCTTACTTTGTTTGGCTTCTTTAATTGTGTTGGGTTCGGTGGTAGAATTAACAATCTCACTCATCAAATCAAAACTAACAAAGCTTACCTCCTTGTGTTTCTTCTTTGTTGATACTCCGACTAACCTTCTTGGCACTCCCGGTCCTTCCTTTTCTTCTTCTTGCCGCTCAAGTCCTTCCTCTTCTTCTTGTCATTGCTTTGGTTCTTCCTCTTCTTCTTACTATATTGCTCTGTTTCCTTTCAATCTTTTTCGACTATTCCTTTATCCCTCCTTGTAAAGGTAATTATTGGCTTCCTAGATGCAACTTCTAAAGGTTCAAGTGGAAGCTGAGGTCCACTTTTGTCATCATGGTTGTCTTTAATGACTTTTATCTCTTCTACTACTCTTGTGAATTCCACATAAACTACATCCATACAAACTACTAACTCTCTCAATAGGGCCATACAACTTGTAATCTTTTAACGCTTCACTATAGCCAATAAAAACACATCTTTTACCTTTGAAATCTAATTTGTTCTTTTTTTATGTTGGAACATAGCAAATATTTTTACATCCAAACACTTTCAAGTGTTGAATATCACGTTTTTCACCTACCTATACCTCCTCATGAGTTTTCCTTTTGACCACTTTGGTCAGGGATCTATTCAACACATGAACAGTTGTGTTGACAAGTTTAGCCCAAAAAGTGTTTGACAACTCTTTGCCTTTCAGCACACACCTAGCCATTTTGACTATGGTGTGATATTTTTGCTCATACGCTCCATTTTGTCGTGGAGTATAACCTGCAATTTGTTGCCTTGTTTCTCCATGGGCATTAAAAAATATGGAAAATTCACCAAAGGAGTACTCACCTACCACCTCCATTTGTTCCAAGGACCCTTAATTTCCTACCAAACTGAACTTTTACATCAGCCTTTAATTGTTTACAGTAGGAAAGTGAATTTGATTAAATTTCCAAGAAATAAATCCAAATTCTTCATGAAAAATCATCACCAATGGTCTGGAAATACCCTACTCTATTGGTTGCTTGTGTTGGCATCGATCCACAGAAGTGCTTCTGAACAAGATCCAATAATCCCACTGCTCTCTATGCTTTCCTCGTTGGAAATTGAACTTCGAGTTGCTTGTTAGTTTTTACCTGTTGCATCAGTCACTGTTCTCTCCCGCAGTGGTGCAGCAATCTTCTTCAACAGTAGAGGCGTACCAGTAGCAGCAGCAACAATCTTCTTTGGCAGCAAAGGTGCAATAGCAACAACAATCTTCTTCAACAGCAAAGGCGCACCAGCAGCAGCAACATTTTGGGTTCCTGTGCAGGGTACTTTTGCAATCATGATGAGAGCGCAATGGAGGAAAATGAGGGCACAGCATTATGTTTTCTATGGTACTGCATTGCAGTTATGTAGTGGAGAGACTGAGAGGGCACAATGCATGCCTCCAGCACACATGCACCAGCCTCATCCCTTCCAATTTTCTAACTATTATTCCAATTTTAGAATAGATGTTTTTTTTCCTTTTGGAGTTTGATTTCCAGATTTAGAAGTAGGTTGTTTTTTATCTTCAAATAGCTTTTGTTCTAAAGTTAGCTTAAGCACATGAGCTAGGGAAACTTTTAGTTTTAGGAAGGGCGCACATCCCTAGACATAATTAGATTAGGGTTTTTCTTTACTAGTTTTGGCATCCACAAGGATGGGTTGTTTTTGTCTTCTAGTTCTCCTCTAGCTTTCCTCGTCTATAAAAAAGGCAAGGTGGAGGTGGTTATGTTTTTCAATGTTCTCGAGTGTTTGATTGAGTTGTGTGCCAGTGATTAGCGAAGTATTTTTTGAGATATAGCATTGTACTATTTTTCCAGATTTAATGAAAAGCAGGTCGCAGGTTTGAGTTCAAATTTGTACTTTTTGTCCTATATTTTCAATGTAATGTGTTAGTAGATTGGCATACTCAAAATTTACAGTTTTGATAGTCCTTAAAGTTTTATGTTTTGGCTGTTAAGGTTTCCCGAGTGCAGAATCTGCCTACCATGATCTGAAAATTTAAATGGTATCAGAGCACATTGTCTGAGATTTTCTAGATCCTTATATGGAGTGGGTCGCTACTAGTGAGAGGGGGTTGTTGCAGGATCTTAGCAGGTGTGATGCTCTTGCTTTAGTGATTCAAGAGAACTGGTACCTGTGATAGGTTGTTAGGTGTGATGCCCGAGTTGCTCCAATGATTGGAGTGTTGATCCGCACCTGTGATAGGTCAAGCTGATATGTTTAGTAAAGTTGTGTTCTAGAAGTTGCAAGAATGACTACTCTCGGTCTCAAAGAGTGCCACATGTTGGAGGGCACTTCCAATTTTGTACCGTGTAAGTGCAAGATGCAGAAACAATCAGAGTAGTTCCATCTTCGGAGTTTAGTGGAAGGAAAGGTCCACTACCTGTTAGAATTAGGGAAAAAATGAAAAACAAGATGCTTTTAAAAATTTTCTGTTTATTAGATCAGCACATGTAAGAAATTATATAAGCAGGTCTAAATTAAATTCTGAAGATAATCAAAATTTCTGAGTGTAAACCTCAAGATTACCTCCTGATCAATGAAAGATGTACCTGTCACATGTGTGGATGTATGCCTCTGAAAATATGCTCAGAAATTAGTTTAGGTTCATGGATCAAACCTCTAGGGTTTGATCTCTATCAATATGGACTGTGGGACAGTTTTGCCAAAGTATAGACCACAAAAAGATGTTGTTCACATTTTGAGACAGCAAGAGCATGAAACAGCAAACCCTCAAAACAGCAAACTGAAGCAGCAAACCCTCCACAGACAAGAAGACAGCATAGGATAAAACTGGCAGCAAGTAGAAACCCCCACAGGAGCCTCAGCTCAACACTCGGCAGCCAAGAGGAGAGGCCGCACTGCTAAACACAAGCCTGGCAATCAAAGAAAGGGGGTCGCGGCTCTCAATACAGACCTGGCAGAGGGTGCCGCGGCTCTTATACACAGGGCTGTAGCTCTAAAGGACAGGTCTGGCAGCCACAGGAGGTGCCGCATGCATCTCAGCTTGAGTAGACAGGCCTGGCAGCCAAAGGAGGGGGCCGCATGCACCCTATACACCAGCAGACACCAAGAAGGAGCTTCCAGCCAACACCAAGACCAATCAAAAATCTCAGATCTGAAACTGATAACCAAAGGAGAGGCCGCACCAACAAAAGAGAGTAACTGAGGTAGCCGCAGCTATAGGAGAGAGGAGAGACTCTGTGTAATAATGCTAGAGGGTAGGGTTCCTTTTATAGCTAGGGAGAGGGGTTAGGGTAAATATAATAATAATTAAATATTGACAATTAATTAATATAATATTAATTAAAATGTCAATTAATATTAATATAAATTATAAAAACCCCAATCACATAAAAAAAGAGGGAAAGCAAGACAACAAGGAGGAGCCTTTTAAGACAAAGTCAAGGAGGGTCCATAATGGCAAAACATGTCCACGTGAGTCTCATAATGACCTATAAACTTTATCATCACTGCATAAGAGGGTACATCAACAATGTGGTCATGTCCATCTTTATAGGCACTCCTAGGTCTCATGGACCATCCCGAGAGAGAGAAAGAGGATCACACATCAACACATCTTGGTATTTCACCAAGATCTACCTGGTCAAAGACCAGGTTACCCCAGAACACATTTGGGGGCCCTAGAACACATCTAGGGTCTCATCCACCAAGGTACAAGACCAAGGATCAACCCATGCATTAAGCAAGGATTCCCTGGAACACATCCAGGGGCCCTGGAACACATCTAGGGACTTATATCAACCACCAAGGAACACATCCAAGGATCAATCCAAGCACCAGGCAAGGATTCCCTGGAACACATCCAGGGGTCCTAGAACACATCCAGGGACCCTAGAACACATCTAGGGTCTTACTGCTTGGTCCTAGACCAAGAACCCCAGTCATTTACAGGGGGCCCTCACTAGGGTCTTTTGCCATGGCTCTCACTGCTTGGTCTCATACCAAGAAACCCCAGGAGTGTGCTGGGGGCCCTAGTCCACAGCTAGGGTCTTATGCCATCCTCCAGGAGAATGGCTCTTGCAACTGCACTAATTTCAACATTACCCCTACCAATCCAGCACAGCCCATCGAGCATAACAAGAAGGCAATCGAATCATCCTTGATTTCATGAAGGACCATTTGATCCCTCACATAACATAGAAGAAATCAGCAAAGCGCATGTTTGATGCCTTAGTCACTCTATACTAGAGTGAGAATGTTAATGAGAAGATGCTACTAAAGAACAAGCTTGTTGGCACTCGCATGAGTGGCACATATATGGTTGCAAACTAACTCAAGAAGATAACGAACCTTTGAGATCACCGCACTATTATTGAGTTGAAGATGGAGGATGGGGAGTTGGTGCCTATAGAACTAAATGGGTTCCACTTGTCCTAGGATGTGTTTGTTTGGGATGTCTATGCTCGGGAGAAGCTTCTCACTTTTAGAATATTTGGGATGATTTCGTCTAGGAGGAGACCAGACTAGAGTCTATTTCAGCTAGAGTGGAGGAGACTAAGAACCTAGCCCTCGTTGGGAAGATGAGGACAGGAGGAAAGAAAGGAGGACCCAGGAGGGATCAAAAGGGTAAGGAGGAAGAATCAAATTCTTTAGACCATGGGAAGAAATATTTGAGTCACATAAAGTGATTCAAGTGCCAGAAGATAGGCCACTATGAATCTCAATGACCTGAGAGGAAGAAAGACAAGCAGCAACAAAAGCATTTTGCAAGGAGTGCAGAAGCTTCAACCGAAGCAACTGAGTTAGCATCCAAACTCGAGACATCTTTCTCCATGGCATCGTTCCTTCGCACTAATATTGTTTTTGTTGTAAGGTAGTATGTGGACAATGGAGCATCCAGACACATGACCTTCGACAAGAAGACTTCCAGAGGATTACAAGAATAGAAGGATGGCATACAGGTAGAGTTCAGCAATGATGCTACTTGTCCAATGATTGTAAATGGCTTTATCTCCTTCCTCGTGCCTTCAAGTGATGTTTGTGAGCTAGATGATGTATTGCATGTTCATGGTTTAACGAAGAGTCTTCTTTCAGTTTCTTGCATGATAGATTTATAGTGTATCGTTGAGTTTGATGATCAACA
>ML784051.1:320039-360216 GCA_009831015.1 Picea engelmannii | reverse complement strand
TATCTCACATTCATTAATGACCACTACAGGAAGACCTGGATCTATTTCCTGAAGACCAAGAGTCAAGTCTTCAAGAGGTTCCAAGAGTTCAAAGCTCTTGTGAAAAACCAGACAGAAAAGAGGATCAAGGTCTTGCGGTCAGATAACCGAGGTGAGTATTCCTCCAGTGAGTTTGTAGACTTTTGTGCCCTTGCAGGGATCAGAAGACAGATGACCATGCCTTACAACCACCAACAGAACGGGGTTGCCGAGAGGAAGAACATGGCGATTACAGGTGCAGCGAGATCTATGCTGCATGATCAGAGTTTGCCTCTATACCTATGGGCAGAGGCGAGTGCTGCTGCAGTTTACCTGCAGAACAGGAGCCCCCACAGAATTTTGGGGAAGATGACTCCTAAGGAGGCCTTCACTAGTAGGAGGCTCGATGTCGAGCACATCATGATTTTTGGTTGCTTGACTTATTCTCATGTCCCCTCAGAGAGGAGGACAAAGCTAGACCCCACAACCCAGCAAGGCATTCTAAATGGTTACTCAGAGGTCTCCAAAGCCTATCGGATTTACATTCCATCACTTTGGAGAGTGGTGGTGAGCAGAGATGTTAGATTTGAGGAGGGTAGGGCTTTTCAGAGATCTCTTGAGTCGAGAGTCAATGTTGAGGATGATGCAGAGGCATAGATTGATGTCTCAGAGGGAGCACAGCCTCAGGTTTCTGGTACACCAGTTTCAGGGGTGATAGGGTCACCTTACACAGCTTCAAGTTCACAGTCATAGGGAGTTCAGGCAGAGGGTGCAGAGGCTTCAGGATCTTAGAGTGTTCAGTCTAGGCCTGAGGCAGATACTCTTGGGCAGGGAGATCTTACTTCTCCTTTGACTACTTCAAGGAAGAGGAAACCGAGATGGTTTCAGGAGACTCTGAAGGAAGCCAAGGAGAACGTAGGAGAGCCCAAGAGACAGTTCAGAGAGAGCAGAGCACCAAAGAGGCTTGGGTCCTATTTGGCAATGGTGACAAGTATCTCAGATACAGAACCACGAACATTTGCGCAGGCAGTTGACCAGCAGGTTTGGCGAGAGGCTATGCTGGAGGAGTATGACTCCATTATGCGCAATGATGTTTGGGAGGTGGTTCCAAGGCCAATGGGGAAGTCAGTTGTGACTTCCAGGTGGTTGTACAAAGTCAAGTATGCTGCAGATGGCAGCATAGAGAAACACAAGGCCCGATTTATGACGTGAGGATTCTCTCAAGTAGAGGGAGTCAATTATGATGAGACTTTCGCACCAGTTGCGAGATACACCTCGATCAAGAGCAATATTTCCATAGCCGCAAAGATGGGTTGGATGATACATCAGATGGATGTAAAGACCGCCTTTCTCAATGGCTTTATAGAGGAGGAGGTGTAAATTGAGCAGCCACAGGGGTTTGAGGTGAGTGAGAGAGAGTCTCACGTGTGCTCATGTGTGGCTTTTGAGAAAGGCACTATATGGTCTGAAGCAAGCTCCCAGAGCTTGGTATTCACGCATTGATACATACTTGCTTCAGATGGGTTTTGAGAAGAGCGATGTTGATCCTAACCTCTATTACATCAATAGAGGTTAGGACACACTCATTCTCATTTTGTAGGTGGATGACTTGTTCATCACAGGTGGAGAGGATCTCATAGTTGAGTGCAAGCTAGGACTTGCATCAGAGTTTGAGATGAGTGACATCGGTTTGATGCACTATTTTCTAGGTATGGTGGTATGGCAGGAGGAGGGTCACATCTTCCTTGAACAGGGGAAGTATGCTACAGATATTTTGAGCAAGTTTCAGATGGAGGATTGCAGACTTATGTCTACTCCCATGGTCACCAACTGGAAGAAGCTTAGCACTTCAAATTCCCATTTGGTGGATGCTACAGTTTATAGACAGTTGATCGGTTCACTGATGTATCTGGTAAACACTCGACCAGATATTTGTTTTTCCATGAACACTCTCAGCCAGCATATGGTAGAGCCAAGGAGTGTTCACTGGATTGGGGCAAAACATAAGTTGAGGTACATTGCAGGGTCAATTGATTATGGCCTGGACTATATCAAAGGTGATGGAGTCTATTTGGTTGGCTACACAGACTTAGACTGGGCAGGATGTGCTACTGATAGGAAGAGCACCTCGGGGTGATGTTTTGGGTTGGGGTTAGGACTTGTTTCCTCATACAGCCGAAGACAGAAGTCAGTTGCTTTGAATTCCGCCAAGGCAGAGTATATGGTGGCCAGTGAGGCCAGTTGCAAGGCCATTTGGCTTCGTAAGATGCTGGTAGGATTATTTGGTCAGAAGTTGCCTCTGACCATCATTCACAGCAATAATAAGAGTTGTATTAAACTCTCTGAGAATCCAGTTTTCCATGATTGGTCGAAGCATATTGAGATCAGATACCACTTCATCAGAGATTGGGTTCAGAGAGGGGCAATACAGTTACATTATATATCGACTGACGAGCAGATTGCAGATATTCTCACCAAGGGGCAAACATGTCTACTTCAGAGACAAGATGGGCTTGGTGAGAAATACTTTCCTCGGTAAGAGGGAGTGTTGAGATTTGTGTACCGAGGGAAGTGGTCCCCTTGTGGTTGTGGGTCTCTAACCACAAGAGGGAAATATTTGACCCTTTGTGCCTTACACTTTATGTCTAATTTCACTTTGGCATTTTCCTAAGTCAAGAGGGTGAAATTTGTCGCTTAAGTGAAAAGTGACTATTAATTCACTTTGTGAGTGAATTGAGGGACACAAAGAGAACTAAGGAAACTAAGCCCAAAGTGGGTTTTGAGTTGAGATTAGTTTTTGGAAGATCTCAACCTTTGATTAGAGATGGGATGGGATGATCTCATCCATCCATCTTTAGGTTTCCTTATGAATTCTATAAGAAGGGCGCATAGGGAAAAGAGAGGCTCATACACATCTTGTTCACTTGAAGAGGAAGAGTTGAGCTATGGAGATGAGGATGGAAGTAGAGGATGAGGGTTTCAAGGGCACCTCCTTCCATGGAGGGCTGAAGGAGGCTTTGGCTTCCATTGTTTTATTGTGTGGATGCTTGCTTGGAGGAGGGCACACACCTAGCAAGGAGGACTTGCACTTGTCAGATTGCTTTGAGGAGGTTTTTGTTGGAGAGGCAACTCACAAGGTCAGATTTGTGTGGAGGGGTTTCTTCATCAGAGCTTCAAGCAGCAAGGGAGCAAGCTTTCAGTGAGATTGAGCAACAAGGGAGAAGGGCGCATCTGCCTTCTAGAACCTGTATAGCAGCTTGAGAGAGGTTGCCACTGTATCAAGTCTTTTGTTCCATGTACTTGTTGTATCTCACATATTTTACATCACATATATAGACTTATATTCCAAACTGGTTTTCCCTGGGGGGGTTTTATCCAGAGTCATGTTGACCAAAAATACTTGTGTTCATTTTCATGTATGCTAGAGTTTAAAACAGCATGATTTCAATTGTAAAGATCTAATCGGTGTGTTACATATTTATGGTATGCATGTGCTAACTTATTGGTCACTAAAACTACATGCTAGAGCACCTTAATGTTAAATTTTGAGCTTGATTTCTTATGCGGATTATTTCTTTATTTTCTTCAACACTTTGATTCCAACTTAATACATTTCAACAATATAGAATCATAACCGAATAGCAATAATCATGTAGATACGTAAGCATGCACATCAACAACACAGATACCCTGGGGAAACCGTGTACAGGGAGAAAAACCCCAGCAAACGATATTCCTTTATTGCATTAATAATGTAAGATCACTTACAAATACCCACCATGAATACTCTGCTCTTAAAGAGCTTGCCAAGTTGAGTTAGACTGGACTGAAAAGACCTTGTAGAAGATGAGAGGCTTTGCTGATATAATTTATGGTTATTGACCAGCATTGTAGAAGAGACTAAGCGCTACCTGGGTGCTACTTTGATGCCCTTTTCTGGATTGATATGCAGCCTTTCTTACCAGAGATATACGCTGCCTTTTCTTGACTGATATTTGGTCTTGTTCTTTACTAATAAGTTGCTATGTTCTTGACTGATAAGTTGCTTTGTTCTTGACTGATATGCATAGCAATTGTATAGAAAAGAGGGGGTTGACCTCTGCTTATAAAGGAAAGAATAGGAGAGGGCTCGAATTAAAGGTAAGAAGGCACGCTTGACATAACTCAGCTTCACACTTTAGCTCGAAAATAGAACTAGACTTGAGACATCAGTTACAACTCACCCTTGACTTGGTATACATGCGTACTAACTTAGCATGCACATGTCATGCATGCAACATGCAACTAGACATGCATGCAACATGCAACAACTTGACAACTTTGACTTTGACCTAGACATGGAACTTTGACTTCTACAACTCGACTCTTTACAAGGCAATTCGAATTTCTCTTTATGGTGGATAATGTTACACGTGCCAACGCACTAGATCAATACATTTATATCATTTGCAATATTAGGAATATCGTTTGTTTCTAGCTCATAGGAATTTTATATTCATCTTAACTTTTGCTAGATGCCTTGACTTTTGCTCATGGCTCACAAGGCTTGACTAGGCTCACAGAGGTTGTACGTTCCCCCTGACTTTTGCACTAGTCTATCTATGCTCACAGAGGTTGTACGTTCCCCCCTGACTTTTGCACTAGATTGTCTATGCTCACAGAGGTTGTACGTTCCCTCTGACTTTTGCATTAGACTTACATAGCATCTCATTCGTCCTGACTTTTGGTTTGACTCACAGAGGTTGTACGTTCCCCCCTGGCTTTTGTCAATACCTCACAAGACTAGTTGATTCTCCAAATCTCCCTGACTAGCCTCAAGGTGGCCCATATGGCCTCTCATTGGAGAATGACTGTCGATCTGCCAAATTTAACACTTAAAAGGCTATGTAACCGTAACAGAACAACAGTAAAGTTACTGAACAGTTTGTTGTTATAAAACAGCGGCAAAGACAGTTGTGACAGCGGAAACTTAGAGCCAACTTGAGGTCAAATCAGACCTAGTTGGCAGCCTGTTAGGACCTCAGAAATTCTTCAGTTTCTCCCACAGGGGCACGGCAACCTTCTTCAGCAGCAGTCCAACTCTTTCTGTATTAACATCCAAAAAGCTCTTGATCCTGATCCAGAAAATTGAGAAGCTAGAGCAAAAAAGGATGCATGAAAGATGGCGCAACGGCGAGCTGCTGGAGCAATCAGTAAGGATTCTGTCACTGAGAGTGGATATCCTAGTACAAAGAAACTTTCAATACTGAGGTCCAGCATCATCACCGGACTCAAACTCAGGGTCAAATAATCAGTTTGCAGCAGCACCAAAAGGAAGTCCAGGAAACCAAGCACTCGCCCCTATGGAGATCGAGGACAACGAGCACAACCAAGAAGAAAATCAGGCAACTCCCGACAATAAAACAGAAGTTTAAATATGCAAGTTCAATGTATTTTTTTGCTCGAACAGTTTGTAAGAGTCTATAGCTACAGAGCAACTAGCTTGTATAAGGAATGCTATAGTTTTATTGTAGAAAAGACAGTAGCAGAGGGCGAAATCAGATCTGAGCCCATCTTTGTAATTCTCATAATTCTGTATTGCCCTGGCGCAGCAACTCTTATATAATACAATCTTTCAGCCTCTTTTAAAAAAAAAAACATCCGAAAAGCTCTTCATGTGTCAACTATGCAACGTTCCCAGTTAATTTCAAGGAAATTTTGAACGGCTTATAGGAGGATGGTAAGGCTCTTAGTGTTAACATTGCCAACTCCTTTTCTTTTATATCAACACAAACCACCACCAAGGAGGTTTTGAAGGGTTTATAGGAGGATGGTAAGGCTCTTCGTGTTAGCATTACCAACTCCTTTTCTTTTATATCAACGCAGGCCACCACCAATTCATCACTCAATGATCTAGTTTTGAACACTAGCTCCTCTACTTTACTGCCCTTCTTCATTTTAAATACATAATACGAGATATCAACAATTTCAAATACGTTCTTCATCTTATTCCATACAATTTTTGCATCTTTTACAGATCTGAAATGCTTTAACATAGGTTTAGTGGCTGACAAAGTTAATATTATGGTTTCGAATTTGGTGATGGCATAAAGACCTTCTGTGGGTTTGTTTTTTGTCCCGTTCACTATTCACCATACCTTTTTGAGAGAAAGAATGTAGCCCATTAAAACTGTCCACGAAACATAATTTCTGCCATTCGTTTTTTGCGCTTCACAAAGGGAATACTTAGAACACCAGACATTATAAAAGAGTTTGAGTTATGGGTTACCTCTGTTTTTTGCTTCACCTACAATGTTTTCTGCTCTGTCTAACCGCTGCTCACAGCCCACTGTCTGCTTTTCACTTCACTCCCAAACACTCTGCCAAAACACCACACTTCCGCTGCACCAATCTGTTCTGAAAAATAGCAGCAATCTCATTCCTCAAAAAATTACAGAAATTTCTGAAGTGTTAAAAAGTACAAACTACCCACTGAATGAACTTCAAACCGAAACTTTTCTTAAGATAAAATAACTTCGGAACTGAAAAAATTTAAATTATACCTCTAACCTCTGTCTGTTAACTGATACGATCTGCAAACTCCTTTTATCACTGGGTAGATAAATCTCGTGTCTGATAGGGCACAGAGATTCAGCCTACTTATCTGCTTGGGCTAAATAGAAACATTCCAATATGTAAAAGATCTATTTGGGCGTCTCGCTGTCTCTTCTCTGCGTGGTGCAGGATTCTTCTCTTCAACCGTATTCTCCTCTTACTCTTCGTGTCGATGAGTATATTTCTTCCTTCAATGGCGGCGCACACAAATGCAGTGTGTCTGAGGCTGCTCGACCGCCTCCCTTAATTTTTCCTCCTTGTTCACGACTTTCCTCCCGGCCGCTTAACAAAATTTTACTTCTTTTCTTTTATTGTTAACACGTTCTCCTTTTCATAAGGTCTATGGTTCTGAATACGAAAGTACATTAAAACTAATTTTTTCCTTTTCATACAAATTAAAACCTTCAACCGAGATTGCAAATGGTTTGTATATTAGTTTGATTCGGAATAATGGTAATGGTAAGAGAATGTGTTTCTTTCTTCTAGGTTATACTTTTGAATCTTGTGTTTTTTCCTTTTAGGTTATAGTTTTGAATCTCAAGGGATAGGGTCTGTAAAACTCTATAAACTTAACATTCAAGTCACTACATAATGAGGGTGTCATGTCCAATAAACAAGATGATCTCATACCTCAAATTGATAGTTTCTATTGTTGGGATTGCTTTTTACAGTGTTGTAATGACTAACACCAATGTTATTTGAGCAGTTTTCAAGTAATTAAGCTTCATGGTGAACACACATTTCTCAATGATGACTTTGACAATGCGCTTATTTGGGAAATCTCTTGGGCTTGGGGTTTTAGGTTTAGGGTCCAAGTGGAGGTGGCTAGTGCATGCAATGGTTATGTTGGTACCCCTCGGACTCAAGGTTTACATCACCAAAGATTTACTTTTGTTCCTATAGTATTAGCAATGATGACATCTCGGTTGGTTCTTTTGGCTGCGACTCTTCATGGGGAAGGCGGTCAACTCTACGTGTTACCTCAGGTAGCCTTCTCAAACTCGAGGTTTACCTCACAAGTGCTTCATTTTCCCTGTGGTGGTTCTAAGCGATGGTGATGTAATTGCTTGATTGTTTAGTGTCTTATGTTATTTTGTTCAAAAATGTCTATTGGAGGTGTCAATTGGAGGGACAACATAAGTGGATTTAGACTCCATTTTTTGCATCAATCCTTATTGAAAAATAAGGGCCTCCTAGGCTTTGGTAACACCCTTGCAACCCTAGTCTTTACTTGGTTTGTGGTTGGGGTTTCTCTATTTGTGAACTAGGTTTATTGGCATTGGATAGATTCGAGGTGCTTGACCTCTAATATGGTGGCATTCATCTTTATTTCCAAATGCATTATGGGTGCTCTGGCATCCATGAACTCACCCCTGCGTGGGTTGTCGTGTATGGATGTTGAGTAGTTTTTTGTTTAGGGAAGACTGGATGGTATTGAACCTCAAAATTCCCTATGTGGTCTACCTCTCTTACATGAGAGTGAAGTGTCTTTAGGACTAAATCTTCCCAATAAATTGCGGCGAGGGTTTGTCTTTAGGAGGTTTAAAACCTTCAGGCCTGGGTCTTTTACTATATGCACTTCAAGGCTTCTATATTTTTTAATGTTGTTACAAGCATTTGTAGAATGTATGTATTTTATTATCAATAAAAAACTACAACTTTTTTCCAAGGAAAAAAAATTAAGCTTTGTGGCAAAGATGGGGTTTAGAGTAGGGTAGCAGAAACCCCATTAGAGGCATGCCAAGAGAACACAAAGATTCGCTAGAGTGCTAAGGAAGATGCTATGACACTATCAATGAAACACCCATTTTTGCTTACCTGTTTATGCCTCGTGTGTGAAGGCAATTCTAAGCTTATTGAGACCTTTTGTTCACTCGCATGCTTAAACTCTACGAGACAACATAGATTTGATGATTAGAGTTATTTCATATTGCCTTGCAATGCACGATGCTTAGACATATTTCATATTTCCTTGCAATGCACAATGCTTAGACTTATGCTTTATCACATGATGTTAGACTTATATTATTGGATGATGATGTTTATTACAGTGATTACATATTTATTTCATATTGCCTCATGATGCATGATACTTAGACTTATGCTTTATCGCATGATGTTAGACTTATGTTATTGAATAATGACGCTTATTGTAGTGGATTATGTGCTTGGGAAAATATTGTGCAATACAAGTTACAATAGGTTGGGACCCACACTAACCTTCTTCAAATGTTGGGAACAACTCAGCTCTTTACAAATATGTGTGGATATCTAGCTCTAAGGCCTCTTGACTCCCAAGTGACTCTTTTATTGCTTAAACTTAGATAGGTGGGGAATGTGGTAAGGAGGGGATAACATTTATTAATTGCCCTTTTTGAATGAAACCTATTTGTTTATTCACCTTGATGATTTAAGCCTCTTAGGCTACCTATGTGACCTATTTGTGGGCCAACAAGTGACTAACTGCAATCCCTTAAGCTTCACCACACCTTCTTGTGAGTAATTGTTATTTAATACCCATTTCCGGTATGATTTTGGGGGGGAGAAGGCGATTAAAGAGATGTTGCATAAATTTTCCCAAGATTTTGTGTGCACTGGGGTTTTTTTTATTGTGAGAGTTAGAGCCTTTTAGGAAGCAAGGTTGCCTTGTCGATTTTGCATTGGAGCTTGTGGCTACCAGAGGCCTTCGAGTCAATTGGAAGATGAGAGAGGGAGCTCTTGATCCCAGATTCCTCATCCTTCAAGTTGGTTGGAAAATGAGGGAAGGATTCCTTGACCTTTGAGTTAGTTGGCAGAGGAAGTAGGAGAAAATCCTAGATTGCTCGGTCATTTATTAGAGGCAAATGATCGGTGAGACCAACCCACTATAGTGGTATTGTTGTTGGGTTTTAGATTTGGCTTCCCAATTTCACCTTAGTTGCTTTTACTTGCTTGGAAGTTGGCATGAGGGATGTTGTTCCACAAAACAACACAATGGTCGAGTGGAACATGGAGGTTGGGAGTTTGGTTTACCATGTTGCAAAGGAGTAGACTTGGCATGGGAATTGCTAAGGAGCAAAGGAGCATCAGTTGTAAGAGACAATCAGTGTCAGATTATTACTACTAAGTCTTCTAACTCTTCTTTGTTTAGTTATATCACATTATTGATTAAATGGTTGAAAAGAAGGTTGTTGAACTCTATTTTAATTTAAAAGAATTATTGATGTTGCTTGAGTTAGTTAGGTTTAAATGAACTTTAATAGCTTGAATAACTTTGTTGGTTGGGTGCTTGGTTCAATAATAGCCCATGATTGTGTAGTTGTTTAGGGTTGTTATATGTTGTATCTATGCCAAGTTTCAATCCTAAGACCAATGGGTTATGGGATTATAGAGCATTGTGAGGACTTTATAATTTCTCAATGAAGGTAAGACTTGACATTTTGTATAAAATAGAAACATCATATGGCCTTAATAGAAAATTAAAGACCTAAATGTGGTGGGGATAGAATATAAATTTTAGCATCCTAAAAAAGGTGTTGATGAATGGAATTACATGGGAGATTAATCTAGTTAAGATCTCAATTTCGACATAAGGTTTACTAAACTAACATATGGAATGGGTAATGTTGTCCCTTAGGGAATTGAATCCATGATTTTATAGTTGTAGTTAAAAGTGTTTGCTTGTGCAAATATTAGAGGAAACATTTTGAATATTTATTGATCTTTTTTATGAGATAGGTTTTATAAATAATTCCTCTAGCATGATTTTTTGTATCTCTATTATGGCTACAGTGGATTACTTTATGTTACTAGATATTCAAATAACCCTCATCCTCTTTTATTTTCATTGCTTGCCATAGATTAAATAAACTAGATAAAGAAAGAGGAGATCGTCGAGGAAGATCAAAAAAGGTAATGGAATATGGAATGAGGGTGAGATGATTAGGGAAAAGACATTGGAAAAGGAATATAAAAGGATGAAGGGTTGAGGTTGTGGATAGCACCTGGAGATATAGTGTGAAATAAGAACCCCTAGAATTTGGTTAAGGGAGATTGACAGTAATAGGAGTGGTGACTTAAATCAACAAGGTGGAGCTAATGGGAATCAAACCCATGAAGATTTTATTGAGAACGTTGAGATGAGACGAGGACGAGTGATGTTTGGTTATTTTATTTAGTGCAATGACACTTGGTCCAAGGGATGAAAGATATGTGATCATTACAATGTGTGGATGATTTCCTTGCTATGCATATCAAGGAGTACCCTATGGGTTGGGGATGTTAGTGAATGATACTGGATTATTTGAGGAAATGTACCCAATGTGATGATGAATGCCTTGGAAAACATTGATATGATGGGTGAATTAACATTCAAGTGGGATTATTAGATAACCTTGAAAAGGATGTCGCTTAGCCAACGATGTTAAAATTATCAAACTTGATTAAAGCATAGTATGATGTGTACCTAGTGGAATGGTACTTGAAAAGTTTGTGACTTGGTGCCTATACAAGTTCACATGATAGTAAGATGGGGTGATGCATAAGTCATTGGATGGAAGATCGTGGTATATGATCAGAATATGGAAGTTTGACTGACATTAGACATGACTAACTCACTTGTGATGATTTGAACTAGGGCATGATGATATAACTTGAGACTTCATAAGGAAATTTACTATAAAGAGTAGGTGTGGTGCAATCAAATATTAAGTACCATGCCAATGGCCTTAAAGAATTTAAATGATCTAGTATGATTGAACGAGAATGCTTAAGGCAATCCTCGGTTGCCAGACAAAGGAATAAGTGAAAATTGACTACTAGAAGAAGTACCAAGCCTTGTTGAAGGTATCGATATTTCGAGTTGATGTAAATATGCATGATAAGGAGTGCTTGGTGTGAGCATAGATCCTTTATATTTGGAAAGAGCACGCTCATCTCGATGGTCGTACCAAATCCTCAGTCGAGGTCTGGCTAACCAACTCCTTGGCGGAGTTACTAATTTTGAGAAAGAGAATATCTAGTACCAAATCCTTGGTGGAGGTCAAGCTAAACAAATCCCTGTCAAAGGTACTAATTCTAACAGATTAGTTATCGAGTATGAGATATTAGATGAAAGCATAGTTAAATCATACCTAATGGAAGTAGGTCATATGCATATTGCATATGGTTAATGGTATTGTTAGTCTCTACATTATTGATTAATGCATTGTGAGTTACATATTATCGATTTTGGTTGAGCCAATTAGTGAACTTGCACAAGGATCGAGTGTTGGGTATATGTTATATTCTTTGCATGTCTGTGTGTGGGCGTGTTAGGTTCGACAACTGTGTCTGATGATCCCTCTAGTAGTGGTCTTTGTGTCGTGTGCGTCAGGGCGCTTCCTAGGGGGGTCCCAGGGGGGGGGGGAAGTATGCCCCCCCCTTGGCTACACGCAACGCCTCGAATTTTTTTTTTGGGTGGTTTTTGCTATTTTTAGCGATTTTCTAAATTAATCCTGGATTAAGGGATTAGGGTTTTGGTATCTACGGAATACCTAAAAACATTGTATATATTGTATGGTGAAATTCAATATAATGAAAATAAGAAAGGTTTTCCCCGGTTGAGGGTTTCCGGTATAAATCTTTGTGTACTATGTGTATGAGCTATTGATTAATTTATGCTTTGCTTAAGAATATATATGCATTGCTTTACTTCACAGGTTTAAAACTTACATGTGGTATCAGAGCTCATTTTTTGCTTCAGAGGAACACCTTTGTTGCTGAGGGTTTGGCTCGGTCTTGATAGATCAATTTTATCTTGGGTATGTGATAAACCTGGGTTTAGTGGGAGATTTTGCAGTGGAGATTCGAGTGTAGAAAGAGAAATGGCGAGCTCTTCTAGAATCGAGATAGAGAAGTTCAACGGTAAAAACTTTGAGCTATGGAAGCTCAAGATGGAGGACCTTCTTGTAGACAAAGAACAATGGATCGTTGTGGATCCTGGTACACAACCTACTGGCACACAGTCAACTGGTACACAACCTACTAGTACACAAACTACTAGTACACCACCTATTGGTATATCAAAGGAAGATTGGGAGAAGTTGGACAGAAGAGCAAGGAGTACTATTCGACTATGCCTGGCAGATTTGGTGTTGTTGAATGTCTCGAGAGAATCTACAGCCAAGGAACTATGGGATAAGTTAGGGAATTTGTATCAATCAAAGTCCCTGGTAAACAAGTTGTTTCTTCGAAAGAAGTTGTATCATCTTAGAATGGAAGATGGAGATTATGTGACAGAACGTCTAAATGCCTTTAATACTCTGGTAAGTCAACTTATCTCTGTTAATATTACGATTGCAAAAGAAGATAAGTGTATTACTTTGATATGTTCTTTGCCAGACTCTTGGGATAATTTGGTTGTAGAAATTGGTAGTATCACTCAATCTAGATTGAAGTATGAGGATGTAGTTTCATCCTTGTTATCTGAAGAGCTGAGGTGGAAACACATGGATGGTCATAACACAAATACTTTATTTGTAAGAGGGCGTACCCAATACAGGAATCTTGGTAAGTCTTTGAGGGGGAGACCAAAATCTACTGGTAGATATAAGTCTCCAGGAAAATTTTGAGGAAATGTCGGAAGTGTGGTAAAACAGGGCATTATAAGAAAGATTGCAAGTCTAAGAAGGTTGAAAAACCAAATGGATCTTATAGTACCTCTTCCCCATAGGCGAAAACCTCCACTGAAGAAGGAGGTGATGTTTACCTGGCATCTACAGGTACACATGAAGACCGTGATGTATGGTTGATCGACTCAGGTGCATCATACCATATGACTCCTCACAGGGAGTGGTTCTTTGAATGTGAAAAATATGATGGTGGTGATGTATTCCTAGGAGATTACTCGACAACCAAAATCTTGGGACGTGGAAGGGTTAAGTTGCTGCTAAAAGATGGAAGGATTAGAACTCTCCCTGGGGTTCTGCACATTCCAAAACTAGCCAGGAGCCTAATATTTGTAAGCAAGTTGGATGATGCAGGAGTGGATATTGTATTTGGAAAGGGCACTTGCAAGATGGTACGAGGAGCAATGGTGTTGATAAGGGGAGTTCGGTGTGGAACTCTGTACAAGTCATTGGGAAGCACTTATACTAATGGGTGTAATAGTTCTGTTGTCCTTGAGCAGACAAATAGAGAAGACAAGACCAATACCATCCCTGAAAAGAAGACCATGTTGTGGCATCAAAGACTGGGGCATATTGGAGAAAAGGGCCTTCAAACACTACACGGTAAAGGCATGGTTGAAGGTATGTCTAATTTCACTCTGGATTTTGATTTCTATGAACATTGCATCTATGGTAAACAGAATCGAGTAAGATTCCCATCTGGTGCTACAAGAGCAAAAGGGATTTTAGAATTGATACACAGTGATGTGTTTGGACCTGTGCCTATTTCATCACTAGGTAAGTCTGTGTATTATGTTTCATTCATAGATGATTTCTCAAGGTACACATGGATTTATTTTCTTAGAAAGAAATATGAGGTATTTGATAAATTTAAAGAGTTTAAGGCTCTGGTAGAAAATCAGACAGAGAAGAAAATAAAGGTATTGAGAACAGATAATGGTGGAGAATTATGTAGAAATGAATTCAAAGAATTCTGTAAGAAGTGTGGTATAACAAGGCAGAAGACTACTCCATACACTCCTCAGCACAATGGAGCTACAGAAAGGATGAACATGACATTAATGGAAAAAGCAAGGAGCATGCTCAGCGGTGCTGAGTTAGGACAAGAATTCTGGGCAGAGGCAGTGGGTACAACATGTTACCTAGTCAATCGATCACCTTCATTAGCATTGGATGAAAAAACTCCACACGAGGTATGGACTGAAAAAAAAAACCCTCTCTTCAACATCTTAGAGTATTTGGTTGTGATGCCTATGTACATGTTCCAAAGGAAAATAGGAGTAAGCTGGATAAAAAAAAGTTGAAAAGTGTATCTTTATTGGTTATAAAGATGGTGTGAAAGGTTATAAGCTTTGGAACCCAGAAACTAAGAAGAAGAATGTTTACAATCGGGATGTTATTTTTAGAGAGGTAAAAGATGTGTCCAAACAATAATTCCTACCAAGGCAAGAGGAACCTGAGAAAATAGAGCTAGAGTTGGATGATGCAAAATCTAAATCATCTAAAGAAGATGAAGCAGAAGAAGAAGAAGAACCTCATACCCTAGTATTGAGGAGATCAGTGAGAGAAAGAAGGCAACCAGAAAGGTATAGTCCACCTAATTTCCGTTCCAATTTTTCTTTATCTATTACCGATGATGATCCCAGAACTGTCAGGGAAGCAGTGAACTCAGAGGATAGTAAACTCTAGAAGAAGGCCATGGTTGAAGAAATGGATGCCTTGGATAAGAATGAGGCATGGGATATAGTTGAGTTGCCAACTAGAAGAAAATCTGTTGGTAGAAAATGGTGTTTAAGAAGAAGTTTAATGCAAAAGGAAAAGTGGAGAAATACAAAGCTCGGTTAGTAGCAAAAGGTTATTCCCAGGTAGAGGGAATTGACTTTGGTGAGATTTTTTCTCCTATTGCTAAGTTAACTTCTATTAGATTTCTTTTATCTATTATTGTTGCTTTTGATCTTGAAGTGGAACAGATGGATGTGAAGACAAGATTCCTACATGGGGATCTGGAAGAAGAAATCTACATGAAGCAGCCAGAAGGCTTTGTAGTAAAGGGAAAGAAAGAGTTGGTCTATAAGCTAAAGAAATCACTATACGGTCTGAAGCAATCACCTAGGATGTGGTACCAAAATTTTGACACATACATCCTTGGATTGGGATTTGTGAGAAGCAGGGCTGATCACTGTGTATATTCCAAGCAGGTTGGTAATCACTTCATTTATGTAGTGTTGTATGTTGATGACATGTTGTTGGTAGGAAATAACATGGATGTTATCAAGGAGGTGAAATCAAAGCTATCCTCCAAATTTGACATGAAGGATGTTGGTGCTGCTAACTTCATTCTGGAAATGGAATTTAAAAGAGATCGTGCAAAGAGGAAACTCTGGTTGAATCAGAGAAAATATGTTGAGACGATATTGCAGAGGTTTAATATGCATGGAAGTAAACTAGTCAAGATTCCCATTCATATAGGTTTAAAGTTATCTACATATCACTGTCCCAAGACACAGGAAGAAGAAGAGGACATGTCTCGTGTTCCCTATGCCAGTGCAGTTGGAAGTTTGATGTATGCAATGGTCTGTACTAGACCAGACATTGCACATGCAGTGGGAGTTTTGAGCAGGTATATGTCAAAACCAGGGAAGGAGCATTTGACAACAATAAAGAGGGTCTTCAGGTATTTGCGTGGCACTACCAATTATGGATTGTGCTACCAAGAAAGACTAGGATTAGACAAAGTGATGGACATACATGGCTTTGTTGATGAAGATTGGGTTGGAGATCTGGATCGTAGAAGATCTACAAGTGGGTATGTGTTTAACCTATTTGGAGGAGCAATCAGTTGGATGAGCAAAAGATAGGTTGTAGTGGCACTCTCAACTACAGAAGTTGAATACATGGCAACCACTCATGCAAGCAAGGAAGCAGTATGGTTATAGATATTGTGTTCAGGTATTGGGTTGGTACAACAAGCAGTGAGATTGGATTGTGACAGTCAGAGTGCAATCTTCCTGGCAAAGAACCCAACTTATCATTCGAAGACAAAGCATATTGATGTTGGGTATCACTTTGTGAGAGACATGGTTGAGGAAAAGAAGGTGTTGTTGGAAAAGGTTGACATTTTGAAGAATGTTGTAGATTTATTGACAAAGTCTGTGAGCACATAAAAGTTCTCCTGGTGTAGATTAACAATGGGCATTGCTACCCTGGAAGCAAAGAAAACAACAAGTGGGAGAATGTTGGGTATATGTTATATTCTTTGCATATGTGTGTGTAGGCGTGTCAGGTTCGATAACTACGTCTGACGATCCCTCTAGTAGTGGTCTTTGTGTCGTGTGCACCGGGCGCTTCCTATGGGGGGTCCCATGGGGGGCCAGGTATGGCCCCCCCTCGTTACGCGCAACGCCCCGATTTATTTTTTTTGGGTGGTTTTTGCTATTTTTAGCGGTTTTCTAAATTAATCCTGGATTAAGGGATTAGGGTTTTGGTATCTAAAGAATACCTAAAAACATTGTATATAATGTACGGTGAATGGTGAAATTCAATACAATGAAAATAAAAAAGGTTTTCCCCGGTTGAGGGTTTCCGGTATAAATCTCTATGTACTATGTGTATGAGCAATTGATTAATTTATGTTTTGCTTAAGAATCTATATGCATTGCTTTACTTCACAGGTTTAAAACTTACATCGAGAGGGAGAAAATAGGGCAAGGGAGCTCAAGAGCCTAGTTTCATCAGTGTTCCAATTGGTTGGCAAATGAGGAGAGAGAAGCAAATCCCAACTTCCTTAGCCTTCGAGTTGGTTGGAAAACAAGGAGCAGCTCCTAGATTCCTTAGCCTTTGACTGGGTAAATGAGGAGTAGTTCTAAAATTCTTCATCCTTTGAGTTGGCTGGTAGATGAGGGAGGGAAGTGCAAATTATAGATTTTCCCTAGCTACCTAATTGATTATTGAGTTGTGGTAACTTGTAAATTTAACCAATTACTAGGACTATAGTCTTTATTTATCACATGATAGACATCTTAGGAGGCATATGGTTGTTTCTTAGGTGGAAATAGGATAATGGTGTCTTATTTTGTTGGTTTGGATTCAAGGACTCTGCGTCTCTAAGGGGGGAGAAACTACAACACCCCTTTATGCTTACGTGGTTATAATTTTTTAGCTTATTGAGATCCTATGTTGATACTCTCATTTTAAGAGGCAACATAGACTTGATGCTTAGACTTATTTCATCTTTCCTTATGATGCATGATGCTTAGACTTATTCTTTATCACACGATGTTAGAATTGTATTCTTGAGTAGTGATGTTTATTGCAATGATTATGTGTTTGGGAAAACATTTTGCAATACAAATTACAATAGGTCAGGATCCACAGTGGCCTTCGTCAAAAGTTTGGAGCAACATACCTCTTTACAAATGTGTGTGGATGTCTAGCTCTTAGACCTTTTGACTCCCTGGTGAATTATTAGATGTTTAACCTTAGATAAGCGGTGAATGTGATTAGTGGGGATGATATTTATCAATTTCCTTTTTGGAATGAAACATATTTATTTACTCGGTTTGTTTATTTAAGCCTCTTAAGCTACATATGTGACACATACAAAGGCCACCACATGACTAGGTGCATTGCCTTAACCCTGACGTTCCCTTTCCTGAGTAATTGTTATTTAATTTTGGGGGGGAAGAAGGTGATTAAGAAGATGCTACATAAAAATTCCTAGGATTTTGCATGATATAGGGTTTTCATTATTGCAAGAGTTAGATCATATTAGGTGGTAAGGTTGTTGGTGAGCTAAATAATTGTAGCAATACAAGATGTTGAATCTTAGGGGATCACACTTAAATTATCAACCAGGAGAATAGTGGATTTGTGAAGTGTTGTGCAAAATTTATGCGGTCTTCAAGTGGAAAAGGAACCACAAAATAGATTATGTATTATGGAAACTACATGAATTATATGCATCCTATTTACAACATAGTTCTAGTGTTATACAACAAAAGAGTTCCAAGCATAAAATGCCTTGCGGCTTACTAGTTGGTGCTTCAAAACCTTACAACTCTTTCAAATTTAACAATGCTACTCGAAGTGAAATGAATTGTTCGAGACTTAATTGATACAAAAAGACTGGTAACTCAAATAAGAATCCAATGCTTTGAAAATAAACCTTATCTATAGTGGATTGAACCACCACAACAATTCCTCTACCAACCATGAGTTAATGGTATGCTAGCAAAAGGATAATCACACTAACAAAGATATTCTAGCTATAGAAATGAAAATAAAAACACCATGAAATACATATACAATGCAAAACAATAAAAAAGATGCATTCGACAAAAACCTCTCCAAGTGGGCCCTGCTAGAATAGGATCGATAAATCCCTTCCTTGAAACATACATTAACTCAAAAGAAATAACATTTCTTTTTATTTCATTAATAACTTCAAGATAAAAACTCGAATCTACAACCGTTGGACCCCTGAATTTAACCCTAAAAATGATATCTCTTATGTGGTCCTGATCTGGATATGTCTCCCCTTTCTTTTGCTCACTATTGGAACAATGAGACTCTCCACGCCATTGGGAATGCCCTTGGGAAACATATTGACCGAGCAGAGCTAAAATATGGATTGCATGCTTGTGCCCAAATTTGTGTTGAGGTTGATCTGGAATAGGGGCTTCCGGAGGCCATCGAGCTCACCTTGGACAACTGGACTTACCTTCAACAAGTGCACTACAAGCAGTTTCCCTTCAAATGTAATATTTGTCATGAATATGGACATTTTGCAAAGAGATGCCCAAAATCTCTAGTCGATCTACCAATAAGGGAAGCCAATGAGCAATGATAACAACCAAGAAGGAAAATACAAGCCACCAAGCAGGGACTGCAGCTTGAAAAATCTCCAACCCAAGAGGGAGCTCCCTCAAATCCAAAATCATGTGAAGTCCCTACCTCTTCTTTGATAGGAAAAACTAATGATCCTATTTTATCCAAGATCTAGTATGAATCCCTCTTAGATATGGAGAAAACCCAGCCGATGAACCTAAGTATAATCCTTAGGAAAACCCGAAAGTGGATGGAGAGTCTCATATCCCCCATAGGCTCCTCTATCAATTCCCCGGTTCGATCCGGAAGAGGGAGAAAATCCAGAAAGCTTGAAAGAGGAAACAAACCCAGATTCCATGCAAATCCCCCTGGTGAAAAAGTCAGGGAGAAAATCGAATTACCAAAGGCGTTAGACGGGAGCTCAAACGAAAATAGAGCTTGGAAAGCAAGGCACACTGGATGGAAACACCAAAAAAGAACCTAGACCCTTGAGGAATCACAATGGCTCCGTTTGCTTAAAAGGGGGAAACCCAAAATCAACATCTAAATGATAAAAGTCGTTTCCTAGAATTGTAGAGGACTTGCAAGTGGAAGCAAGGTGTCTTTGGTTAGAAATCTAGTTAGATCATAATCCTCTCAAGTTCTCGTTCTCCAAGAAACAAAGTCGAAGGATGCATATGTCCTTCAAGAAAGTAGGTATATTTGGAATTCTAGCACATGGTTAGCAATAAGCTCGAGAGGGGCCTCTGGTGGCCTTTGCACCCTCTGGAATCCTCAATTGCTCAGATTATAATATTGGACAAGTTCTCCCCATTGGTTGCAAGTGACTTTAACTCACCTTCCTTCGGGTAAGACCTTTTCCTTTTTTTAATGTTTGCATGCCCTCTATAGATCGGGAAAATATTCCATGTTGGAAATCCCTTCTAAGTTTACAAGAAAGCATTAACCTGCCCCTCTCATTATTGTGAGTGATTTTAACACTACCCTGCATTCTAATGAGAAGAGAGGGGGTAATATTGTTTAAGACTCCACCCGAGAATTTATGGAAGATCTCTTAACAGGTTTGGATTTGATAGATATCAAACCCTTTGTTGGTTGTTATACTTGGTCCAATAAATGTCAGGGTCTAGGGCACATTACAACAAGGCTAGATAGATTTATCATCAGTGGAAGCATTGTGGAAGACTTAGTCTTACTGCAATATTGTGTCCTTCCTTGGGTGGAGTCGGACCACCGTCCCATCACCCTGGAGTTATCCAACCCTAAATCCCTTGGCCCTATTCCTTTCTGCTTTAACCCCCAGTGGGCTCTCAACCCCTCCTTTAAACAAGAATGTCATTAAACAAGAGTTGGTATGTATGGTTCAATATATTCAAAAATATGCTAAAATGGGAGGGAATACAAGCTCCTCATTCTTATCGCTCATTCCCAAAGGTTCCAACATGTCTTCCTTCACTCGATTCTGACCTATCTCTCTATGCATTGTCTCCTACAAAATCATTTCAAAAATCATTGCCAACATAATCAAGTCATTCCTGCCCAAATTAATTTCTCCAAACCAAGGGTGCTTTGTTGCAAAAAGGCAAATGATATAAAACATTTTGTTAGTCCAGGAGGTAATCCACTCCAACAAAGGTTATGGCGAAAAGGGAATGCTCATTAAACTAGATATGGAAAACACTTTTGGTAGAGTATGCCACAACTTTCTCTTTGCTATTCTGACAAGATTTTGGTTTGGTGTTGATTTTTTGGCTTGGATCTCTTCTTGCATAAGTGACCCATGGATTTCTCCGATGATAAACAAGAGGCATGTTGACTTCTTCAAAATCTCCAGAAGTCTTCAATAGGGATTCCCCCTTTCCCCCTTCTTTACATCCTCATGGCGAAAGCTGAAAGCAAACAATCGGAAAAGGTGAGAATTTGGAATTCTATATCAAGGATAAAAATCACACAATACGAAAGGAAAATTAACCATTCCCAATTTGCAGATGATACTCTCATACTAGGAGGATAATCCACCATGACTGGAAAGAGATTCAAGGATATTCTGGAGTAGTTTATGAGAGATTCTTGGGGCAATATTAACAGACATAAAATCCATATCTATGCTTAGAACATCAACAAATATTGCAAGTATTCTTCAGTCCCCCCTGGTGGAAAATTGACAATATTTCAGATACTTGGGCATCCCAATTTTTCTTAATTACCTCCCTAGTTCTGCTTGGGTCCCCATTATTGAAAAAATCAAATCTAAGCTTACCCAATGGGGCTCCCAATGGGTTAAAATCGCGGGTAGAGTCATCTTAATCAAGTTCATTCTTTCAGCCCTCCCTATCTTCCAATTTTCCTCCCTCCTTACTCTACCAAGTGTCAAGCTATCAATTGCGCAAGAAATTAGGAGATTTCTTTGGCTAGGAGGGAAATCCAACACCAAGAGAATGCATCTGGTCAACTTGAATATAATTAGGCCCCCCAAAGCGCATGGAGGACTTGGAATCCTTGATCCAACCCTATCCAATTTGGCCCTTGGTGCTAAAATCTTATGAATATTAGTCTCAGGAATAATATAATGGTGGAAGAAAGTCCTCTTTCATAAATACCTGGTTGGAGATAGGCTCAGGTGTCTTGATGCTCCTCCTCAAAGAATGGTTGGTTCCCCGATCTGAAAACTCTTGAAATCTTCTCTTCCTCTTTTTCAAAAAAAGGCTACTTGAATACCAAGGAATGGACGTAGGATTTTCATTTGGGTAGACAACATCATGAGGTCTCCTCCCCTTTTCACGTGATCTCACCTTCTCTCCTATGTTTGCTTTGTTCCAAGACCATGACATAACCATCCTATATGACATATCTCAATGGAACTCTTCGGGTAGTTGGTCAGGCTGGAAGCTAATGGACATTCTGAATCATCTACAGAAGCTCTTTCGTGCTCTTTGCTTCAGTTTAAAAGGAAGTCCCCCCACTTATATAGTGCTCAAATATTCTCGTTGATGGGGGGAGGGCATGTACTAAGTTAAGAAAGGTTATGCAACCCTCTTATCTCAGTTGGCCCTTCCTCCCAAATCAAGCCTATGGAAAAAAGTATGGAATACAGATTGCCTTCCAAAAATCGATATGTTTTGTTGGACTCTGGCCCATGGCAAGATCCTCACAGGGGAAAATCTACAAAAAAGAGGCTCCAAGGGCCCCTTTAGGTGTGCTCTTTGTTGCAATTCTGCAGAAACAAGTGATCACTTAATCTTGGATTGTTTGTTCTCTAGGGAGATCTATTCATTGGTCCTTCAAAGTCTTTTTTTTTTAAATTCGATGGCCTAATTCCCCGAACAAAATCTCCAGTAGGTGGAAAGCATCGTATAGAGGATATTTGGACAACAAATAAGCCTTCAAAGCTGCATTTTGGCCCTGTCTAAATTCACAACCTAGAAAATTTGGATAGCGTGTAATCGCGCACTCTTTTCAAAAGATAAATCTGCCCCGACCTTGGTGGCCTCTAAAAGTCTGGGATTACTGGCAGAGCACTTCAATATTAGAAATAAAAATATGTCGTCCCAACAACACCTAAACCAGGATGAAGAAATATGGTTTCAACAACTCAACTTAGCCCATGCAGGTCTTCATTATAGTTTTCCAAGCTCTGTCTCCTCCATCTCTCCCAAACCCTTTTGGCAGCTTCACATAACACCCTAGGAGTTAACGACTAGAGAAAGTCCCAGTAAAGGCATATATCGAGTTTCGATGAAACCTCTAAAGGAAACCCCAGCGCGACGGGTGCAGGTGGGGTCATTTCTAACCTAGGAGGTAACCTCAGGCTTCTTTTTTGTGGAACATGAGTCACGCCACGAATAATCAGGCAAAGGCATATGCACTTCTTAAAGGACTGCAATTGGTTAGGCATCAAGGCATTAACTCTATCATTATCCTTGGTGATTCGAAAGTCAACATCAATCATGTGCGGATGAAGACCTTTCCTTCAAACACTAAATTGTGCGTCGTGTTAGGCAAATATAGCATGAGATCAAGGCCTTTCATAAACTTTCCCATTTTCATATTCTCCAACATAACAATGTAGTTGTTGATCTTAGAGCTAATCTGGCCCTCGGAGACACAATTGGAATGCTCAGGGTCAACGGGAAGGCATCTCTGATTTACATCCCATGATTTTCCTCATGGTTCTAACTCTTGATTTTCATCAGGGTTCCATCCTGGCTCAAAGTGCATGTATTAACTTCTCCTCAAGCACGCTTCCTAGTGCAAATGACGCCAAACCTTTTCATTTGATTTTGGTTGGGACACGTGGAAAAAATATTAAGCCACGTTAAGGCTTCTGCCACCCACACACAACTAACCCTTGTTCTATTATCATCTCCCTCCATCTGGGCTTGATCCTCCTGTCCTTTCTCTCCAAGCGCAAGCCTACTACCTGCCTCATCACATCGGTTCAAACATCCTCCCTAGCCTATTTCCCTTCTGACATCGTGGTTTTATCTCTCTCGCCTTCCTCCAAACGTGTGCGTGCACTCCACCCCATCATTCCTGGAATTATGAATCTAGTACTTCCACATAAGTGGTCTTTGTCAGCACAACTTCCTTTGACATAACCCACACAAGGCTCATGGTGGCTTCTCCTGATTGCTTCTAGATTGCTTGGTGTGAGTATATCTTCATTATTATGGATATAATGGGCATCATATGCCACCTCCCTTGGTTGTTGTCCTCTCACTACTAAAGTGATAATTTAATAAGCAGGGATATGCTAATTGTTCAGAAGCATATGGATTGTTTGGAGAATTCATACCTGGAGCAAGATCAATCTGTAGCTTCCTCGAAATTCTCGAGTTCGTCAATCGTTGTTGGGTTCCGAACTATGGCGAAGAGAGTTGTGGGTAGCGTGCATTGGAAAAGGGAGCCTCCAGATGATGAACAGTCAGACCTGTATCACTCAGTTCAATCTATCTAGATCCAAGTTGATAGAATTTCGGCTCAAGTGCTCACCACTTTGGAGATTTTGCAGAGCACAGAGAAAGCGAGCAACGACTTCAGGATGAATGTGTGACCATTCGGTCAGAAGTAGAAGAGTTGTGCTCTAGGCCAAATTCCTCGACTCCAACTCAGATAGCCAGAACAATTTATGAAGACACCTCGTCTCCTGGCCCACTCCTGAACATCCCAGACTCGAATTCAACACCAATCCTCGAAGATGAAGTCTCTTATAGGAATGATCCTCCAACCCAATAATTTTTAGATGCAATGTTTTTGTATCAAGATATTATGAGTTTTCTATAGGCTTTATTATCGGATCTCTTTGGGAATTTTGTTCATGCTTAAGTTAAACACTATTCTCCAGGATAACATAGATAGTTCTAAGCATGTTTTTGTATTTTTTGAAAAGGTTTTGATTTTGGACATGTAAGCACTCTTTCTGCAAGTCTTCTTGCAGCGTTTATTAATAAAATGTTCCCCAATTTTCTTCAAAAAAAAACAAATCAAATCTACGACTCTTTGACCCTAGTTGTATGCAAACTTCAGAATCTATAACTGTCTATCCTAATCCAAGTTGCAGATGAGCATATTTATACCATAGAAGCCTTAGATTTTTTCTAAGGAACTCTGAGCTATGTATTAATGATATTACCCCTAAAATCGCCATTTTCCTCTTCATTAAATATGTCAGTTTGTTGAGGAATGATATTTTGGGGTGTGCGATTTTCCTTCGACATTGGAACATATGGTCTACTGGAGAATCCATGGAACCACTTTTCCTTATGTTTTGTTGCTTTTTGATGGATTATTTTAGAATGCACAATCGTCTCCCTCCTTGGGTTGGAGCATTGTGGATTGTTCTTCTATAGCCCTAATCGTTTCTCTATTGACGTTGCTAGGGAAAGTCGATCTTTATGTGCCCTAATCTTCTACAAATTGGTGCATTATCTCCTTCCTTGAATTGATGAATGTGTATGAGCTACAGAGTGGAAGGACGATGGTAACTGGCTTGTCCTTTCTCTTTGTTGTAGTTGGGACAAGTGCCAATTGTGGAACTAAAGGGTGAAAAACATTTAAACAATTTTTCTTTAGTAACAGTAGTCAAGGTTATAGAGATCAATTCATTAGCATGCACAACATTGACTCATACTCACGAGCATAAGGGAAAACTCAATCATATTCACATGCCAACTCATAGAATGCAACCAAAATTAACCATTGTAAGTTATTAATCAACAAATTGCCATTGGTCACAAAAGTGGTTAGTTCGGTAAACACTAGGTTTAATAATAGGAAAAAATCAAGGTTCTAGGGAGGTAATTGACTTACACAAGATGAAAAATATGGGCCATTTCGAGAGCCCATCATACCCCTAAACATAGAGGTTTGTGTGTCCTCGTGCAAAAAGGAAAAGAAAAAAAAATGGAAGTCAATGTTGCCTACTAACTACTACTAAGTCAGTAGCTTTGCCAACCTCTTTCTCTCTTTTTGGCCCTTCCTTTGTTTCTCCCCTTTTTGTTGTTGATGATTCTACTTTTGTTGTTGTTACTGTTGATGACTTTGTTTTTGCTACTAATGACTTTGTTTTTGCCACTATTATTACCGATGACTCTATTTTCCCACTATTGCTGCGAATGACTCTATTTTTTTCTACTGTTGTTGTTGGTTATGTTTTTTCTACTATTGTTATTGATTCTATTTTTTCTATTGTTGTTGTTGATTCTATTTTTGCTACTGTTGTTGTTGATTTAGTTTTTGCTATTGTTGTCTTTGATGACTCTGCTTTGTTGTCGGGGATTGTGAAATGCTACTAATTCTTTGCGAGTAGAGCATTACCCACCCTTGTTGAGTCATGCCTTCCTTTGTATCCTTTTGTGCAATGAAGCATTCAACTGTGAAATTATAAGCCATGGGGTAAGTATTAGTTTCCTTTGGGCGATATCCTTAAAACTTGACAATTTATTTCCATCTTGCCTTCTCAATCTCAATGTCAAGTTCTCCCGACCCTCGAAGTATGGAATGGGTTGTAGTATGAGGGTGAACCTACATTTCATTCCTATCCAATTAGAGGTAGTCCTTAATATATAAACCAGTTGTCCCCAGTCTTGGTAGTGAATGTCTCTCTCTTTATTTTAGCTCCTTTGTTAATGTTTACTACCTCATCTTTGCATTCCTCAATAACTTGTTCCTAGGGGTGTTGATAAGTCTACTACATTATGTTTCAACCTCTAACTATCTTCTCTCCAACATTGGGCAGGAAATTGGATCCATTGTTATCTAAATATGATTTTTATAAACCTCGCTTGGTCTAGGCACTTCTCCTCTCATCTTCAATTATGATTTCATCTCTTTGACCTCATATCATTTTGTAGTTGTGAACCTCATAGTTTCATTCTAGAACCAAGACATAAATACTCAGAGTTGGACATCCCCAACATAGGGGTTTGGTGACCATCTCAACCTTTGTTGCAAAACATAGTTGTGCAAGAAAAGTTTGTAGATGAGATTTCTCCTTTTAGGGATGATGTCAAAAACAAGTCACTAAATTTGTAAGGGTTTTGGAAATCTGTCTTTATCTGAGATACACATAATTCAATCTAAAATTTATGCCACTGATCTTTTAAATATAAAGCATAAATCCTAGTAGGTGGTCAACATGCCAACATTTCGTCAGCTTGCTAAGCAATCTCCTCACGTACATCTATTAACCTTGCAATTTCCTCGACATTTTCTATAGTTTATTTCATTTGTTTTAGCAAGTTTGTTTTTAGCTTGGTATTTTCACCGTTGAGGATTTCTAAATTTTCATTCAACTCTATTGAGGCTAAATCAAATTTCTCTTCTAGATGAGCAATTACTTGGTGATGCTAGAGGATAGAAATGACGTTCTCACCTCTTGATTATACTTCTCACTTCCATTTGACTGCTTCAGTTTTAGCAATTCGTAGTTGTCTCATAAAAAAATTAACTAAATTTATGGCTACATCAGACATTAGAATCCTTTTCCGTAGCCTACTTGACTCGGATCTCCTTATCCTCTTGGCCATATACTCAACAACATGACTATTGGTTTCTTCTATCACAAGTTTATTTTCAATAGTAGGGTTGTTAATATCGTATTTTTCCTCAACAATTAGAATCCCTGGAGGGGTGGAAAGTTCTTCTTGTGGTGGAGGATTAGGAATGTCAGCTGGATCCTCATCTTGGGCTATGGGTTTTTCCTCTGTAGTCCCAGTAATATTTGACTTTGGTTCTTGAGCAGACTAAGGAGATATTCTCTTGATCCATCTTTGTTTTCTACTATTTACGGACTTAGTTACTTCCGCAACAGTCGGTACAAGATTTGTAGCATCTAAGAACTCTTGCGTTACTAGCATTGCCATAGTTTTTGGAGTGTGTGATGGCTCTTTGGTTGGTGGTGTCGATGCTACATATGATTTAGGATGGCTAACGAAAATATCCCATGTAACATATGGTTGTCTTCTTCATAGGGAATCTAGAACCAATAGTTTAATCAACCCATGGTTTTCTACAATTGCTTCTCTCCGTAATTAGACTTTTGTAGCCATCCTCTAGTGAGACTTCATTAAGTAACGTGGAATTGTGACAATCCTATGGTGTCTCAAACATTCCAAAACTTAAAATGGTAGGCCATGACATTGTTGTGTCTTCCCTCACAAGTACATACCTCATAATATGTAGAGCCTCCTGGTCACATGAATTTGACAACCATTTTTTTTACTCCTTCTCCTGTGTATGTGACTAATTCACTAGCATGCAAAAAATTTCATTTGGCATCATGGGAATTTGTTTTATTCTTGAACCACTGCTCCCCTACTATGGAGAGTCATGCTAACTTCTCAATTGATTCTCTTATAACCTACACCAACAAAACTTGAACTATTATGGAATTTCCATGTAACTGGTGAGCAAACTCTGAAGCAATCACATCATTGTATCTAGTAAGTCTGTCAAAGAATGGCATCCACCCTACTTGCTAGAATATATGTTGCACCTTAGGGTTTCTATAGATTAAATTCATATCCACGGGCTCTCATCTATTCAATGATCCTCCCATGATTTCCGATGAGCTTTGCAATTGATTTCAACTTTTGCAATAACTTGTATTTTGTGAACTCTTATGCATGTTGCTTAACTCTTTCTTCCCTACTACATTTAACCAATATTGTTGGCCTTTGTAGCACAATTTAGGGTTGACAATTTGCATTGATTGCTCGTTCATACCAAATCTATTTTAAATATGTTGTTGTGGTGGAGGGTTGGTGAATCTTATGCATCCATACTTCTCATTAATAACTAATATTATTCACACAACGTTTCCACAACGATTGACAGTTAATTGGGATAATGAAGCATCATTTTACATTATTAAGCATTAAATGAAATGATCAAGGCATAAAACCATTATTATCTATTGTGATCACCCATAATTAACTATTTGCCTTTTCAATCGCACTCTTTTCCTTCAGGATCGATGGTGTGGGTTTGCATGCAAGCTTGCGATCTAGTAGAGGGTTCGTATTAAAGCATTAGTTTGGCGGGTGGAGGTTGATGAGAAATTTCAAATTCATTCATGGAGTGAAAAGGATAGTGAACCCAAACTGAAATAATGGTCGAATTTGGACAATGACATTTAGAAGTTAGTGAATGTAGTTGCCACAAAAATAGATAACAAGTGGATAGAGTAAGGGGATGGTTGTAGATGTGATAGTGTTGCTTTTGTAACTAACAATGGTAATTCAGTAGCACAAATATGAGAAGTATAAAGATATGCACGAGTTACCTATGATGTCAAGTTGGGTTGTATGTCGACAACTTTTTACTTTCATGAGCTATGAATTTGAATTTGATTTGGCAACATGAGTTTGATTTTGTAATTTTCTTTGTTTATTTAGCATGATCAAGTTGAACAAATATAGCATGAAATGTATTATTTGTGTTTGATTTTTTTTTCTCCATTTTTTTTTTCTAGAGAGCAATTCACCAACAAGATGGTTTTTGAATTGTTGTTATCCTATAACACTAGCGCAAGTTGATTTTCACTTATAGGATTTTTTTTAGAGCAAGTCCTACAATGCCCTTTCAAGTTTTCACCATAAGATTTTTTTTTCTTTATTTTTAATTATTTGTTTATTTATTTTTAAAGTGATCATGGAATGTACTACTCTAGATTGAAGGAGGGGTCCCCTCAATGGCATTCAAGTTTTATGTTTTTCTATGTAGAATGGAGATAAATTCCCCCTTTGTTAATGGATTTTTATACAATTTCAATCGATGACCATTAACAAGGAGTGGTATCTTGTCTTCATCATTTGTTACTATCCTAACAGAGTCGTCGTTGAATATGTGATCAATCTCATGTGGTCCAAGCCACCTGGTTCTGAGTTTTACTTTGAATCCTTGAACCTAGAGTTATATAGGGGTGTCCAATCTCTAGTTTGGATTTATTTAACCTTGATAAATTTCTCATGTCATTGAATTCGCTATTGTTGGATTATTCTTTGTGAAATAGAGCTCACTCCCAAGCTGAGCTATTGAATTTTGTAATATATCCGAGGTATATTACATTTATTATCACAATATACTAAATAAATATCATGTCATAATAGTCACAAGACAAATATCATGTAATACTAGTTATAGGACAATTATTATGTACTATAGTCATCGTTATTTAATAATGATAAGCCATGACCTTTGTCAAGGACATGAAGTGTATTTATATGCACATCATTGTTTCTCATCATATGTTAATGAAGAATAAATAATTATTATTTATTCCTCGTGGAATATATGGATTCGTCCATGTTATAATGGATGCTCACGTGAAGTGACCAAAAGGTTCACTTCAGGTGGTAGTAGAGCTTCATTTTTTGATATCGACCACTAGCCACACTTCATTTAGAGTTTCTCTACTTAATGATGGTCTTTGACCACCACTAGCTTTTGGCTATTTATTAAAAATAAATAAATAAATTATGCAAAGAATTTTGAGGCCAATGGCCCAAAATCTTTGATAGTTAAAAAAAAGAGAGTTATCGAAGTATTTTTTAAGTGCACATGAAAAAGTATAAGTCAAACAAGATTAAATAGTTGGCAATAAGTAAAGTTAAATGACATATGCATAATAAAAAAGAAAAGTTTCCAAGTATCTTTAAAAGTGCATGTAAAAAAGTATCAAGTCAAATAAAGATTCCATAGTTGGCATAAGTAAAGTTAATTACCACATACATGGTGAAAAAAAAGGCAACTATAAAGGAAAGTTTCCAAGTGTTTTAAAGTACACATGAAGAAGTATCAAGTTAATCATATATATTATTTGACAACGCAAAGGAAGGCTATACAACGCATTAGGATTGTGAAGAAAGAAAGATTGAATCTTTACCTGAAGAAATTTTTGTGTGGAGTAATAAAAAAGGAAATATAAATCTCTCTTTACGTGGAGGATAAGTTTTTAAAATAGTCATGTAAAAGAGAATACCATGAAATTATTGGTTAGGTAAATTACGTGGAAGGGTATAAAAAAGTAAATAATGTGAAAATATTGACAAAAGATAAAATATTAAAGTTCGTAAGAGATCTTCTTATTAAAATAAATAAAGGGTGAAAGTATTTACACTCTTAAGATATATTCTTAAAAAAGTCAAATATTATTATCAAAGTATATTGGAAAGGTCAATTAAAAAGGGTATTATAAAAATCATCGATAAGCTATAAAGTGTCTAAGATTAAGTGAAATATTACGAAATTTTGGCGAAAATAAAATGGACTCTAATAATGACAAAATAGGAAGATTTATTGAAAGCACAAGAAATTATGATTTAGTGGTACTTCGAATCAAAGGGAGACATACAGGGGAGGATATTACTATTTTTATCACTCAGACTAGATGTAATAATTATGTTAGTACCAAATTCGCTAACTAGATATTGATTCTCGAATCAAATATAATAGAAAAGCTATATTTTTGGGACATAAAACATTATGACATAAGCAATTTACAGCTGAACATTGGAGATTATACTTTTGTATCGCAATTCATTGTTAAATCCTCATGGAGTGATGATGGTGACCTAATTATAGGTTCACCCTGGATGGAAACTCTAGGGAATTTCATCTTAAACATGAAGAATAAGTTTTTGACATTCTCCTATAAGAAGAAGAAGATAACATTACATGATGTTACATTGGAGTCAGATTCAATAACATCAAAAGACCTTCAAGATAATTAGAATTCAGTGCAAAAGATGCAAAAATAATTTGACAAAGTTATCAGAGATAAAGATGAAGAAATGTCTCGCATAAAATACCATAGTAAAAAATTACACACACAAAACAAGAAGACAAAGGTTATGAACTAGTGTAATGAAAAAATAGAACAAGAGAAGGAAGATCTCGAGAAGGAATTCAAGAAGAACCTATCCAAAAAAAATAAAAAATGAAGAAAATTCTCGCTTAAGGAGCCTTATCAAAGATTACTTGAACAAATTAGAAGGCTAAATGATGAGAAAGTAGAGAATTAAGACATGAAAAAAGCTAACAAATTAGAAAATGAAGAAATTTCACACCTAAAGAATCATAATGAAAACCTGCTTACAAAAATTAAGAAGCCTAAGAACAAAAGAAGTCACAACAAGAAATACTAAAGCAACTTACCAACAAAGAATCACTTATGGATAAAGAAACAATGACTAATTCTATGGAAATAGAGAAGTCATCGGCTATAAAAACCCAGACTATGGAAAAAGGAACCTATATAGATGCAAATGAAAACTTATCAACTAACATATCATTAGAAGTATCAAACGACGAGGTTTGCAAAAATAAGATGCAAGTTACAAGGATGCCTTATTGTCATCCAAATTATAAAAATCATCATATTATTCAACAAACTAGCGAAAGACAAAATCAATATGTGAAGCTAAGTAAAGACCTCGTTATATTGAAGAGAAGCTCAAGTGTGTAATCTTATGATTTTCCAAATCATAGAACACGTTGCCACACAATTTTGCAGAAAATCAAATTAGGGTGGTCAGATTCTTCGATAGTTCTACAATTATGCTCGATGCTTAGAAGATCATATCATCTTGTATCATCAACTATCACAGCTTCAAGAACGCAAATCATGAGAAGACATTATACGCTAAGACAAAGACATAAGTTTTTTTTCATTAAATGCTTTGAGGAGAAATCATTTTGAAGGGGGGAAGACTTGTAATATACCCGAGGTATATTACATTTATTATCATAATGTACCAACTAAATATCATGTCATAATAGTCACAAGTCAAATATCATGTAATACTAGTTATAGGACAATTATTATGTAATAATGATAAATCATGACAATAATAGGTCTATGTAATAATGATAAGCCATGACCTTTGCCAAGGACATGACTTATCATTCCTATGTGTTTTTATATGCACGCCATTGTATCTCATGATATGTCAATGAATAATAAATAATAATTATTTATTCCTCGTGGAATATATGGATTAGTTCTTGTTATAATGGATGCTCAGGTGAAGTGACCAATAGGTCTGCTTCAAATTCTCTATTTTTGTGATGTAGAGGGATCAAGTTCTAATTGCAATGTTGTTGTGAAGGTTTTTATTTCAAATTTTACCGGCAACAATACATACTTAACATACACTCGCTCACAAGGTGTGAAACCAATTGTTGTCGTCCATGTTGTATTGCATGCCCAAGTTGCTTCTCCCAATTGTTATAGCTCAAAATGCTACTACTATCCATTTCTGACATTGGCCTACTCATTTACACATTTGTCAACCACTTTTGCTGAGGTTCCTCTTAAGAAAATATTTTTGTATGGTGTACACACCCTGATACACATGCAACGTGCGTACATACACTATCTGCATACCTAACAACTCGCATGTACTCTCAAAAGTTGAAAAAAATAAAATATTCTGTGCTTTCTAGCGGAGTTTACGGGCTATTTTGGGTTGCACAAGCATCTGCCCTCATGTATCCCTTCTAACAACCGAATAACCATCATTTCTCCACATAAAAGGGCCCTAGGGGGGTCATTTGAAGATATGAAAGAAGAGGAAAGTGAACTCTGCCAAAATTTCTCCCTTTTATTCCAAGCCTTTGCATCCTATTCTAAGTTTTCATCCTCAGTATTCCTAATCATTTATATCTCTTATGCAATCCATCCATTTCCTTCTATTGACATGTTGGTTGTGAGGATCTCACTTTGGGAATGGTGCACTTGGAGTCAAATTAGAGGAACCGAGGCAAGGTTCGTGGAGCGGTGTCCACAAGATTAAGGTTGTATCTTACCATCTTGTTTTCAATAATAGAAAATCTTCTTGTCCCAAATCTAGGTGTCTTCATGTTTATATTTCTAAATTATTTTCATGAATATTTAGACCTTTAAATGATCTTGGTGATTATGCATTTGTTGTTGTATAGTGTTCTCTGAACTTGTTTTAGGACAACATTGGGAGGAGGCCTGTAATCCAGGAGCGAGCAGTGAGATGAAAGGATCTACTACAAACGAAAGGACTGAAGGTGCATACCTTGATTTACTCTCCCTTTCCTTAATTTCCATTGGGTCTTGTTAGATTTGGGTGGAACAGGAGTAATTATGTCTTTTAAGGTGTCATTGCTTTGCCTGGTCACTAGACCCTGATTAGGGGGATTTTTCCCCAAAGCACCAATTTGTTTGCCAAATCTTTCCTATGGATATAAATTGTCTTGGTCAAGATATTTTCCAACTCTCTATTGGTAACCCCGGCTTGTCCATTTGTTTATGGGTGATAGGAAGCAAACTTCCTATGCCTGATGTTGTGTTAATGGGTTAACTCTTGATATAGTTGGAAAGTGAGCTAGTAGCCTTAGTATGTTATTATTGCTCTTGAAACACCAAACATTATGAATATGTTTCCATAAAATAAATATGCAACTTTGCCTTCTTTGGGATTTGGCAGTTCTTTAACCTCTACCCATTTGGTAAGATAGTATGTACAAACAAGGATGTAGTGATTTGATTTGATGGAGGATCTATTGTACCAACAAATATAAACCTCATTAGTCAAATGGTTCTAATGAGATTTGAGCTTGAAAAGGCATTTCATTAGCTTGTGTGGGTTTTCCCATTCTTTGGCATTCATCACCCCTACTGACATATTCTCTTGCATCCTTGTGGAGAGTTGTATAATAGTATCCTGCATGTAAAACTTTTAAAGTTGTTATTTTGGCTGCAAAATGCCCTCCATTAGGCTCATCATGATATGCATGAAGCACATCATAGATTTCATCTTTTCGTAAACAAAGATGGAGCAAACGGTCATGTCCCATTTTGAACAGATATCCATGAATCCAACTATATGGAGCACTTTTCGTTATGCTTTTGCAACGTTATGTATGGGAGAAACACTATGGAAACTTTCCAGTGACAAGGTAATTTGCAATGTCAACAAACCATGGGGTCTGCATAAACATTGCAAACAAGTTTTCATTGAGGAAAGTATTATCCACCAAGTCCTCTTCTAGGATGTTCCCTGAGTGAGACAAGAGATCTACAACAACATTCTCCTTGCCAAGTTTATCAACTATGGTTAGATCAAATTCTTGCAACAAAAGTAACCATTTAAGTAATCCACCACTAATGATAGGTTTGTCATGAGATATCTCATTGCAACATGGTTTGTGTAAACAAAAAATATGTATCATGTTATATAGTGTCAAATTTTTTTAATGGCAAACATTACAACAATAAATTCATTTTTAGTGAGTGCATGATTTATTTATCCTCCGTGTTGATGGGAGGAATGACAAAAATCCCCACTCAAGCATTTTTTGAATCTCACCAGGCTAGGTGAGATAGACAAGATTATAACCCTGGGCTTATAGCTTGTTAAAAATCTCAACTAGACCTCAAGAAATATATTCTTGGATCTGATGCTATTTTAAAAGTATTTAAATTTTGTGTCTTTTATGTGAAATCACTGAAAATAGAAAATGTACTTGCAAAAATGAACTTATAAAATATTTGAATAAGTAAATGCAAGATAACATAAATCTGAAAATCAACATACAACAAATCTCATAAATGAGAAGTAATCATCAAATAACTTTATTAATCACAATCTAAGTTACAATCGAGTTTGTCTTTTCAAACCCCTACGAGGGTTTGGATCAAAATTACACTTAGAAGTCTAAGATGTTATTTGACTCATACATAGACAGTTGGTGTCCAAAAAGAAGAAGAGTAGAACTAAAAACTAAACTGGATCAATCCAAGCTACACGTGCAACATTGCCTTGACTCTACAAAACTAGCGATAATCAACACTGAAATAAATTCCGAACTTCCAACTAAAACTAAACAAAGTTTCAAGAAGAAGGAATAACCTTGGAGCATGTCAATAATTAATGTTTCCTTGTCCTTTCTTCACCACCTTTAAAATAACCTTGCTATCAAATAGATAACTTAGCTCTAAAGAAACTCGGAATGGAATGAATGAACAAATAATATTCTCACTTGAGGCAAGAGCAAAACCTTATTAGAAGTATTACTTCTCTCTTATCTTTCTCCACTTGTGTCTTGCTCTCCTTCTTTTGTATCTTCAAAAAGTAGTTTGAGTAGTTCAACTACCTTTTTGTTATAAAGTTAAATAACTTTAGTTAGGAGCGGACAACTTTAATTTATAATAAGAGTACAATAAATAATAAATAATAGGTGGGGTCCCACTAAGTCTTTATTCCTTTAGTTTCAACATTTCCCTTGTAACTCCAAAATACAATTAAATTATACGAATATATCAATATCATAAAATGTATCAAGAAGTAACCCATATAAAACATACCACATCAACAAACACTTGTATCTCCCAAAAATATAAAAGAAAAATTCAACAATAATATCATTTGTTTGTTGTAAAAAATATTCATCAAGTGTCCAAGTGGAAATGTCATCATATAAATTTAAATAATCAGAAATAATAATTTTTGTTAAATGATGCCTCTCTTTGCTTACTTCCTTCGGAGAGAGCAACCATGTGTTTAAGTAAGTCTTTATCAAAATATTTCTTTTCTTCCAATTTCTCTATCTGAGGATGCATATCATTGAAAGTAATTTTCTCTCATTACTTTCTGCTTGGGCTGAAGGTTGTTTTGAGTGTATGGAAGAGGATTCAGATGTCTCAGAGATTGGTGAGTTGACAAGTTGTTTCCTTTGTCAATTTGGGGTTCTATGGGCAACACTTTGTAATTTCTAGGAACTTGAACTAACTGGGCCATAGAGGCATCAAATGCAACATGAGGAATTGAATGCAGAGGAGGAGGTGGTGGTGGCAAAGGGTTATGAGGCCAACTAGCTATTCTAGAAGGAGGATTTATGGGGTTATTTTCCCAGCCATCATTAGCCGACTGCACAAGAGGTTCAGGGAAGTTAACAATACTAGGATGTGGCAGAAGGGGAGGATTAGGAGGAGCTTGAGGTTGTGGCAATGCAGGATGTCCAACAAGATTTAGGCAGTCAGTTTGCACTAGCTAATTGAAATCTTCAGAATCAACATCAAAATGTATTGAGAACCTCATCTTGTTATTTCTTCCATGTTGCCAAAACACATTGGACACTCTTCCTCTTCTGCCCATGTTACCTTTGTTTCCACTCATGTTGCTTCCTCGACTGAAAAAGCTCATCTATATGCATCATCATTCCAATTAGTATAATACAAGACATAGTATAGTAAACATCTAATACAATTTCGCTTGAAATGATTTAGCTATGCCTTTGAAAATGACAAAGAAATTCAACCACGCAAGGGAACAATGACCGAGAATGAATGTAAACATGGAAGAAAAACCACATTTGACAAACAACCTTCTCATTATTTTGCTTTAAAAAAATTGAACTATGCTCTTTTTTGTAAAAATTTTCTTCATATGAACAATCTATTATTTCTTTGAATAAGGGAAATGAGTGAAAAATGAATAAATAAACTTCAGGGAAATAATGAAAGTGGGAGTTGTAATTAGTGGAAAATGATATGAAATGTCAAGAATGCATGAAAAATTCATGTTCATTGTTTATAAACAATCAATCATTTATGTTCATAACACTGTATAATTTTCAATTGTAGAGCTAATAATCTATGTATAGCTCCTTTAAAGATATTCCAAAACATTCATGTATGCTCATATTATTCCCCTTGTCCACACTATACTTCCAAACTACATAATGATATGATTTTACAACATCTAATTCAAAATGACAAACTGCCCAAATATCATCCTTTAACCAGAAAATAATTTCAATGTCGTATATAAGTCTTCCATAATGAACAAATCATAAATAGACCCTCTCCAAAAGCTTCTCTTAATCAATCATTTTAAATTACATAAACATCGGGGAAATAACATTGAATTAACATGAAATATGTTTTGGGAAATATGGAAATAATGCATGGAAAGTGATAAATGATGTGGGGTAAATGCCTAGTTTATGTAAAATAAACTTTTTTTCATTTGTATATCGTGCCTTTTATATCCTTTGCCAAATATGCATTGGCATATTTATACTTAACAACTCAAACCCTAAGTCAGACTTTAAACTTTTAAATTACTTGAATGACCACCTCATAATGAATTCAACCAACATTTATTTCTTTTCACGCAAACACAACTCTCTAAATCATGGTTATTTGGGACTGTTGCAAAGTCTGGAATGCAAGTCAAGTTCAACTTAATATTATAGTTGCAAGGGTGCGACCTCGATCTTTAATAATGAACAAGGTAAGAATCAAGTCGAAGGTATTTTGTTTTCCATTAACTAAATGACCCCAACTTTGTCAAGTTACCCAAGAGATTGACTAGATCAGAGCCATAAATTGAATGAGGAAACAAACTCAAATAACCATATGAAACTTTAACCATCTCATCGATACCAGGAAGGTTCAAACTCAGGTAACAAAGTGTACTTGGGTAGCCAAAACAAAATAATAATATATTAGTGTAAAAGCCACCAGGGGAACCAATGGGCGCACAACCTTAATTTTTGACAAAGAACATGGGCAAGGTCAAGCACGGGATGTGCATGGCTTTGTAACAAATCCAAAACAAAAAATGAGCCATAACTATGCCATAATCTATGAGCTCGAATCTGAGCTTGAGATTTAAAATGAGAATGGCGTGGCTGTAAAGAGCATTGCTTCCATCGGAACTACATGCCACTTAACCATTTCACACATATGACCAACATTCAAACCCATGTAACAAAGCAAGCTACCAATGCTATATTCACATACTTCTTGGAAATAAACACTTATAAGCTCATGTTTGAACCCATGTAATAAACTTAGAAAATATGAAAATGGGTTCCAGTAATATCAAAGTTGGTCATATAAAGATTACAACAATGAACATATTGTTTACGTATTCGAACTTGAACCCAAGCCAAGACTCAACAAATGTTAAAAATGGGTTCAACCCATAGTCAATTTTGTCACAACCCACCATTCCTATCAAACAAATCTTTCATGAAAACAAAAAGTGATAGTATGAGTTCAGGATAAGCGATACATATAGCAGAGGGCAACTTCCTTTCTTTTGCAAGTAAAAACCCTCGAACAACATTCAAAATAATTCCATTTCATGATCGAAAAGCAAGGAAAAACACATCCACACTTGTTACTAGTCTATTTCAGAGCCACTACTATTGCATTAACTCACAAAACTTATGCAAAAGATGTTTCATAGATTGACGAGTACATACCTTTTCCAAGAGCGCTTTTATACCAACAATGGAGACCGAGATAGTTGCAACAACCAACAGGAGAAGGGTTTTCAAAACCGAGATGCAACTCTTTCTCCATAGACCAAAACCAAACGAAATGACAATTACCCAAACCGACAAGAGGTGGTAAAGCACAAGATTGTGGGACTTAATGCCGACGTCATTTCCATTCAATGCATGGACAACTAATATCTCATCATGTCGATATTCCAACCATACATATATCATATGCCAAACTCAACGCACTTTAATTCATGCACATTTGAACCTTATTGCCATTCAAATCACATAACTTTTAAATGGATGCTTATGTGCTATATCAATCATACAATTTATACCATCTACAAGTTGAATGTTATCATCAACATACCACTTCAACCTTGTGCACATTAATATCCATATTAACGCGCATATACCAAGTCCAATGGATCAGAACCATATAACCATAACCCTTGTGTATATTATGACAACACTGTATATCATTTGCATTTGAACAATGATATGTATGCCAACTTATATATTTTTTCATGTAGTTCACAACATCAGATATGGGTGCTCGTAACGTCCACGAAAACTGTAAAATTCTGAGACCCGAGAGATCTAGAATTTGATGAGAAAAATAATACTAATCCAATGAATTTGAAAATAAACAAAGAAGAGAGAGATAGAGAAGAATTTACTCCATAAGAATGAATGTATTCACAATATGTTTGAAATTACAATGAGATCAATCCAATATGTAGAGAGGAATTGATCTTGTCACTAATAATAGCAACTGCCACTAAAAGCAGTGTAAAAATGGCTAAAGCACATGCCTAAACCTGTAAAATAGATAGACCACACCTAACACGAGTATGATAGGCCGAAAAGTGCGAGTTTACTAACTGATTAGCTAAACATGCAAAGTTTACTAAAGAAAGGGGGTAAATCCCTAAAATCAAGGGACAATTTTCTTGATTTAAGAAGGAAGTGCGCTCTCCTTCCTTTAGGTGTTTAAACTATGCATGGAGGTTGGAAATGAGTCACTAAGTGGAGTTCTAATTAAAGAAATCAAGATTAACTCCATGTCAATATCCCAAAATTTAAGGAATACTCCCTAAAAACAAGTAAAGTGTCTCCTACCCTCTCTAGAAAGTCAAATCAAGTGAGGAAAAGTGCATTGGGATGCATTAACCAAGGTCTAGGTGCCTAAGACAAGTAATACACCAAGGGAAGTTAGAATTATGGTCTAACACCCTCCCTTAAGCCTAACTTTAGTGACATAATAAGAAAATGTGAGTCTCGACTACTAGGCTATTTTAGGTACTCAATACAATAATGAA
>ML784051.1:255173-320034 GCA_009831015.1 Picea engelmannii | reverse complement strand
CCCCCCCCCCCCAAAAAAAAAAAGGAATAAAAAAATGCTAAGTAAATTGTGAGAGTCTACCCAGTTGTCTCTACCACAACCAAAATATCCCGCAAGTCAGAGAATTTATTCTCAGTGAAGGATTTGGTGAATATGTCTGCAACCTGCTGCTCAGTGGGGCAGTATTGCAGTAAAATCACTCGATCATGAATCAACCCCCAGATGTAATGCATGTATATCTCGACATGCTTTGTTCTCTGTCTCTGAACTAGATCAATGGATATCTGAATGGTACCCCGGTTATCACAAAATATGACAGTCGATATCTGATATTGAATCCCCAAACTCAGAAAGTAAACCCTGCAACCAAATACACTATGTGGCGACATTCACTGCCCCCCTGTACTCTACCTTTTCTATGGATAAAGCAATAGCTTCCTGCTTCTTGCTTGACCAACAAAGTGGACCGGAACCAAAGCTGATTACATACCCTGAGGTGGACTTGTAGTCTGTGCCATTGCCATGCCAATCTGAATCTGTGTACCCGACTAAAGATAAAGGACAATCGACTGCATAATAAATACCAAAACTGGGAGTGCCTTTTACATACCGAAGGATTCTCTTAGCAGCTTTCCAATGAAGCTCATGGGGCTCCTGCATATACCTGGAAACAACACTCACTGCATAAGAGAGATCAAGATGGGTATGTGTGAGGTACAATAAGCTCCCTACCAACTGTCGATAGAAAGTACTGTCTACTAAAGGAGTAGTCACTCCATCCTCCAATTTGACCCCGGAAAGAAAAGGTGAACCAACTGGCTTACACTCTGCCATCTGAAACCTGTCAAGTAGATCCAATGCATACTTGGTTTCTGCCATCTTGATTCCTGAAGTAGACTGTGATACCTCAAGACCAAGAAAATAATGCAACAAACCCATATCACTCATGGAAAATCTATCATGCAAGGTAGTCTTAACCCGTGCAATATCTGATAAAGCACTCCATGTGATCAACAAGTCATCTACGTATAGAACAATCAACAAAAGGGAGCCATCATGGTAAAGCATATAAACATTCAGATCTGATTTACATCTATGAATTCACTGAGAAAGCAGAAAAGAATCCATTTTTTCATACCAAGCTCAAGGAGCTTGTTTGAGCCCATATAGTGATTTCTTTAACCTGCATACAAGAGAGGAGCCATGAACATACCCCTGTGGTTGCTCCATATATATCTCCTCCTTCAGATCTCCGTGAAGAAAAACACTCTTCACATCCATGTGATGGACTTCCTAGTGTCGAGAAGCCGCAATAGCCAAAACTAGCCTGATGGAGTCCATTTTTGCAACTGGTGCAAAAGTTTCGGTATAATCAATGCCATGTACCTGAGAGTAACCTTAAACAAAAAGCCGAGTTTTATACTTACTGATCTCACCATTTGCAACCATCTTTGTCCGAAATATCCATATGCATCGAAAAAGCTCTCTTCCTTTTGGAAGTGGAACCAAATACCAGGTTTGGTTCTCCATGAGAGCACTGTACTCCTCATCCATAGCAGGTTCCTAGAAGGGGTTTATTCTGGCCTCTGTATATGACTATGGATCTGCTGCAATTGACATATAGAAATGTATGGGAAACATCTTCTCTGTGGCATCCAAGGTAGTGGGGGCCTCTAAAAACTGTGATCTAGTCCTCCTCGGATCCGACGGATTGCCAACTAGTTCACCGGCTTCATGTAAATGTAACATCTCGCTCTTGCGTGCACTTCTGACGTGACTTATTCTTTAAGGACACTTGTGTGCAAGTGATCCAGTTCATTTTATGAGTGATTGCTTCGCTTATGGATTCTGATGATGAGATTATGATTTTTGATGTTATGTTATGTTATTATGTATAGACATGTGCTATTGACTGGTTTCTCTGGAGTGTGCATGACTTTTGATAGGTTGAGGATGTCAACGACATCGATGGACCTCCTTGGACTCTGGATCGAGTTAGGGAGTGGATTGTTTATGGTTTGTGTATTTCTGTTATTGCATATGTGACATATGACTGATATAATATGATGTTGTTTATGGATCGTTGACATGTTTGTTGATGGATGTAGGTTGACGATAGCTTGCTAATCAGACTCACATTTGGAGTAGAGGGGTCACGCAAGACAACCAGAGTTATTGAAGGAGAGGTGTGGCAGCAGCCCTGCCACAACCTACTAGCACTTCTGTTGTGGCTTGAACTGTAGGTTAACGGTCACCTAGTCCGAGAGATCCACGATGCCGTGAGGGCAGACTGTGACAGTCGCTCACGATGATTCTAAGGGGCATGCAATAAGGTAGGGTCCTTATTCCTTAGAGGCTCTTAGTCTCCCACAAGGTCACCTGATGGAGTATTGACTCCAGGGGTTTGACGTCTACCAAAATCAGTCAAAAGGCGAGTGGCACCCTTGGAGCACATAGTGTGTCTTGAAGGGCACGTCGCGCAAATAAAACATGAATGCAGGTGAGTTGCACCCTTGGAGCACGTAGTGCGTCTTGAAGGGCACGTCACGATTTTAACTCTGGTAAGTTAATAAACCCAGTGCCTAGAAAACTATGCCTCATTAGGACCTGGTCAGCCTTAAAACGAATGATGGTATGAGTAAAGTTTTATAACTAAATTTTCCCTTAAAAATTGTTGCCAAGCCTAGTGAATTTTAAACCTAGGTCTAAGTAGAACACGTGAACAAAAAAAAACTAAATGGACATTTAACAAGGAGGGGGTAAAGAAAATTCAAACCTTAATAATTAATGTAAAATTTTAATGAAGGATTAAATTATTAAAAAGGTAAATTGTTGTTTATGTCTAAACTTGCTAATTCTGAACTTAGATGAAAAGGGGAACTTAAAGAAAAGGGGAAACTTAAAGAAAAAGGGGAATGTCTAACATAGTAGGGAATCTAGTCTTTGGAACCTTTTAATTGTGAGCTCAACTAGGTTTTAAGAAAGGCGTCAATCATTTAATAAATTTAAGGGAATAAATGGACATCGAGGAGCATTTTTAGGAACGCTTTTAGGTGGGTGAGGGAAATAGGCAAAATTGAATTAATTAATTAATTAATTTCTGGTGCAACTAAGGGATCAAGTGACCTGTGTACGAGGGAGGTTTATCCTAATCAAATTTAATAAAAAGAATCTAATGAGTGTTTGGGAAACAAATTACTGAGAAAACTCTATAAAAAGGATGGCGGAGGAGGAGTATGGATCACGACTGGAAGGCGTAAGGTTACGCTGTCGATATTTTTCTTGCCTGATTTTACTTGTGGGAGTTGGCATGCACAACTCGATAGGGAGTGGTAGCTCGACCTTGCGAGGCGAGCTGGGAGCTAGATTCTTCTCTGGTCTTGGGTGTGTGGCCCCTTTGCGGCTCGGGGGGCTCAGGGGGAAGAAGAGTACCCCTAGCGTTGGGTGGAAGGTACCAGTGACATCTCAACGATTGGCAAGCGAGAGATCGAACATAGCACCTTTACGGAAGAGCTTCTCGCCCACGTCGCCATCAACTACGGTAATCCTGTTGAATATTGTATTTGTGGTAATATTTAAATTGTATACATGTATTGTTATCGAGGAACTATTTATCTGTTATTAACTATTGATATTCAATAATTGCAATTCAGATGAAAGGTTTATAAATTTTCTCTACATTGTGAAACGTTGCTTAAGTTCTGATGTTTATAGATTAAATATTATTATATGTGTTTGGAAGGTTTAGAAATTATCTCTGCACTTTTAAATGTTGCTTAAGTTCTGATGTGTATAGATTAAATATTATTAGACGTGTATGGAAGGTTTAGAAATTGTCTCTGTACTGTTAAACGCTGCTTAAGTTCTGATGTGTATAGATTAAATATTATTAGATGATAATGTATACTAATTTAGTTGTTGTTGCTGGGAATGGATGCATAGGTCACAGTCATTTGATTGTTCTGCATGGCATGCTATGTAGTGGTAGGTTTAGTAATTTGAAGTTCCCAATTCTGTAGAGTTTTAAAGTTTAATTTCAGGGTCAGTGGAATAATATCAGAACATGGTACCTTCAAGATTGAATTTTCCTTTTGGGATCGAGTCTTGGTAGCCTTCTTGGATGGCGTTGGATACGTCCCTGCGTTCTTTTACATCTTGCTCAACGAACTTTTTAAACCTTGACTTCTGATTTACCTAGCGAGGGGGATCTCTAATGTTTTTATTTTTTTCACCCACTCAACATATTCTTAAACTGGTATGTGATTCTCCGTTTTGCGATTATTTCCTTTAAGCCATAGAAACATAGCATGGAAACAAACATAAATCGTTAATAAGAGGGCGAGCAACGAACAAGCAAGACATTTTTTCGTTAAAGAAGATTTGAGTGGTAATATTGAAATAATTCCTAGAAGGGACGCTGGAACTAACTCAGATGCTGGTTTGTTTCTACAACGCTCTATTTGGGGTTTTACCCGCAATTACTCTTATCCGTTCAAATTCTACAAAAGTGTTTGACATGAAATTTCAGGAGCTTGACACTACCACACCTTTTCAACCAAACTGGGTGAAACCTTTTAACAAGGAGCAGGTTCATTCTTGCGACGCCCACTTTTGTTCCTTAAATTCCCAGTTTACCTCTCGTTGCAAAGGAAATATACATTATCGAGAGCCAAATTCAGTCAATTGAGTCTCACTTGCGGCATAACGATATAAAAGGGTGGGTCCTTGAATTACAGGGTTTGCTCTACTAGTCACTTTGCCTTAATTCGGATCTTACGAACAGAGGGAACTGCAGCTCGGCTTCCACCTTCCTCGAATGACGGAATACCTCTGCGTTTTCAACTAACTGGACAACGTTTTGTTGTCCTTGAATCTCAGGCGTGCAGTCTTGGGATAACCCTCAGTGATTTCTCCTTTCCTCTGTGAATCTTGTGTGTAAACCGCCTGTGAGTTGGGGGGGGGGTTGTCCGGAAACCACTCGTGATTGCCCACAATTTTATTCCGGTAGCTGCGATTCTCAAGCAGTGATTCATCCCTGTGATTCTCTTTCCCCAGCATTGTGACAATCTTCCTCAACGTATAGAGGGTCCCTTGATCCTCTGCGTTGACAATGATCTCCCGGCGAGACTGCCTCCTACCTTATCAAATTCACAGCCCCACTCATGCCTGGTTAGGTGTGTACCTTCGCGAGACTGGTGTGCTAAAACACAACGTTCCCTCCACGATTTTCGTCAGTTTATTTCTTTAAAAAAAACCAGGGCGTGGTTCAAGAGCGGTTATCCGGGTTACCGTTAAACCATTTCTTTAATTACTACAGTGATTACGTTTTAAACCTTCTTGACATTCGCATTGAGAAGGCACGTTGCCTCGTATGTTCTAGAGGGGTGCATGGTGACCTCCGTACAGTTAATTAATGGAGGGGATATTCCCTTGGTTACAGCGATAACTTTTTTATTTATTACTTTTAGCATCAGGGATGATTTTAGGGGTTAAATTTTGTTTATGGGCTAATTTTCTATGGTTTTTCCAAAAATGGGATTGGCTATTTTAAAAATGATTCGTTCAAATTTTATAGGATAAAATTATTTTACCTTAAAAATAGTCAAAATGTTATAAAAACTATACAAAATACTTAAAAATTTGAAAATTTTTACAAAAATATCGCCAAACATTTATAGTTGACATATGAAGGATTAGTAAGACTCGCCAAGGTTTCTACATTTTAAAATAAATTTCCATCCTTAAAATCATCCATGTTTAACATTACTAATAGCTAGTTTCTTTATAAAATTTTAGAAGGTTGTATAAGTTAAATGATAGGTTTCTAGAATATGTAAAACACTGATATCGATGTGTAAAACAGTGGCTGGACGCTTTTGGCGTTGGGTAGTTCGTTGTCTTGAACTTCCTCAAATGTCTAGTCTTCTTTTAATTCTTACTAAGAGAGTAATTCTCGAAAAGACAACCTCCTTTTTCCACCTTTCTCGTGAGTAAAAGATAATGGATTATCAAGTTGTTGCGTTACCCTTCCCTTCTGGATTCCTTATTCTACTTAAGTTTATAGTTAATTTGTTTAGAGTTTGCTAAGGAAATTAGTTAGCTATGGCTTTTACTTTATATAAATGAGGTAGTGGGAGAAATTTATTTGAGCCTAATGATGGAGACTCTTGAAAATAAAGGTGTACGAGTCTTGATTAAATGATGTGTGTTTATTGATTTTAATGGACACTCTTGATTATAAAAATGCATGTATCCTTGTTTATAATGATTTGGTTGTATATCATAATAATATTTTATTAATTTAGTTTGCGTTTTTTAAGAAAAGAGAATGGTTGTGTTTTAATGATTTTTAGGTATTAAGTAATGGTTATTGATTTGGTTTTCATTATTAAGTTGGCAGTAATTAATTTAAGATTGGGTTACCTGACTAGTTTTGTATACGATCAGATGTGCGGTTACCTAGTTGGTTAAGTAATGAGCTTGAATTCCCATAGTTAGACGGATGATTGATGATTATCGTACTCTTGCGCAATTAGAATTCTCGTCATAAATTGAGTTTTAAATTTTAGACTTGTGCGCAGTCGGAACTTATGTATTAATGATTGATGGATCCCAATATTTACTTGCGTCATAGATTTATCGGTGATTACTAGATTAACAGCCTCCGTGCCTTTAAATTTTAATGAATGATTGAGGTAGACATTAGACCTCTTGCGCTTATGATTTCTAGGTCATGGGCGATGGTTTAGAATGGTTTATCTTGCGCTCTGGTTAAGCTGAAGGATATGTGTTTAGAGTACTTGCGCCATGTAGATAGAATGTTTAATTTAATATCTATTCTAATGCGCTAGTAAATATTAATGATGCTTGATTGATTTAGAACTAGATTACTAATGCGTCGTTAATTAATATTGATGTAAGATGGATAACGGTAATGATTACCCTTGATCCTTGGTTAATTGATGTTAGAATTGATGGATTGATGAATTAGATGATCGTTGATGTTGTTGTTAGCTTAGTTGTCTTGGATTGATTTTGTCCTCAAGGCCCTAACCATTGCAGGGTAGGATGGGTGGGTAGTCATTTATATCCTCTATCTGAGTAATGTTCGTAAATTGCTACAAGCTTCTTGATTTTCTATTATGCTATGCTTTTGTTTACGTGTCATGTGAAATTATTCATTATGATATCGTCAAGTGGTGTCGTTATGATTTCATTATGGACATTATTTTCCAATTAATTTTTTTCTTATGTCGTTTTGTGTCGTAACGGTCGCGGGGCCATTACAGTAAAGTCTTTTTGGCCCAGATTGGTAGGGGATCTAGAGTAGCCATGACCTGCTCATAAACCTATGAATCTAATCCAAATACATGCTCATCATCATTATCTGAAGTTCTTGAATGAGCATCAAAACCCTCTTCAACTATTTCATCCAATAAATCCCCAGTAGGCTGATCTAAAACTGCATGTAGTGGACCCTCTTCGATCTTCACACTTCACTCAATGAAAAGTGAATCAATAGAAGTTTGTAGCAACCTATAACCTTTGAAACCTTTAGGGTATCCAAAAAAATGCATTTAACACTCTGAGGCTCTAGTGCCCTTCGTTTATCAGATGGAATATGGGCCCATGCACGACAATCAAAAATTCTGAAATGAGAGACGTTTGGTTTCTTACTGCACCTAACTTCGAAAGGAGCGATTCCCTTCAGTGATTTGTGAGGAACACGGTTCTGAATGTATGCTGCACAATTTATGGCTTCATCCCATAGCTATCCCATAGATTCGAAGCCAATGATTTCTTTCATAGAATGGAATTTTCCATCACTTTCAGTGTCCAGTTCTTTCTCTCAGCAACACAGTTCTTTTGCGGTGTGTAAGGCACTGTATGTTGGATCTCGATGCCCACTTTGGAACAAAGTTGTTACATATATTTGTTAAAATACTCACCTCCATTATCTTTACGAAGGGTCTTAATCCTTCCCTCAGACTGATTCTCAACAAGTGCTTTAAATTATTAAAAATATTGAAAAACTTGAGATTTCAATGTCAAAAAATACACCCATGTGAAGCGAGAGTAGTAGTCAATAAAAGTGAGTACATACCGATATTTGCTGATTGAGGGCTAGGGGAAGGGTCCCATGACATCACTATGAATCATCTGAAGAGGTGAGGATGCCCTCCATGCTTTTCCTTTGTCAAATTTTTGCTCGGGATGCTTACCAAGAATGTAGCCCTGACAGATCCCATTGGAAAATTTGATTTGAGGCAAACCGGTTACCATGTCTTCTTTGCTGAGTTGATGCAAGTACATGTAATTAAGATGCCCAAACATCTCTTGCCATAACCTGATCTATTCATTAGTATGAGTCAAAAATGTTGTACATACAAATTTGGGAATTAAATGAGAGAAGGAATACAACCGAGAGTGATGATCTGCAACACCGTGAGCTACCCGGGACCCTGCTTTTAAGTTCAAAATCTCCACTGAATTCAGATAGAATTCGGCCTTTCTTCTAGAACCTAAATGTGGGATTTGATATATGGAAAGGAAGTTCATGGACAACGAGGGGACATGCAACACATTATCAAAATATCCCCCTTCCAAAGAAGCTATGCCTTTACCACATACCTCAACCGGTGTGTCATCTCCCATGATAATAGAAGGTCTTGTGCACTCTTCAATGGACAAGAATGATTCTTTCTTTGCATCCATATGATTCGAAGCACCTGAATCAGGGATCCAAGTGGATGGGGAGGATGTGAATACCATCAAAGCATGACCATCACAAGCTTTTCCTCTTCCTTCGGTCTGTTTTTCTTCATCCTTCTTCTTTGCATTTGTCGGGACCATGAGATTGTTTTTCTGTAGCATCTTCGCCATCTCATCTATAGTTTTCCTCATACAAGAATCTTTAGGATGATAACCTTTTTGAAAATAGATGCATTTAGATCTTTCCTTTTTCTTCTTCCCTTTGTGATCCAAAGAAGATTCATCCGTCGGTTTCAAGAACTTTTCCTTTCTAGCCTCGGGGTTTTTGCCTTTCCCCTTTTTCTGATCTTTGAAATTCGGTTTGCTTGCTTCATTTGCTACAAGAACATGATCTCTAGAACCCTTTATGGAGCCCATGGAAACTAATTTTGCCTGCTCTTGAGTTAGTTCTTCAATAAAATCATCTAAAGAGGGCATTTTCCACTTCAGAGTTGTTAATTTTGAAGCATGAAACGAGGAAACAAAAACTGAATAATCGGGACCTAGTTTTGAGAGAATGGAAAGGATGAGTTGCTCATATTTTTTCACTACTTTGCAATTTTTAAGCTGAACTAAAAGAGATTTAAATTTTGTAAAATACTCTTGCAAAGAATCAAAATTTGACGGATTCAAACCTATGTGCTCGTTCTCCAAACTGTAGGCTCGAAGTTCATCCTGTTTACCGAACAACTCTTCCAACTTGGTCCAGACCCCGTTGGGGGATGATGCGGTGTCGACATGGAGCATAAAGTCTCTTGATATGGAGAGACATATCATCCCAAAGGCTTCATCCATTCGATTGAAATACTTTTCCTTATCCACAACATTTGTTGGTTCAATTTCCGTACCCTTTGTTATCCGGTAGAGACTCTTGCTTCAGAGAGCAAGGGCGATCTCGAATTTCCTTTAAAAGTAGTTGAATGGAGTTAGGACAACATGATTGGGCTGAAGGTGTTGATCCATTGGTGTTGAATGGAGTTAGGACAACATGATTGGGCTGAAGGTGTTGTCTCCTTTGATGATCTTTCACCTGCAAATAAAACTAGTATACCTCTCCCTCAGATTCCCCGAGGCTTTCATACCATGTAAAATTCTGAGACCTGAGAGATCTAGAATTCGATGAGAAAAATAATACTAATCCAATCAATTTGCAAATAAAAAAAGAAGAGAAAGATATATAAGAATTTACTCCACGAGAATGAATGTATTCACAATATGTTTGAAATTACAATGAGATCAATCCAATATGTAGAGAGGAATTGATCTTGTCACTAATAATAGCAACTGCCACTAAAAGCAATGTATAAATGGCTAAAGAACATGCCTAAACCTGTAAAATAGATAAACCACACCTAACATGAGTATGATAGTCTGAAAAGTGCGAGTTTACTAACTGGTTAGCTAAACATGCAAAGTTTACTAAAGAAAGGGGGTAAATCCCTAAAATCAAGGGACAATTTCCTTGATTTAAGAAGGAAGTGCACTCTCCTTCCTTTAGGTGTTTAAACTATGCATGGAGGTTGGAAAGGAGTCACTAAGTGGAGTTCTAATTAAAGAACTCAAGATTAACTCCATGTCAATATCCCTAAATTTAAGGAAAACTCCTTAAAAACAAGGAAAGTGTCTCCTACCCTCTCTAGAAAGTCAAATAAAGTGAGGAAAAATGCATTGTGATGCATTAACCAAGGTCTAGGTGCCTAATACAAGTAATACACAAAGGGAAGTTAGGATTATGGTCTTACAACCCCCCCCTGAAATCCACGAGAGAACATAGGGAGGCCGATTATTTTCAGAATATTGGGGGCTCAACAACAAGAGTATCTTATAAACCTATTTAAGGGCACAACATGTCACTCACAAGGAATTGAACCTGGGTGGAGAAGGTAACAATCATCCCAACCACCCAAACTACATCCAATGGACAATGCCAACTTATATATATATATATATATATATAGTTTGTAAGAAACCAAAACTTACACTTTGACATTCAAAGCATATTAAGCTTAAGGATTTGGGAAATATATATTTTAAAAAATTTATATGGTTTTATTTTGGGTTTGATATATATATGGATATGCTATTTTCCATATGGCAATGAACAATGCTATCAACACATATTCAGAGCATGTCAAGGTCCAAAGTTTTGGTTTCTCATATCAAACCCAAAATCAGCCATATAAACTTTTAAAGTATATATTTCTCAAATCTTAAGCTTAATATGATTTGAATGTCAAAGTATAAGCAATGAACTTTAATTTCACTATACACATGACCATACAATAGAGCAGATCATGCTTTTAACAAATTATTTCATGAGTGCCATATTTAATGTTGTCATGATGCTGAGAAGAGAATAAGGCTACGTTTGCAATTACTTTGACTGTAGTTTGATGTTTTCACAAACTGCCATACACCATTCTTAAATGAAAACAAACATTTTGCATCATTCAATCATGCGTATTGATAAATACCATAAAAAAGTTTGAATCATTATACCATTGCTTTGAAGTACCATAACTAAAATGATGTCTCAACTGAAATTTATGGTATGCCAACATGCCGAGGGAAATGATATGTTTGGAAATAATATTTTTAGTGTGTTTTCTCATAGGAGACCTCACCTATTACTAGTTCATAATAAATATATAGGCATTGCAATACTTTCCAAGCTTTTATAGTAGGTGACGAAGTATGAGTCAACACTTCGGTAAGGTTTTTGGTGATGAAATAAATCGTGTACCGTTTATGTAGCCTCATGCTATCCTAAAAAAATACCTAAGGATTTTTTTGAAGCATCTATATGCATAGAAAAGAAGGTTCCAATTCCTTCCTTTTAGTACAAGGGTTGAGATCGAGTTCTTTTTCAAAGCGTAAAAGGTTGTTTGACATTCTAAAGTCCATAAAAATTCAACATCTTTTCCGAGGAGGATATACAATGGGGTAGTTGTCTTGCTGAAATCAAGAATGAACCTACTATAGTAGCCAACATGACCCATAAAACTTCAGACATCACCTTGTTTTGTAAAGTCAGGCAGATCTTGGATGACTAAACTTTTAACATGATCTACCCTGATGCCCACAATTGAAAATGGTGTCCTAGCACTATACCTTCATTCATTAGCACGAAGCATTTTTCGTGAATGAGGGAAATATTCATATCTTTACATCTTTGTAGCACTCTCTCTTGATTGGTTTAAGCTTCCTCATCTGTATTTCCATATACCATGATAATCCATGTGTACTTCTACATCGTCATGGATGAAGTCTGAAAAGATGTTGAGGGAAACTCTTTGAAATATGGCAGGGGCCTTGTATAAACCAAAAGGTAGGACCTTGTAGGAAAATGTACCCCATGGGCATGTAAAGTTTGTTTTATCTTGGTCCACCAGGGCTATCTATATTTGGTTATACTCATTGAAACCATAAAACAAGGAGACATATTTTTTCTTGAATAATGTATCCAACGCTTGATCAGTGAATGGTAAAGGGAAGTGGTCTTTCTGGGCTGCTTTATTGAGCTCCCTATAGTCTGCACATACTCTCCATTTCCCTCCTTTCATAGGGACTATATTTAATAGAGAAACCCATTGGCTATCTTAAATAGGGTAGATGAAATCAACATTTAAGTGTTTCTGCAACTATATTTTAACAATGTCCTTAAGGATTGAAATCATTCGATGTTGAGGTTGTCGAATGGGATGGGTATTTTCATTAATGTATATATGATGTCTACAAATGATTGGGTCAATACATATCATTTCTTTATATTCCCATGCAAAAGTTGTGTGGTGTTTTTGTAGTAAATTCATCAACATTTTATGTTGAGGAGAACTTAGCTAGATGTTGATTTCTAGAGTTTTACTAGAAAAAACTTCTACTGCAATGGTTGATGAGTTGGACAATGTTGTAGTGGGATATATGTGAAGCTTATAATGCTAGTTGAATTGGATTCCATCAGGTCTTCATTGTTATTGTTGTCATCATCATATTCTTGATTCAATTCTTTAATTTGGAACTTAGGACGATAGAGATTCTGCACAAAGTTTAAGATCATAGTATCCTCATCTAACGTTTTCAAGGTTAGGGATTTATCAATGGTAATGATAGATTTAGTAGGCTCCTCAAAAAATCTGTCCCTTACTTCATCTTCGATCCATATTTGTTTTGTGGCTTCTAGGAGTGGATTAGATGATGGATATAATGTTAGCTTTTTGTGGGATTAACCATCATAAGTGGTCATGTCACTAGTTCTACAACCAATGTAAGCATCAACAATTGTTGACCAAGGTCTTCCAAGAATCAAAGGGTAACCTCCAAGTCTTGATTTTGTTTGTAAGGCCATAAAATTTGTTGGGTATTCCGAATAGTCTATTGAGACTATAATGTCTTCTATCATTCCTTCTAGCTTGCCAGTGGATCTATCAACCATTTGGAGGATAGTAGGGGTTTGTCTCAAAAGTGTTTGGAGCTCCAATTTATCAAAGGTATATTTTATTGTGACATTTATGGCTACTCCTAAATCAATCAAGGTGTTTGTAATCAATTTATTGACAATGTGAATACTAACTATGGGGCTACCTAGATTGAAATATTTAGGAATAAATATTTTTTTAAGCATAAGATCAGAAAGTTGTCCTATGACATGGATGGTTTGTGGATCTTTTCTTTTTATTCTTAGTTTCTTCAGGCATAACTCTTTTACAACTTTGTTATAAATAGGTACATCCTTCATGGCTTGAATTAGCGGTATTTTAACACATATTTTTAAGCTCCCCAAAAAGGTCAAATTATGGTTGGATGATATGCTTGGACTAGCTTAACCTTTATGGGAAAGGTGGGTTGTTCTTTGATTGGGACTTTTCCTATCGAGGTGTAAGTTGTTACATGTGAGTTTTAGGGTTATGTAGTTGGTATTAATCAACAAGTTCAGTGATGATTGGTGGCAAAGGTTTTGTTACCAATTTCCATGAATGAAGTTGAACTTTATCACAAACAAGGGGTTCTAGAGAGTAGGTGTTGTGAGTTACTGTATCACTATTACAGACTTGTTTATTGTTGTTTGGGTTTAGTGTAGGTTGACCATGTAGTTTAGGGAGTTTATGATGTTGGGGAGTATTGTTCTACTTAGGAGGTGGAAACAATTCTTATTGTTGAGGAGGTTGTTGCCACCCTTGTTGAGATCTCTAGTGTTGCTGCTAAGAAAACCACTAGTTTTATTAGGATTGCTGGTAAGAAAATAAAGGTGGTTGCTAATTTTGGAAGTTTGGGTATTTCCATTGCTATTTCTATTGAGTAAGAAATGGATTTGGCCAAGATCGTGGATATATATTTGTAGGTGGATTCAATTGACTATTCCAAGTAGAATTAAAATACCGAGGATGTTCATAGGGCATACCTTAAGTCATTGAGCGTGGTAGACCTTGCTTTCTTTGGTTGATGGAGCAAACTTGCTCCATATTCAACTCTGCACCCTCATACATGGCCTTCAAACTAGGCCACTGTGGAAATATTTGATGTCATGATTTCCCTTGTAGAGATTGGAGACTTATACATCGTTTACTGAGCATTCATGGTGAGCGGGTTTGCTTGTGCACCTTGGACAAAAATTTCCAAAGCCTTCTCAACATCCTATTACTTCTTCTTGACTTGAAAAGTATCAAATTGAATTGTGAGTGAATGAAAAATGTTCATATTCATGTCTTCCAACATATTAACAATTTCTACCTTTGTTAATCCAGATGTAGCTTTGGAGGTTTGTGCAATAGCTCCTCTTATGCTTTTGTTCTTCCTAGTAGCAACTCTTGAGTAGTTTTTCCAAACATCATGTATATCATCATAGGTCCATTTTGAGATATCTCCATATGTAACAATTTTAGGGCTTCACTACACTCATCTCTTGCTCCCCTCAAGAATACTATTCTAAGAGAATCTTTATCTATAGTGAAATTGGTAGATCTCTTGTTCTTACCTTGTACTTCCTTTTTCTGCACTTTGGTTATATCATCTTAATAAAAATATTCATAATTTATCTCTATTGCAATGCATGCATTCTTCCTAAAAACAACCTATTGAATACATAAAATAAACCACTTTGCAAAAGGAAACCCTTGGGAACCTTGGTTCCATCTCCCTTTTATAGTGGAATTCCCATTCGGTGGTGCTTTTTTCATTGAAGATTTTAGCATCTCCTTGACAACAGTGCCAAAATGTGGTGAGCTGAACATCTGTAGCATAAAGGCTACTGAATCTCAGGGGATCATACTTAAACTATCAACTAGGGGAATCGTAGACTTGTGAAGTGTTGTGCAAAATTTATGCAATCTTTAGCTGTAAAAAAGAACTACATAGTAGATTTTGTATTATGGAAACTACATGAGTTATATGCATCCTATCTACAACAAAGTTCTAGTGTTCTACAACATAAGTTTTCCAAGCATAAAATGCCTTGTGGCTTATTGGTTGGTGCTACAAAACCCTACATCTCTTTTAGATTTAACAATGATATTGAAAGTGAAATGATTTGTTCAAGACTTAATTGCATAGAAATATTGATAATATAAAGAAGAATTAAATGCTTTGAAAAGAACCCTGATCTATAGTGCACTGAATTACCACAACAAATTCCTTTCCAACCATGGGTTCATGGTATGTTGGTGAAAGGATAATCACATTGACATATATATTCTAGCCACATAAATGAAAATAACAACACGATGAAATACATATGCAATGAAAAACAAACATAAAGGTGCATTCACCACCAACCTCTCCATGCAGGCTTTGCCTAAAGAGGACTTGCCAATCCATTCTTCAAAACTTAAATTAACTTAGAAGAAATAATGGTCTTTTCTTTCATTAATAACTTCCACAAATTACAAACTTGAATATACAACTCTCTAACCCAAGATGTGAGAAAGCTTCAAAATCTATAACTAATTACCCTAATATGAGTTGTGGATGAGCATATTACAATGGAGAAGCCTTGGAGTCTTGTTGAGGAACTCAAATCTATGTACTAACAATCTTACTCCTAAAATTTCCATTTTCCTTTTCATCAATAATGTCGATTTGTTGAGGAATGAGATTTCGGGGTGTGTGATCTTCCTTTCACACTAGAACAGGTGGTATGCTGGAAAACACATGGAGTCACAGAGTCACTCTTCCTTATTATCGATTGCTTTAATGGACTATTGTAGAGTACACGACCGTCTCCCTCCTTTTCGAGCTAGAGCATTGTGGATTGTGCTTTTGAAGCCCTAATCGCTTCTATATTCATGTCGCTAGGGCAAGTCAATCTTTACATGACCTAATATTGTACCAATAGTTTTCTTGTCTCCTTCCTTGAATTGATGAATGCATACAAGCTATGGAGTGGAACGAACATGGTCACCTACTCGTCCTTTCTCCTTATTGTAGCTAGGCAGGTGCCAATTGTGTAACCAAATGCTAAAAACATTTAAACAATTTTTCTACAACAATAATAGTCAAGGTTATGGAGTTCAATTCATCAACAAGCACATCATTGACTCATACTCATTAGCATAAAGGAAAACTCAAGCATATTCACATGACAACTCATAAAATGTAATAAAAAATTAACCATTGTAAGTTATTAATCAACAAATTGTCATTAGTCACAAAATTGGTTAGCTCAATATACACTAGGCTTAACAATAGGAAAAATTCAAGGTTTTGGGGAGGTAACTGAATAAAAAAATATTAACAAGATGGGCCATTTTAGGAGCTTGTTAGTTGTCTTGTTGATCATGCATTGGAGCTGATGGCTACCAAAGGCCTTTAAGTTGGTTAGTGAACGAGGGAGGGAGATCTTAATCCCAAATTCACAATCCTTTGAGTTGATTGGAAGATGAGGGAGGGATTCCTCAACCTTTGAGTTGGTTAGTAGATGAGGTAGAAGAAAATCCCAAATTCCTCAACCATTGATTGGAGGTTGATCATTAGTAAGTCCAACTCAACACAGTGGGATTGTAGTTGTCTTTTAGAGTTGGTATCCCCATTTCACCTTGGTTTCTTCTACTTACTTGGGAGTCAACATGAGGAGTGTTCTTCCATAGAAGAACCCATTAGTCAAGTGGAATGTGGAGGTTAAGAGCTTGGTTTCCTTAGTTGGAAAGGAGTAGACTTGGAGCAGGGATTATTGAGGAGCAAAGGAGCACCAACTGAAAGAGACAACTAGTGGCAAAGTATTGTCACTAAGTCTTATAACTCTCCTTTGTTTAGTTATATCTATTTGTATTAAATGGTTGAAAATAATCATGTTGAACTCTATTTTACATGTAAAGAAATATTAATATTGTGTGAGTTAGTTAGGTTTGAGTCAACTCTAGTAGTTGCAACAACTTTGTTGGCTAGTTGCTTGGGTTCAATAATAGCCCATAGTCGTGTAGTAGTTTGAGGATGTTAGAGACCATGAAAGAATCTCAATGCGGGGTAGAGTGTAGGGTTTGCATATCAATTTAATCACTGATTTTCTGAAATGCAATGTACTTGGTAGTATAGTATTTTCACTATTGTATCGTAACAATTTGTTTAATTATTTCTTCTCAAAATCCTTTTGATGTTTTGATGTTTTTATTTTGAGTGGACAACCTTGTGTCACATGCCTTGGAATTGGAACCATGCTAAAATCTTAGTTTAGTACATTGACAATTCACCACTAAGCATGCTATGCATAGAAGCAAACTTTTCTATGTTATCAACTTAAATACCATTAAAATCCTAATGGCCAAGATTACATATAATATCCAATCAATAGGAATATGCAATAATATAATGTAATAATTGTATTGATAAAAGAATTATCCCTCTTAGAGGGGGCAACCTCCTTGACCACTTCGAGAGGGTTATCTCCTTATGCAACCAATTACTTGAACAATACTTGACACCCTTTTACATTGAATGAGATTACATAAAAATATAATTCAAAGGGTGCCTATTCGAATAATCATGACTATTAATTATTATTGTCTTTATCATTTATAAATATTTTTTATTATTGTTTTTATTCCTTATAAATATATTACTACTATGCTTATTACTTCTACTTTATTATTAATATATATGAATATAATATTACCACCCTCTTTAATACAATTTGTATTCAAAGTGTGATAAGGTTATAGTTAAGTTGCTCTTCTATTGCAACTCTTCGTACTTGTCATGAAGTAACCCCAACCTGTTGGTTTCATTATCAAAATTAATAATGCAAACATTATGATCCATGTTTTGTTCCTTTTAACTTTATGTTCTTTATAAGAGCATCATGAAAATCAAGTGTTTGGTTTCAAAAATAATCAATTGATTGCACAATTTCTTCTCTGGACATTTTTTCTTTTTGATATATCTGATGAACCATATCTATGAGGTCTTCACTCATTGGTTGCCAATAAAATTTGTCCTTGCGTCCATCATGAATAAGAGGAGTATACAATGTTGAGAAGTCATTTCTTGAAACGATGACATGAACATGATTAGTAATGTTGGATTCTCTCCTATCTTTCCCAAAGCTCACTATTGTAGGATTGTTGGCCAGATTCATAGAGGTTATAATAACTATCTGGTTGTTGATTTTCATTGGAGTGTTTCTGAATCTTCAAACACATTGTGTCTAAATAATGTTATAGTTGTTCTAATTGATTTGCTTCATAAAATTCCTTGTGATGACATATTCCCCTTATCCAAACAAAAGTATAATGTAGTACGCAAATCTAAATACATCGATGCCTTGCTTGACATCTTTGCCACCTATACTAACCCCTGTCTCCATAATAAATGGATAAACTTCAAAAATGTGTTGACTGCCCTCATATGTCACAACCAAGTCTCAATGTAACTCTTTTATGACCCCAAGATGAAGATTGTATTCCCTTGCAAGACTAAGACAATCACCACTAGGATCATCAAACTTAGCTTGCCATAAGAGTTGATGGATTTGAACTATTTACTGAGATGAAAGAGATTTCACAACCATCTTGGAAGTAAATTCTGGATCCATATCACCAATTAATCAATCAACATAAGATTTGTTGATATTAGCAAACTCATGTGGGAGAAACTGGATAAGGTTATGCTTTGACATATCTGCACTAAGGCACTTGACAAGTAATATATTTCAAATAGAAGGATGATAGTTTATTTCAATAGGTCATGGAGGCATCACATCTATCTTCCATGCAAATCTTATGGTGACATTGTTGTCTACTGTTGTTGAAATGTATCGGAAAAGAAACTGAGCATATGGTGTTATTAGAACCATTTAGCACATATGCTGTATTATGTTCAAACGATAAGTTGTATAATTGCCTTCAATTGTAACTTGAGTTTCTACTCCATTCCGTTTATCGTTGTTGTCCCGGTTTTCATGTACATGAACATGAGGAATATTTTTATGAATATCATTTATCGTTGTTGTACTAGTCACCCTGAAGAAGGAGGTCTCACCTCAAGCTTCCAAACTCTTCGTAATGGACATCTCTTTAGGATTCTTCCCAAGTTCAATACTCTTTACCAACCTCTCTTGTTCACGATCTTCTTTAGCTAGACATTCCTCACAATCCTTCTTAGATTCAAAATCACCATACAAGGATGCATCCACCTATTGTCGATCTATAAGTTCAATCATAGTATTAAAAATGGACTTACTAATCTCCTCTATGGTAACTTTAATTGTAGGAAGTTCAACAACAAACTCTGTAGAATCAAATGCATTCTCCATAAGATTACACACCATCATATAGAAACTTTTGCTTGGGTTATAAAACCCAAGAATGTTTTTGTTTTCTACAAATAATTATCTCGGGGAATTTTTCCTAACAATGATTTATTTGCCTCTATTAGGATTTTGGACTTTGCAATGCATCATCAACCAAAGATACATTAATGCTATCTTGAACACATGCATAGTGATTGGAATGAACATGTTCTTGCTTAAAATTTAGTAATCTAGCCAAAGTTGCTCCATCTTCTTCTTCCAATTTATTATCTTGGATAACAAAGACTTCTTCCAAATTTTCACATCAAAATCAAACTGAGAACCATCACTTATATCCAATTGTTTTCATACATAAGGGTTAACAAGTTTCCCGAACATCATGCCTATAACACGTGCTTGAACTCACACCATACGTAACACTAGAATTGGAGTCACCTTCATTAGAGGTCAAAATTTGTAGTTAGAAGCTCCATTAGCCTCGAGATCCGATGGTTCTTCTTCTAAAGTAGGTTCATTTTTATTATGTTCCTTATATATGTACTTGTCAAATACTCTTTTGAGAGTATTAATGAGTTTATTCATTCATTAAAATTGGTATATATGATATATCCATATAAATGGCTATGGTTCGTTGGTTGTGGTAGTGCAAACAACCTTTGATTGTAAAACTTCACTCATAAATTTCAAAACAAAGTTTTTCCAGTGGAGGTGATACCAAAATCAAAACCTCTGATACCAAATGTTAAAATCATAATGGCCAAGAGTAAATATAATATCCAATTAATATGAATATGCAATAATATAATGTAATGATTGTATTGATAAGAGAATTATGTCTTTTCGAGGGAGCAAACTACTTGACCACTTCGAGAGGGTTATCTCCTTATACAACCATTTGTACTTTAATAATACTTGACACACTTTTACATTGAATGAGTTTACATATAAATATAATTTAACAAGTGCCTATTTGAATAGTCATGACCTGATCTGGATTGGATCATTATATTATTTATCATCTATCTCGATGCTTTGGAGTGTAAAAAATTGGAGGAATCAACTTGCAAGGTCATTTTAACAATAGGTCCCAGGTTGGAAATTTGGGGTTTGAAACCTTTTGGAGCCATTTTGAAGCATCAAACAACATTTTTTGGGGTCAAAACTTTCCTTGACGTTGATCTACACTCAAAGACCTTTCCAATGGTGAAAAAATTGTGTCAACCAGAGCTGACATGCAAAAGTTATGCCTCTTGCAAGTTGACCTACCATGTTGACCACCATGGTATGATAGGATGTCATGTCATCCCCCATTACTCATGCATATGGAGCTAGCCACGTGTGAAATTTCAAGAAGATTATAGAAGGTCCAAAACCTTATCACAACTGAGGGTTGGTGAAGTCAAAATCCTACCCTTAGATGGATATCGGGCTATGTTAAATACCGAGTCGCTAGGAGGAGAAGGGGTTTCATTGTTTTGATTGTGTCTTTTTCCATAGTTGAGCAAAACATATGAGAGTGGTATTTTGTGAGCATAACAGAGGAGGAGGAGGATCATGAAGCAATTGTTTAGGCCATAGTGCCAAAAGGTAACTCCAAAGTGAGTTCCCATTCCTTTGTATGTACATTTTATAATTGAAGCAAAGAGAACACATGCCTTACCCTCTAGCTGTTTTTTCTCTCGTATTGGGTTTCCCAGGTTAAGTCTTGTGTTCATTTGTGTGGATGGTGTGTATTTTTGCATGTTCTTTCATTTTTATATTTTAGTTATTTCTTAAATTCAAGCCATAATCTAGAGATGATAAATATGAGATTTAAGGAAACAAACTACATAAATCTAAGATTTCAGAATATTATAAGATCTGCTGTGACAAACTGTTCTAGTGGAATATCCACGACAATTTACAGATCATATTGGTATCGGAGCAAGTTTCTTTGGGGTATTTGTGGGAAGTTGCAGGGATCTAGGAATCGATTTAAGAAGAAAGTCGTAGATCCCTAGCCATGACCAATGAGTTTTTTCATAACAACCCTCGGGATCCAGCAGAGGAGAGATTTACGAGGCTGGAAGAGAAAGTTGTTGACATATCTTGCAATGTGTCCCTCCTCATGGTGGATCTAGCAAGAAAGCTCAGACCGTTTAGAGAGGCTGGAGGCTTGAACTTTGAGATCAAATCAGAAGGGAAATATGGAGATAATGAAGAGCCAGAAAAGGAGTTGAGGAAAGAGCCCAAGAAAGAGAAACCTTGTTTGAGTGCCATTAACCCTTCATAGTCCCTATTCAAGATGAAAGCGAAAGTGGACATAAAACCATACCAAGGTGAGATCAATGCTAAAATTGAATCATTGGTTGCAACAACTAGAAGTTTATTTCAATGTTCACCACATAGATGAGGAGAAAAATATATCATTTGATAGACTAAACTTAGAGGGACATGCTTTAACCTAGCGGGAAAGTCATAGAAAGACGCTTAGGCATGAGGGTGATCCACCAATAACTAAGTGTGAGGATTTCAAAACCCTCATTAAGTCCTAGTTCTATCTTATTGGGTATGTAGTAGACCAATGGATCCGTTGGTGTTATGTTGGCAACCCAACTACCATCTCGTTTTGTGTTCCTATTTGAAACATTCTATTATGTTGTGATCACCCTCGAGCAAGTGCAATCGTCATACTGATAGTTTTTTTAGTTCAAAGTTTGTATTTTGCATCACTTGTTATTTCTTTTTTTGTTGATTTCTCGTGTGTATTTTTGTTTGAATTGATGACTGGTACTCTCCTTTAAATTCATGACTGCAAAGCATGAATTTAACCTTATTTCGTCCAAAACCACTAGAAGAAACTCTGTTGGTGGTTTTCTCATGCATAATTTAAAGGACTATTGTTTCTTCTAGTAAAATAAACATGAAAAATGATCTAGGAATGATTGTTGGATTAAAACCTAAGATCAAGAGTGACTGGATTTGTGTATAAGGATGAATGAAATAGGCTATGTTATGAATGTCCTAAACATATCGACCCATGACTAAGCTTATGATAAAATTATTGCAACCTAAAGTTTTAAAATTTATTGTAAACTCTAAGTGGTCGGGCGAACTTCTTGTCACTATTTCCAAACCCTATGCTACACCATATTTGTTTATGATGGTCTTTTCTTATCAACAAACTTTTTGATATTTTGTAAATCATAATTGCATCAAGAGAGAGGTCTTAGTTTTCAGACCAGGGTTTCGTGGCAAGCAACGATAATTACATGGGTTTTTCTATGTCGAGCACGTCTGTCCTTTGCTCAACGAGAGAAGATCAACATTCCAAGTGTGGAATGATAACATGGTACTCTCGGTTGTTGCACATTTCTCTTAATATTAGGTATGTTTCTTTATTTCGCTTTGAGACTTATCCTTTTACCCTGCTCAATCTTCGTTTTGGTTGCTCTCACAAATTTTACCTCACTATATTCTGGTTCGTCCCCGTCATGGCCCCTATAGTCAAAATTGAACCAAATGGTTCACAAACCCTGTTAAGTCATGATGGTGTGATTGAGAAACTTTCCCAGGTCGGTTGGCTAGATTTTGTCCAATCATTTAGGGGTTTCAATTTAGACATTGCCAAAGAATTCACCAAATTTTTTGATGGAGTTAGGGTTAAGGTTGGAGATGTCCAGTTCCAGATTGAAGAGGATTTTGTTGCCAAAGCCGCTGGTCTTCCTCTTTCTGGGGATAAGTGGTTTAAGAACGCTAGGATTGAAAACATTCCTTGGCGGTCTTTGTTAATTTCTAAGCAAACGAAATACCATGTAAAAGGTATTCCCTTAGATTAATTCCATCCCAGATGGTCTGGCCTCCTGCTAATTATTAAACAATTTATAACTTGCGAAGGCCGCTATGGTCTGATATTTTTCTTCCACATACGTCTACTTATGGTTTTATTGGGGTTTCATCTAGATTTTTCTTTCTGTTTGCTGAGAAGATTACAAAATATGGCTAGGTTTTACCATCGTCCTAACAGTAACCCTCAAGCTAGCTTGTTTCATCATGGTTTTATTCGAATCCTAGTTGAGCATCATCTTGTTAGTATCAGGGACAATTGGGAGGATTTCCTCATCATGAATAAGTTCTTACCCTAGAACAACGATCCTATGGTTGACATCGCACAGAATGATGAAGAGATATTAACTCCTCAACCTCTACCACATGAAGTTCAGATCAAGATTCAACTCGACGATAACCTTGTTTCGTCATCCGACCTTCAAAGTGACCCTTTACTTGTGACACAAACAATATTAGGAAAGAAGAAATTTGTTCCTAAGAAATCGTTAGAAGCTGTCGTTACTAATCTAAAGGACCAATTTTCGAGTGATTGCCAGTCATATCCCACAAGTCCAGACAAAGAAGAAAAATCAAAGGAATACGATACAAAGGGTAAATATTCACATTACAATTGCGAAGTTGATTTCAAAAACAAGAGAGTTGGTCGAGTTATTTCCAGGTTAATTCGAAATAAAAAGAAACATAAGGATGACACAATTCCAACTATCACTATAATAGATCAAGACTCTTCTAAAGACAATCATACCCAATATGATTTCGTCTCAAATTTACCACCTTTTCTTCGAGATTGTGAGGGTTTCTCTGTTATACAAGTTGATTTAAAAGCTAAAGAAATATTTTTAGAAAATAAACAACAACATTCAATTTCGAGTTTGGAATCCGATCATTGTCATGATTGCTTGGCTTGGGTTCAAAGATACTACTCTGATGTGACTTATTTGCAAATGCGTTTAAATCAAGTCATAAGACTGAATAGAGAGTTGGAAGAGGAAAATATCAAACTAAAGTTGGAAGCTCATAAATGCATAGCTCAAACAGTTAAAAGGCCAAATAAATCTGGAGATGTAATTATAAAACATTCAACCAATGTCAATTTCGTTACCGGATCAAAAGTGCACAATCCTTCATTTTCGAATGCTTGATTTCAGGTAACTGAATTTTATTTTCTGTTATGATTGAGTGTGTTTTATTTAGTATAATTTGCTTGTGATAGACTAGCCACATAATCGAAGATTCTATAACCAGTCTCAAATTAGTTAATTTGATTTCTAATTTTATTTTTCAGGTCTCTAAACTGGTCTCATGGATGATATGCACGTTGATTAGCTATTGAGGATCAAAGATGTTGGTTTTCCCTTGATTAGTAATAGGCTCCGTTTCAAACAATTCTTGATTATGTTTGATTATTTGTAACAAACTTTAATCAAGTTGTTATAGATTTTATTATTGTAAACTCAATCTAGATTGGAGATTAGAATCTCTTTATTTTTGAAAGATTGATCTCTATCCTGTGAATATGAGAATCAATCATGACTTCCCTTAAATACTCATTTTTGCTCTCAAACAAAGGGGGGGAATTGGAATTCTGGAGAATGGACTAAAGTCAATATGAAAGAAGGATATGAACATACATTTTTCTCAATGTCTTTTGTCCTAACAATAGAGTGTTTTAGTATGAGTATTCCATTAGTAGTATTTATTTTCATATTCTTCTAAAGCTCAAGATATGCGTTGATTTAATTAGCTTTGATCTGTTTATCAATACATGGCTTGATGTCTTTCCTTTTTTTTTTTTTTTTTCATGTTATAGTCTATTATTCCAGTTTATTATGATATGTATGACATATCAATTATAAGACAAATATCTCAATATTTTTGAGTTGATTCAAATGTTTTGAATTTGGTATAATCAATTACATTGATTGGAATTGTTTCCCTCTCTGTATATTGAGTCATAAAATGTCATAATGGATCCTATTGCAAATTGTCTTTCTGTTTCTTAATGAATCGTTTAGTTACCTGCATTTCTTCGGGTAATATCAAAAGTCTTGCTACTTTGTAATTTGCTTGCCATAGATTTCTCTTTGGCAAACATGTTGCTAGAGCATATCTCACATGGAAGACATAATTGTAGTTTGATTTTAGTTGCTGATCAATAACATGTTAGTTTGTCTTTTATTAGTTTAGTTTATTTATTTTTATCGAATGAATCAGAATTAACATTTAAACTTAAACTGCTTCGCCCATTTAAGTTATATCATTAAAATTTGCGTTCATTCCCCTTTTTTGTGTGATTTTATTTAATTAAATTAGTAATTACTTTTAGAATAGTTTTTGTATATATTTTCTTGTACTTGAATTATGTTTAGCAATTAGTTTCACAAGGCTTTACACAAACCTTGTATATATATATATATATATATATATATATATATATATATATATATATATATATATATATATTGTAGAATGTTGTACATAAATGTTTGCAGCATGTGCAGATCTAATGTAAATATAGAACATAAATGTACATAGTAGATAATTAAGTTAGTTATTTTATTTTTATAGTTTAGATTAGATTCCTATATCGACCAACGAAGCCGTAAAACTCGTTAGGGTGAGTCATTCCAAACGACTTAGGTTAGTTAGAAAGCCTCGGACCAGGATTCCCCTTACAATTGACAGTGTGTTCACATATGCTCGTCAACATGTTACTTTTGGCAAAGGTAGGGGCAAAGTGTGTAAAAGTACACCATTGAGTTCATAAAGATGACCATCATGCTAGGTATTTGTCCTAAGAACCTAGATGTACTCCTGAAGTATATGGGGGGTCTACATAATCATCTACGAAAGCAAGTGATGCTTTTTGAAGCCAAGGACAGTGGATGAGGCATGTGTACATGCACAATATATGGAAAACAAAGGCCACAAGAAAGGGAAACCAAGCGGTTCGAAGAAGAAAGAGCACCATGAAGCTTCCAAGGAGGGGAAACATAAGTGGAAGGGGGGGAGGGTGGATAAAAAGAGAACAACTACTACACATCAGTGCAAGGATCCCAAAACCCATTGTAACCATTGGAATATAGATGGTCACACTGAGGAAAAGTGTTGGAAACTACATCGAGAGCTGAACTCGAAGAACCACAAGAAGGATGCAAAGAAATATAATCTTCTAGCCATGAATTTGAGCAATCAGATCGAAAGTAGATCCGATTTTGATGGGAATATTGTCTGCACATCAATGCATAAGGAGGTGAATATAAGCACTAGGAAGAGAAGGATATGACCAAACTATTCCACATCAAGGTCGAGGTTAAGAAGACCAAGATAGATGCTCTGTTTGACTTTGGTTCACAAACTAATATCACAACAACAGTTCTTATCAGGAAGCTTGGATTGGAGGTTCATGATCATCCAATACCTTATTCATTAGGTTGGGTAAAGAAGGATATAGAGATCAAGGTAATAGAATAGTGTAATATTAAAGTTGTTGTAAGTGTAGACTTTATTAATGAAGTGGTGTTGAATGTAGTACCCCTAGATGTGTGTGGTCTAGTGTTTGGGAGCCCCTGCATGTATATGGGGGATGCAATATTCATGCAGAGAGTCAACCAATACCACCTGATCAAGGATGGGAAGTTATACATAATCAACATACACAAAGGTAAATCCAAGATTTCAATAGTAAGTGCCAACCAAGCCAAGAAGTTGATTAGTTCTAGTAAGAAACATGTTTTACTTTTCTTAAGAAAAAACCAATATGATGATGAGTTGATAAGAGTAAAGGCATCCATGGAGGATTGTAATAAAGAGTAGAAACATCATTTGAAGGAGTTTCTACATGCACACAAAGGATTTTTCTAGTAGCATAAAGGGCTACCCCCCCAAGAGGGAAGTGGATCAAGAAATACAGTTCTTGCGGGACTCCCCATTGTCGAACATTAGGGTGTGTAGACAGTCTGTTCGGGAAGCAAATGAAGTGAAGAAGCAATTGTTGGGGCAAGGAATGATTCAAATGACCACCTCACATTGTGGGTCACTTATCATTATAGTACACAAGAAGGATGGAACTTGGTGGATGTGTATCGATTACAGAACTTTAAACAAGATTACACTCAAGAATCGATACCCTCTACCAAAGATCGATGATTTGTTAGACTATTTGCAACACGCCAATTACTTGACCAAGTTGGATATGAAATTAGGATAACACTAGGTGTGTGTCAAAGAAGAAGACACCTGGAAGACTGCCTTCAAGACAAGGCAAGATTTTCATGACTGGTTGGTCATGCGCCCATTCGACTTATGTAATGCATCAACTACATTTATGAGACCGATGAATGATGTATTATGCCCATATTTAGATTCATTTGTTATAGTATATTTGGATGATATATTGGTTTATATATATACCCGACAAGAGCACATATCACATCTTATGCAGGTGTTAGAGACCCTGAAAAATTTCCAGTTGTTGGCTAACCTCAAGAAACGTGAGTTTGCTCAACAGTCATAGTTGTATTTGGGGTATGCAATCGGTGGAGGGGAACTCAAGATAGATCCCGCAAAGATGTAGGCCATCATGAAATGGCCAGTTCTTACAACTATCACTAAAGTTAGGAGCTTTGTTGGGGTAACACTATACTTGCTATAACGTTTCCCAACTAAACGAGGAACATTACTATGCGGAAAATACTCATAAATACAATTTCTTCTGCTAACTAATTTCCTATAGCTTATCAGCTACGAATTAAAAACATATTTATCTAGATTCTAATACCCATAATTAAATGCATATACAACATTCTAAATGAACATGAATGCAACTAATAAATCTCCTACAATAGCATGTAAACTATTCTCATACGTAGGTAAAAAGGCACAACCATAAGACTCATAAGAAGACTTAGAAATTCGATAAACACTTATCTTTTTAAAGTGTTTACCAATTTCTTGGGAAGGACGGTCCACCCAACCATAGAATTGCCATTGCATATCTCAACAACAAGTCAATCCCGATTTGGGGCTAAGAATCCACAAAAGAAGGGTGCCTCTCATAGTCCACTCACAACTAAATATCCCACAACCCACTGGTATTCTCTTACAACTATCCCAAATTTTCTCCAGCTATCGTCCACTTGACTTGCCCAAACCAAGGACTGTACCCCTTCTCCGCTCTTAGTCCATTGGGAATCCCATTAATTTATTAGGGTCTCTTTGGCACAAGTAACTAGGAATCTTTCTGCTGGGAACTCAAGGGAACTCACTGCTAGGAAAAACTACCAACATACAACAACAAACACTCGTTGTTATAGTGCAACTCACATAGGAGTTCACTCTTCAGGCCTAACAACCTCGCTCTTCAATTTTCAGTTCCAAAATGCTCCAACATGCTTAAGAATTCGCCTAGCCCTCTTGCTCTAACTCAAGTATGTTGATGCTAGTGGTAGAATCAGACATGTACTTTCACATTAGCATGTATCTAGCATATGGAAGTTGTCGAAATCCCAGTGCGATTTTACTTTATTTAAATGGAATTAATTAAAGTAAAAGTGTTTTTATTAGTGAATTGAGTTATTTAAGGAACATGCATAACATGCAACATGTAATCTAAATCTTAAGTGGGTGTGAGAAGTAATATCAGTCGTAGATCACTTTAGAGATTATAAATAGATTGTAACTCATGATTATAAAAGCAAGGCTAGGGAGAAGGAGGAAGACACTTTTGACGAGAGGTTGAGTTCGAGAGACTTTGGTGAGAGACCAAGGTTGAAGATAGCAAAGAAAGACTTTTTCTAGTGTGAGAAATGTAAGAACAAAGAAGGACTTTTGCTTACATTAGAGTGAGGAGATCTCATAGGTTGGGTGAAGAGATTTAATCCAAGTATTGATGAAGAGAGGGTTGGATAAAAAAGGACAGTGATTCAAGATCTTGGATAGGTGGAGAAGGAATTTAATCTAGAGGTCGTATAGGTCAAGGAGAAGAGAGAGCATAGGCAGTTGCAGGCGGGTTTCAAAGGATAGAATCCAGAGTGAAGCACAACGTCATATGAAAGTTTTCGTATGGGTTTTCCATACGTGTACGCAGGTATTAGTGGATACAGTCGTGTACGTACTTGGTTTTTCTGAATGAAAATCATGTACACCTTGGGAAATGTGTTGGTATAGGGTCGTACAACAACACACAAATTTATAGGTTTGTCTGCAATGTATATTTCTCTTAGTGGGCCATTTTCCCTATTACAGGAGCCCTGATTTGACCTTAATAAAATCATATTGGAACTGGTTTTCTCTCCAGGGTTTTTCCAGGGGTAGTTTACCCAAAAATATTGGTGTATTGTGTGTGAGATTTTGGTTTCCTAGTTTATGCTTCCGCTGCATGTTTAGTTGACTACTCAACTGTGCTTTTAGTAGATAAATAGATTTTACTTTAAGCTAATTGTCGGGTGCTGAGTAGAGGACGAATATCAACATGGTATTAGAACATACCAAGGGTTGAGTTCAAGCGACATATTTTCAACATGGCATCAGAGTAAGGGATCTGAAGGAAGGAAGCTAAGAACATAGGTCTCAATAGTTGCAAGAAGATCTATAACCAATAGGCATAAATCAAAGGACATATTTCAGGGAAGCTACAAAATCGAGGCAAAACATGTTTTTTTTTGCAAGTGTACAGAGGTGTACACATATCATGATGGTGACAATTACGTACATACACGAGTCATAATGGTGAAATTCACATACATACGTGGGTCACATTGTTGACAGTCGCGTACATGGTCGTACCAAACAACTCATGATAGTTTCAACAAAGGGTTATCAGATCAGATCTTGAAGATGAGGCTTTGAAGGAGAGAGGAATTCATCCTTTGGGACAAAATGGTGAACACATTCAAGATTGAGGACATGTTGGAAGGGGCGACCAACTTCCAAGTGTGGAAGGAAAGGGTTCTTCTTCTATTGGAGGAGAATGACCTTAAAGAGTATGTTGAGGCTGTGGTTGTAAGTCTTACTAATCCACATGAATTGGAAGCTCACAAGAAGAAGGACGTGAATGCCAAGTGGGTGTTGCTAGAATCCATAAAGGATCACTTGATACTGCACATTGCTGAGAATAAATCTGCCAAGAAAATGTATAACACTTTGGTGAGTCTACACCAAAACAAGAATACATGCAGGTTGCTACATTTGAAGCACCAACTTCAAGTTGTTAGGATGTCCTGTGAGGACATGATTGTGAACTATCTTATGAATATTACATAGATCCGAGATCAACCTGCAACCATTGGCAAGACAATACAACATGGTGAGTTGGTGAATGTAGAGTTGAGAGGTCTTCCCATGATCCAAATTATTTTCAGAACGACATGAAGACAAAAATATAACCGAGATATAACAATGAAATACACAAAAATATAGAAGAGAACACATAAATACAGTGAAACCCAACTTCTATTATTGAATAAGATAGAAAAACATTGTAGAACACAAATTGTTAGAATGGGGTAGCCTATCTCTGAAAGAAAATAGATGTTGGCTATGCTTTATTTGCAACAATCTTTACATCACACTCCATTGCATGCTTAAAGAGCCTCCTTCACCTCAATTATATATGAGAGAGTGAGAGGAGAACAATTCCCATGATGCATGTGGGGTAAATTGGACTAAGTTTATAAAATGCCATAGGCATGTAAAACACTAGGACTTCCTGGGCGGTCACCTATCCCAATACTACTCTAGCCTGAGCCCGCTTAACTGCAAAGTTCTAATGGGATTCGGTGCATTAACGGTATGTTGTAGGAATGTACATAATACCATTAGGAAATAATTACACGATGTCTATAATTAACAAATGAATATGACATTACATTCCATTCCCTATTAAAATGGTGAATATCATGGTTTATCAAAACCACAGGCTCAAAATGGTGATTCAGTGGAAAAGGTGGATGGCCACCAAGATCCATCTGGATCATTCCTCCCCCCTTAGAAAGCAATGGTCCCCATTGCATCAAGTTCCCATGGGATATGGGGAGACATTTGCTAAATTTGAAGCTTGGTGCATTGCTTGCCTTGCTGAAGAAGTTTCCCCACTTAGCTTGTTGAAGGTTGTCATGAACCTGTTGCTGGAGGGGTTGGATCTATTCAACCAATCTAGTTGCATGATATACTTGAGTGTGGGAGGACTCTGCCGATGAAGATGCAACATGAAGAATATGAAGGGTTCTACTATAACCTTACTTAACTGGGCGCTGTGGAGGCACCCAGGTGCAACAAGAACATCTTGGTACTCTTCTACAATCTTTGGATTTTCTTTTGCTGGATAGAAAGGTCTTGGGCTGAGGCTGCAATGTCCTTATGTTCACCTTCTGATCAGATTGTGAAGACGCTAAACTTTCCAGTATGAGATATTACTTTGTGGCATTGTTTTGGTGGGACAATAGTCGAAAATACCTCTGGTATCCTATATAGTTGACCCCCTAGAGTAACAATGATGCTACGGGGTCGAGACTCATAAAAAACATGACACCTCCACATATATGGATGGCCTAATAAAACATCACAGACTTCCAGTGGGGCAACATCACACAATACCTCATCCTTGAGGGGCTTGATGCTGTAGGACATGAGAAACTGCTGGCTGACACAAAGATCCTGACCCTAGCGAAGCCACCTGATGTTGTATGGTTGCGGGTGTGGTGTTGTTGGAAAATCCAATTGATTGACAACCTATACTGAGATGATGTTCTTTTGTCTTTCGCTATCAACAATAAAATGCAGTGGGGTCCCCTTCACCCACATATGTGAATGGAAGAGTTGCTCCCCCTCCTCAGGATCCTCTTCTGGTTGGATTGTTGCAGTTGCAACAATAACAATGGGTTTTGCATCAATGATCTGTCTCCTTTTATTATTTTCTAAATCAGGGTCCAAGTTGGGGTTCGACTCTTTGTCTTTGAGCTTGGCCACCAATGACTTTATTGAGTGACATTCATGAGTATTGTGCCAAGGGATGTTGTGGAACTCACACCACTTTCTGGTGTCTTTATTAGACTTCCCGTTACCCTTCTTTGCTTGCATTTGGGACTGGCTCTCTTGAGGTTGGCCTTCCTTGCTCTGACCTTCATTATATGAGTTAGAGTTTCCTTTACCATGCTTCTTCCACTTACTTTTCTTCTTGAATTTCTACTCAATTTTGATTGCTTATCGATAAGCAGCTCCTAGTGAGGAGATGTCCAAGAAATCGATCTCTGTTTGGATGTACATGTGTAGACCATTGCGGTACTTCAAAACTAGGTGTCGCTCGGAGTCTTCGATACCTAGCTTTGAGCGCAAGGTATGAAAAACGTTGGTGTACTCCGACACCGTCTAGTCTCTTTTCTGACGCATAATTGTCCATCTCATGTATTGGTCATCATAGTTTTCGACAAGGTAGAACTCCTCCTTTAGGGCATCTACAAAGGCTACCCAAGTGGGTTCTCTCCCAAATAGTGTAGATTCATCCACGATGTACCTCTCCTAGTGACCTTCCCACCAAGATCTGACATGGGGAAGGGATTTAAGGAGCACGAAGGTGATATTTTCACTGTCGATTTTATTTTGGATAGAGTAATAACCTTCTAGCAGATTCAACTTTTTTTCTAGAGCATCTGCATCGATCTAGCCTTCAAATAAGGGGATATCAAAATTGACTTGTACCTTGAAGGGTGTCGCACTTGCGAAATGGCTTCTTGTTGAAGATGCCTCAGCTGCTACCATCGGTAGTCTTCAAAGGATCTGAGCGAAGTTTTCCATCATCTTGTTCCTATGTCGCACAAGAGCTTCCTCAAGCAACATCTTGAAAGGATCTCTTGCTTCGTCATCTCTCTTTTCTTTCACCATGGGAGGTCGCTTGGGATGGCGAGAGAAGTTGTCCTCAAGCGAAACTAACTCGAGACCCGAATCTCTATACCCTGACCTCGTTGGGGACCTGCTATGAGAAACGACAAGGAGCAGCCTACTCTGATACCAGTGATCTAGATTATTTTGAGAACGACATGAAGACAAAAATATAACCGAGTTATAACAATGAAATACACAAAAATATAGAAGAGAACACAAAAATATAGTGAAACCCAACTTCTATTACTGAATAAGATAGAAAAACACTGTAGAACAAAAACTGGCAGAATGGGGTAGCCTATCTCTGAAAGAAAAGATATGTTGGCTATGCTTCATTCGCAACAAGCTTTACATCACACTCCATTGCATGCTTAAAGGGCCTCCTTCACCTCAATTATATATGAGAGAGTGAGAGGAGAACAATTCCCATGATGCATGTGGGATAAATTGGACTAAGTTTATAAAATTCCCTAGGCATGTAAAACACTAGGACTTCTCGGGTGATCACCCATCCCAATACTATTCTAGCATGAGCATGCTTAACTGCGGAGTTCTAATGGGATCCGATGCATTAACGCTATGTTGTAGGCATGTACACAAGACCACTAGGAAATCATTACATGATGTTTGTAATTAACAAATGAAGATGAAATTACATTCCATTCCCCATCAAAATGGTGAATATCATGGTTTATCAAAACCACAGGCTCAAAATGGTGATTCAGTGGAAAAGGTGGATGGCCATCGAGATCCATCTGGATCATCCCAAGTCTTGGGAACCTTTTGTGTAGGGGATCTGTGCACGAGAGACAATGCCAAGTTTTGATAGACTATGGATTGATTGTATTCAAGAGGATACTTGGTTAGAGTCCACGGGTGATTTGAAGAGTAGCCATGATGAGAACCTTTCTCCCTCTAGCTAGGAAATAAAGAGCAAGTTTAGGAAGATTCCTAGTTGAGAGTCTATCACTCAAGATGGAAAGAAGAAGAAGGACATGAGAAAATTCAAGTGCTTTTCATGTCAGAAGTTTGGAAATTATGTAGGTCAATGTACGCACATGAAGAAGGGGGGGAACAAAGCACAACCAGAGGTAGCTATGATGACAAAGACTCAAGCGGATGAGTTTTGCAAGAAGTTTGAACATATAGAGTTCTTACTTGTTTCCGAGACTTCTCACGGAAACATATCAGCTAATGCATGGTTGATAGATAGTGGAGCTACATGTCATATGATAGGAACATGAGAGGTGTTCAAGAGCTTCACAGGGTCTGACTCGAAGATGCATGTGGAACTTGGTATGGGGACCAAGCATGCAATAAAGGGATCTGGAATAATACCATTTTAGTTGGAGTCAGGAGGCACATTGAGAGTGATAAATATTCTATGGGTGCCATAACTCAATAGGAGTGTGATATTAGTCCGAATGATTGAGAAGAAGGAATTTGACGTAGGGTTCCAGGATGGAAAGGCAATAATCAAGCCCAGAGGATCTATCTCAGGAAAATCAATTGTCTTTGGAGTTAGAGAGAACAACTTATATTGGCTAAAGGGCCAACCTATGTGAGTAGTAGCGAGCAACAGAGTGATAAAGAACAAGGAGAAGGTAGCTACGAAGGTTGAGCAGCTCAGAGGGAGTTAAACTTCATGTTTAGGTGGGAAGGATCAACCTTCCAAGTCTTTCGAGAAGGAGTCATGGTACGAGATGGCCATGTAGGATGCTAAGGAGCAGGAGGCTTTTAGGAGCATGTTCAGAGGAAGTGATTCTTCGGAGATAGGTGTTGACGTTCGAATCTGTTAAGACTGAAACATCAACCTCACAAAGATATGAATCCCCCTACATTTTTATAGAGGTGGTACTCTGTAAATTCTTCAAAAGATTTTTCTTTAAATATCAATGTAATAATTTAAGATTATGCTTAAAGAATAATACAAATATTTATTGCTCAACAATTTCTTTTTTAAATGGCATAAAACACACACACACATACAAGAGTTCCTGACAAGCGGACCAAGAACCTTAAACATCAGACTTGCAAAAAGTAAATAAATTATAGAAAATAATAGACATTCTCACGTCCATGACAGTTTCATATATTTTTTTATCACATTCATAAATACAAGGAAATATGGTCCAATACGTGAGAGAGATTTGAAATAATATTACTTATAAATATCAAAAAGAGAATTTGATAGGTCGATTTCAAATATCTTATACTCAAGAATCAGAGTTATAAAACACCATCAAAATCAAGCCCAAAATAGTTCTTTGGGATTTCTCAAAAATAATAAAGTCTTTTATAGTCTCAGGAATTTAAAAGGCATTTGTCCATAAATGGACTTGGATTGGGGCTCCCGTGGGCCATAAAATATATACAAGAAAGATGAGGAAGAAGATGTGGATCTAGGAAAAAGCACGAACAACAAGATTTGGACATAGGACTAAAGGAAGTTATCAGAATTCAATTATATTTTTCTATCAAAAGAATAAATACAACTAGATGAATCCTGATAAGGAAAGAAGAAATGTGATCAATATGAGCTTACTGTGATGGAATCTATTGACATGACCTCATTTGCTTTCTGATGCGCCTTTTGTATCCTTGTTTTTTGCAGTTACATGACCGATATTAATTTCTTTTGTTGGAGTCTCAATAATCTTGATTGAAGCCATGTTTAGCCATTCTTCAATATATTCTCTTAGAGGAGAAACAATCACTTCTTGTTTGACTTTGATATGAAATAATTCACTTTTAATTTCTCTAGTGTCAATTGATAAATTTTGCAATGTGGTTTCAATATATTCATTTCTATTTGTATATTCCACAAACCAACTATCAATATCATAAATATATGTGGATGCATTGAGGTCGCTTCCAATTCTTTCAATCTTTCTTTAAGACTGAATTTTTCTTCTTCCATATCAATTATGGAAACATCTAATGCATCTCCTATAACTTTGTGAATTGAAGATAATTTAGATGGGCACATGTCTCTAAGATCAATTATGGAACGATATTTTCCCCTTTTATTCTTTGAAGTTATTTCAAAAAATAATTTCTTGGAATATTTATCAAACAATGCATTATGTACAAAGAAAGTTTCTTCATATGAGAAGACTTCATTATGGATGGCTAGTTCAACAACAAATTGTGTGTTCTCTTGTACTCACTCTTCTTCATCAGGAAACCAAATATTCTTGATACCGACATCTAAATCCATGTCTTTAAGAGAAATGTCATTTTCAGGTATGCGTTGTTCTTCCTCCTCTTGTTGAGAGTTGTTTCTTTTTCTCTTTACTTTCAACTTATGAGGGTTTTCCAATTTTCCTTGAGGAGGGTTTTTCTCACCACCATCATCTGGGTTATTAGTTGAGGATTTCCTTTGTTGAGACACTACAGACTGACAATTTACTTTGGACAGAACACTTCTATGAGAAACAACGAGAGATTGGGTAGTTTTTTCACCTGAGGGTTTTCCCATTTGCTTGTTTCTCTGTGGTACTTACAATAGTTTATATATCACCATATCTTTTCTCAATATCTTAACTAGGAGGTTCATGGCTATCACCTTCTTCTTCTCCAAATATAAGGGTATTAGCCGATGTAGAACTAATTCCAACTGATACCATATGATTGTAAAAGAGGCAATTAGGATCAAAACCCTTAATATCGTCTACAAATCTTAGATTTTACTGGTCGAGATAGGAAGCAAATTCATCAATTTTCACAATTCCCCTCAACAAAATTTCACCAAATTTCCAAGGAAAAGGGATGAACTGTTTCTTCCTTTTTTCATACAAAATATGGAACCAAGACTTGTATTGTCTTGCTACTTCTATGAGAAATAGTTTATTTGGTACATAATAGAGGAGAAAAAAGGGTTTTTTCATGAGAAAAAAACATTCCGATAATATTATAATCATCCATTTTTTCCACGATCCCCTTTGAATCTAGAAAAACAATGCTTCCAATGACAATCTGGACGTATTCTCTCCGAAAAGAAGTTTCTTGAATGCACACATGAAATCATTATAAACTTCGTAGAAATAATGAATAACCTTTTGTTTGCACAGGGCTTGGTACCACATGGTTACTGGGTCAACCTTGTAATTCAGCCTTTTTACAATGCTCAAGATTTTCAAAATGTGAGAGTATGTAATGAAAAATATCAAATAAGAAGCCATGTAGAACTTCTTCTCACTCTTGAAATGTACTAGTTGTGTAGAGATTTCATTAGATATGATTTTTTCCCAATAAAAAATAACATTTTCATGAACTGCGAAATGTAAAATATACAAGGCCAAATGAGGAATAGTCGTCATAGAGTCATGACTAATGATTCTAGTAAAAAGCCAAGAATTTTCTCAATACGGGTCTTTGAAGGAACTAACCTGAATTCTGGATAGATCTTGTGGCATTATTGTAGGGTCTTGCAAATATTCTTGTAGAAGCTCTATTCCATTATTTCTTCCCTTGAGAAAAGTTCTAGCCTCGTCTCCTTTGTACATGAGAGTCAACTCTGGTAATTTCAACAACTTTTTGAAAATGGTAGGTGCCAAAGAAATAGGGGAACCATTCTGTAATGGAATTGTCCTCCGATTCTGAACAAACGTGTCTACACACCAAGTAACTATCTCTTTGTAGTCAAAAACTTCAGGGACACACCCAACAAGAGCTATTCCCGATGTCCAGATTTTTGTTGTTGTCTCCGTTTGGAAAAGTTGCATAATACCAATAGGACCTCGACCAATGATAGTTGTGATCGTCTTGGGCGAACAAATTCAAAGTATCTCCACAAAACTGCTGCTTTCTCTCAGCCATCTTAACCAAGTTGGCAAACTTCTTTGTAACACTATATAGAATAATAATAATATCTTCCTTGATAATACCACTTAAGTTCTATTTTCGATGGAAGAATTAATATGAAATAAATGTGATTTCCTTGAGAAAAATGCCAGTAATAATGGCCTTTTCGGAATTCAATTAGCACTTGAGTTCGTAGGATTAACATTAAATAAATCTCGAGAAGTGTGAAAGAGTAGGGACACGTCATGGTGGGAAGTCAGAGATGGAAGAAATATTTATACGAGTCCGCGAGTTCTCCAACCTGCCATGAGTCATAAAATGGCCAAGTGTTGGCAAATGTTGGTCGAACTTACAAGTATGGTTTCAAATAAAATGAGTCAGTGAGTCTTTCAGCCCATGATGAAAGAGACAAAAAGAAACTAAGTGTTGGCAGTATACTTGTGAAAGAGTAAATGAATGCACCCGCGAGTCCGACGCCCACGAACCCACCAAGATATGGAAAAGCGACTAAGTATGGTACAAAATGTATATCATGGAAAATAAAGGTGCATATTGCATAACAAAGAACATATGTGACCACAACAAACTAAGAATTTTTCTAATAATATGAAAAGTAAAAGAGATAAATATATAGGGGTAAACAACTGACTCCAACTGTGGGATGGTAACCCTCCATGGGTTACCAAGAATCCAAAATATGAAGGACATATGCCTTCTCCTTTGGGAAATGGAGTAAAAAAGATGAGAATATATGGAACAAAGAAATAAAATTATGTACAACTAGGAAGAATTTTGATCAAGCGAAGAAAATTTTAAGATGTTGCCCATTGACTAACACATTAGTGCTCCCCCTTTCATATCTTTGAGCATATAAGAATTATACCCCAAGTTTTTTGTGATGATATAAATCCCAATCCATAATGCATCAAACTTTGTATGTGTGGAGGGTTTCTCTTTGGCTTTATTCCAGAGTAGTACTAATTCCCCTTTCTGAAAATTTTTCATTGTTCCACTTTGATCAAAATATTTTTTGACACTTTGTTGCCTTTGATTCATTTTATATAATGCTTTATTTCATTTCTCCTCTAGTCTGATGAGTTGATTGTACCTTTTATGTAGTGGTAAGACTTCTTCTAAATCCTCAATGTTTACAACATATGTTAAAGCATTTATGTCCAAATTGATTGGCATTCTTGCCTTTTTTCCATACACCAGATTATATGGAGATGTCCCAGTGTCAATCTACTTGCCCATAATGCATATGTTAATTTTAAATGCATATTCTTCTGATTTTGATCAATAGTATTTTTGAGGATTTGAACTAAAGTTTTGTTTATTGACTCAACCAAGCCATTTCGTTGAGGATAATAATTGAATGATTGTCCCATTAAAATAGTGAACTCTCCACAAAACTTTTTAAATTTTGATCCAATGAAAATTGATCCATTGTTTGTAATAAATTTCTCCGGAACTCCAAATCTCAATAGAATATTATCCTTAAGGAATTTTATAAGTTCTTATAAGTTTGCCCTCTTCAATGCTATTGTTTCTTTCCATTTTGTGAAATAATCTGTAGTAGTAAGAATATATAAATGGCCTTTACTTGATTTTGGGTTTATTGGTCCAACAACATCAAGTCCCCATTGTGCAAAGGGTTCTTCTACTGATATAGGTTGTAAATACATTGTGAACCTTTTCATTTTTCTTGAAAATTTCTGACAAGATATGCATTTTCTTATTTCTGTATATGAATCTTTGAAAATTGTTGGCCAATAATAACCAACCCTTATTATCTTTTGTGCAGTATCTATTGGTGCAAATTGACCACCACAATCTCCTTCACAATTTTTTTTAATTAATTCTTAAGCTTTTGTCACATCTACACATCTTATCAACATTCTGTCAAAATTTCTGCGAAACAAGATTTGAGCAACTAGTACATATTGAGTTGATTTCAGTTTTAAAGTCCTCCTTTATTTTGATGACATGCCATTTGCAAATTTCCCTGATGTCAAATAAAAAATGATATCTTTATACCAATCATAAGTTGATGTATATCCTCCTATTGTGATTGAAACACACCCATCTAATGAATCATTTCCAACAATAAGCTTACACAATCCCTGTCCCTTAATTGCATCCAATGGTTTGATCTGGATTTTTGCAAGCCAATTAGCCCATTTTCCTTGTCTTAATTGCGGATCGAGGAGCATTTTTACTGGAGAAGAAATAACATATGCTATAACATGAGAAGATAAAATGTAAGTCCTGAAATGAGCTACTTCCTTTACTAAGGAAAGTGTTTGCTTTTCTATATCTGAATACTTCATTTCATAATCATGCATAGATTTACTCATGAAGCTTATCATGAGCTCTTCTCCTTTACTGTTTCTCTGTGTTAAAATTGAGGCAATAGTTTCTTCTTAGGAAAAAGAGTATATAATAAAATCTTTATTAAAATCTGGGCTTATTAATACAGGAGTAGTTGAAATTAAAAATTTGATGTTATTGAAAGCTCATTGAATATCTTTAGTCCATTCGAATCTCTGATCCTTTTTAAGAAACAAATTTATTGGTTTAACTATTGTTGCATAATCTGGTACAAATCTTCTCACAAAATTAATTTTACCAAAGAATGATTGGACTCCCTTTTTTGATGTTGGAGGTTTCAATTCATTAATTGTCTTTACTCTTTCAGGATCAATATAAATCCCCTCCTTGTTGACTATATGTCCCAATAATTTTCCTTCAGAAACAACAAACAAACATATTTTGGGATTTAAAGATATTCCAAATATTCTACATCTTTCAAAAACTTCTCTTAAATGATCAATATGTTTTTCTCTTATCTTGGAATATACAGTAAGATCATCTTGGTAGTCAGCCATGAATTTCCCAATTAAGTCTTTGAAAGCATGATCCATGGCCCTTTGAAAAGTTGTTCCAACATTTTTTAATCCAAATGGAATTCACGCATATGCATATGTCTCCCATGGTGTGATGAATGCAGTCTTTAACCTATCTTGCTCTGCAACAAGAACCTGATTGTATCCTGAAAATCCATTTAACATAGACAAAAGAGCTGAACCAATTACTTGTTGGAGTAGAATTTCCATATTCGACAGAGGATAGTTGTCTTTTATACTTTCTTTGTTTAGATCTCGAAAATCAACACATAATTGAATTTCTCCGCTTTTCTTCCTCTGAATAACTGGATTAGATAGCCATTCTGAATGTGTGATTGAAAAAATTATCCCCGCCTTTTTTTAATTTTTCAAGTTCTATTTTAACGAGAGGCTTTATCTTTGGTTTTATTATTCTTAGCTTTTGTTTAAATGGCTTGGTACCTTCTTTCAAAGGTATGATATGCTGGAAAATTGTTTTATCATATGCTCTAATATCATCATAACACCATGCAAAAACATCAAAGTACTCTCTGAACAAAGAAATATATTGATTAACTTCTATTTCTGTACAATTGATTCCAAGATTCACATATTTAGGAGAAGTTTTAGTACCAATATCTATCTTTTGAGTTTGTTTGATTTTTCGTACAGATTCTTCTTCTTTCAGTTTTTTGGTCTGATCATCTTGAGAGAACAAAGATTCAAATTTAATACAATTTTTTGAAATTGATTGAATGGTTTCTTCAACTTCTCCTGAATTGGAAATTTTTTTTATTCAACTCTTCATCATTCTCGACTACTTGAAGGTATTCCTGGATGTCAGGGACCGAGGGTCTATAAATTATTTTTACCTGAAAGGTGTTCCTGTCTTGAAAATCATCTGGATTGAATAATGATGCGACAACTGGCAAAGAGTCCGCCTTTTGATTCCTTTCTCTTGGGATGAAAGATAAATTAAATGAACTAAATGATTCCATCAATTCATTTACTCTTTTCACATACAATTTTAGCCTTTCTTTCTTGATTTTGTATTTTTGAGTAACATGATTTATAACTAGTTCATAATCACTAGTTATAATCAAATGCTCGATTTTCATTTCCAAAGCCAAGTTAATCCCTTGGATTAGCGCCTCATATTCTTTCTCATTATTTGTGCAAGGGAATTCCAATATTATGGCATACAAGTGTATAATTGCATTCAGATCTTGAAATATAATTCCAACACCACTCCTGGAGCCACAACATGCACCATCAAAGGACATTCTCCAAAATCCTTTGAAATAATTTTCTTCCTGAATTTATGAAACATCATGTTGGTCTTGGTCCAACACGACATAATTTCCCATGCTGACATTGACATAGCCTTGCATCAATTCATTATATTTTGTCTTGAAAGAGAAAGGTTTCCTTGGTTCATGTGGAAATCTGATCATTGTTCCATCCTTATTTGGTAACATCATGCAACTCCCATCATTCACGATGTACCCCCCAATAATTCCAGACCAATCCCTTCCGAGAACTACTCCATAAGCTGAAGGAAAATAAAAAACTGTGATTGTGAATACAATAGTGATATGTAGGGCAACAATTATCCAGGAATCTAAATCTTTGATTTCTCCATATGCAGGAACTTTTCTTGAGTCTATGGAATAATTGCTTTCACCAGTTTCATAAAATATTTTGTGCAACCCATCCCTAATGCTTCCATGAATGATAATGGAATCATGTTATTTGTGGCTCCTATATAAACCATGCAATGATGAAGGACCACATCATGATTTTATATTGTGAGATAGAAAGGTGGTACCTTACCTTTTGTTCTATTTAGATTAGTTTGTTGTTGCCTTGAGCCTGATGCAACAACTTCCATTCTATGAACCGATTCATCTAAAAATTTAAGAATATTTTGCCTCTGTTGGGGAATTTTCGCAACCTCCATGAATGGAAAAGTAATTCTTAATTTTGAGAGATTATCTATTACATTATATTTTATCCGTGGAGGATTCTTTGATTGATTTACAATCAAATGTTGCTTACTGGTTTCTGTTCCACTTGGCCTCACTTTTTCACTTTCTTTGTCCACATTTTCTTTTTCTTTTCCATTTTCCAAATTATCTTTTGTTTTTGGTTTATTTGCTTGTGCTCTTGTCTGCACAACATTATCTTGCGAGATATTGTTTTCTTAATTTTCCCTAAATATACACATGGATGACTCACATTCATCCATCTGTACAGATTCAAGAATTTATTCTTGAATGTAATCAACCTCTTGATTAAAATCTTTGTCACTAAAAGCATCTTCTAATATTGCAACATTCAGATTTGGTGCTCTTGGCACCCTTTGTCTAAATTCATTGGTGGTACCATCACCTCTGATCCTTTGTTCTTGAATTGGATTTCTTCTTTGCTCATGCATTCTTGGATTAGGAACAAAATTTTAATTTCTCCTTAATCTTGTTATTTCATTTTTCATTTTCCCGATGGTCCGATTCATTCGAGCTATCTCCATCCTCTGTCTAGTTTCTTGTGCTGCAGTAGGATCATTCTTTACATTTGGGATAGTTCCTTTGAAAAAACCTCCTCCAACTCCTTGATTTTCAATATGACATGTTTTCTAATCTTCATTTATCCTTTAAATTGAAGCTTCTTGATTTGAAATGGCCAAACTGTACATTTGTCTTTTGACTCTTCCAAGGATGATGTCAAGGTCAACGACTGTTTCCAACATAATCTCTTCCATTTCTGTAGCCTTTTGCATTGCTTCATGTAAAGTTTCAATTTGATAAGTTTTGCTAGCAAACTTTACATTAGAAGGCATCACATTATTATAACACCCAAGTATCACATGAGCATTATGCTTTTGTTCCTCTAGAATTTTATTCAATGTCTTATAAAATCTTAGATTGAAATCTTGAATTTTTTCATTCTTTCTTAGACATATTTGAGTAAAATGTGTGAGAAGAGTATGGTATGCCACCGGGGGAGCATACTTATTGAAAAAAATTGTTTCAATATCATCAAATGATCCAATTGATCTTATAGGTAAGCATGCATACCATTCGTATGCTTGACCAGTCAATGTCTGAAGAAACAATCTCACCATTACATCATCATATTATATTACATGAAAATCACACATGTCCAAAAAAAATCCACATGTCTTTTGGGATCTACTACTCCATCCCTTGAAAATACTGACAATGTTCCTTGTGGGAGAGTTGGAAGCTGATGTTGTTCTCCTTGAAGGTTAAGAGGGCAATCTCTAACCCTTATTCTTGGATTTCTCTGTCTTTCACACCTTTCTTCATAGTTTTCATTTATATCATCGATGAATGAATATTTTTCTTTTTCTTCAAAGGAAACTTCTTTAATTTATGGAATGTGAAATTGTTTGCTTCTGCTTCTAGTTATCAGTCCCTTATATCCTTCCAGTTTCAATTTCTATTTTCTCTTCTTTGTACTTGTCTTCTTGGAATCTGTCTTTCTTCTTCTTGGACAAGAATTTTCCAGGATCTTTCTAATTCTTCACAAGTTTGGGATGTTGTCAGTACAAGATCATACAATTGGTGAAAACCACTTCTTTGGTTTCCCAATCCAACTTGTAACCGCGGTTGATTAGGTTGAGGTCGAGTCATAAGAATTTTGGTCTAAAATCGACTTTTATCTTTGTTTCCCAGTATGGTTTCCAAAAATGTTGACGTTTGAATATGTTAAGATCGAAACGACAACCTCACGAGGTTATGAATCCCCCTTCGTTTTTATAGAGGTGGTACTCCTCTGCAAATTCTTCAAAATGTTTTTTTTTTTTTAAATATCAGTGTAATAATTTAGGATTATTATTAGAACAAAATCCAAATCTTTATCGTTCAATTTTTTTTTTTTTAAATGGCATAAAACACACACACACACACACACACACACACACACACACACACGTACATAAAAGAGTTCATGAGAAGTGGACCATGAACCTTAAACATCATACTTTCCAAAAGTAAATAAATTACAAAAAATAACAAACATTCTCACACCCATCACAGTTTCAGATATTTTTTATCACATTTAGGAATAAAAGGAAATGCGATCCAACATGTGAGAGAACTTTGAAATAATATTACTTATAAAGATAAAAAAGAGAATTTGATAAGTCGATTTCAAATATCTTATACTCAAGAATTAGAGTAAAACACCATCAAAATCAACCCCGAAATAGTTCTCTGGGATTTATCAAAAAATAATAAAGTCTTTTACAGTCTCAACAATTTAAAAGGCATTTGTCCATAAATGGACTGGGATTGGGGCTCTCGTGGACCATAAAATATATACAAGAAATACGAGGAAGAAGATGTGGATTTGGGACAAGGCATGAACAAAAATATCTGGACAAAAGACAGAAGGAAGTTATCAGAATTTGGTTATATTTTTCTACCGAAAGAATAAATACAACTGGATGAATCCTGAAAAGGAAAGAAGGAATGTGATCAATATGGACTTACTGTGAGGGAATCTCTCATGAACTCATTTGATTGTTGATCCGCCTTTTGTATCCTTGTTTGTTGTGATTATATGACCGATATTAACTACTTTCGTTGGAGTCTCAGTAATCTTGATTGAAGCCCTGTTTAGCCATTCTTCAATATATTCTCTTAGAGGAGCGACGATCACTTCTTGCTCGACTTTGATATTAAATTATTCACTTTCAATTTCTTTATATTCAATTGATAATTTTTTCAATGTGGTATCGATATCTTCATTTCTATTTGTATATTCCACAAACCAACTATCAATATCATCATTAGTGTATTACACCACACTGTCAAATTTCTCTGTCAATAATCTTTTCAAAGTCTCTACATGTTCTTGAAAGTTTTTTCTAGTCAAGAGCATTAAATATGCTATCAAATTTGGATTTGATACTTAAATAATAATGTCTGCAATATCTAACCTGATTAATTTTGAATATGCCTCGGTCTTTTTGTGTGTTAAGTCATTAAGTTCACTTAATAGTCCCCTTAATATATTAATTCTTTGAATCACATGCTTTTAATTGCTTTATACGACTTTGAGAAGACAAATCTTCATGTTTTCTTCTTTGTTTTGTCATTGTTGAAACCTTTGCAGGGAACATGGAAACTCCATCTTTGAGAAATCCTTCATCATTTTCTATGTCTGCATTCAAATATTCCTTAGTATTTTGTATCCTGATACCAAGAGAGGAGAAACTTTTTGCTAAGTATCATGTATCTTAAATGAGTGACATTCTTTTTTATATGTTTTCTTCAACAAAATGTCGGGTAGTAGTAAGTATACTTGAGGCTCCTTTCAATCTTAAGCTTACTTCTGGGGTTCTCTGAAAGATTTCTCCAGGTTGTACCATGGAAATTAGGGTGGCTAATATAGGTGGGGACATCAAGGTCACTTCTAATTCTTTCACTATTTCTTTAAGAGTATGTCTTTGAGATCAATTGTGGAACAAGATTTTCCCCCTTTATTCTTTGAAGTTATTTCCAAAATTAATTTCTTGGAAGATTGATCAAACAATGCATTATGTACAGAGAAAGTTTCTTCATCTGAGAAGACTTCATTCTAGATAGAAAGTTCAACAACAAATTGTGTGTTCTCTTGTAATCATTCTTCATCATCAGGAAACCAAATATTCTCGATATCAACATCTAAATCCATGTCTTCAAGAGAAATGTCATTTTCAGGTATGTGTTGTTCTTCCTCCTCTTGTTGAGAGTCATTTCTTTTTCTCTTTACTTTCAACTTATGAGGGTTTTCCAATTTTCCCCGAGGAGGGTTTTTCTCACCACCATCATCTGAATTATTAGTTGAGGATTTCCTTTATTGAGACACTGCAAAATGAGAATTTACTTTGGGAAAAACACTTATATGAGATACAATGGGAGATCAGGCACTTCTTTCACCTAGGGGTTTTCCCCTTTACTTGTAATGATCTGTGGTACTTACAATAGTTTCTATATTGCCTGATTTTTTCTCAATATTTTGACTAGGAGGGTCATGGCTATCGCCTTCTTCTTATCCAAATATAAGGGTATTAGCTGACGCAGGACTAATTCCAACTAATACCATATGATTGTAAAAGAGGTGATTAGGATCAAAACCCTTAATCTCTTATGCAAATATTAGATTGTATTGGTCGAGATAGGAAGCAAATTCATCAATTTTAGCAATTCCCCTCAACAAAATTTCACCAACTTTCCAAGGCAAAGGGATGAATTGTTTCTTCCCCTTTGCATACAAAATATGGAACAAAGACTTGTACTATCTTGCTACTTCTATGAGAAATATTATATATGGTACATAATAGGGGAGAAAAATGGTTTTTTCATGAGAACAAAACATTTTGATAATATTATAATCATCCATTTTTTCCAAAATCCCCTTTGAATGTAGAAAAGCAGATGCTTTCAATGACAATCTAGAAGTATTCTCTCCGAAAATAAGTTTCTTGAATGTAGCCACAAAATCATTATAAACTTCATAGAAATAATGAATAACCTTTTGTCTCCACAGGGCTTGGTACCACATGGTTACTGGGTTGACTTTGCAATTCACCCTTTTTCCAATTCTCAATCTTTTGAAAATGTGACAATATGTAATGGAAAATATCAAATAATAATCCATGTAGAACTTCTTCTCGCTCTTTAAATTCACTAGTTGTGAAAAGACTTCATTATATATGATTTTTTCCCAATCAAAAATAGTATTTTCAGGAACTGTGAAATGTAAAATATATAGGGCCAACCAAGGAATAGTCGTCGTAGAGTCCGGACCAATGATTCTAGTAAAAAACCAAGTATTTTCTCGATATGGGTCTTTCGAGGAACTAACATGAATTATGGATAAATCTTGTGGCATTGTTGTAGGGTCTTGCAAATATTCTTGAAGCTCTATTCCATTATTTGTTCCCTTGAGAAAAGTTCTAGCTCCATCTCCTTTGTATGTGAGAGTCAACACTAGTAATTTCAACAACTTTTTGAAAACTATTGGTGCCAAAGAAATAGGGGAACCATTATGTAATGGAATTGTCCTCTGATTTGGAACAAAGTTTCTACACACCACGTAAGTACCTCTTTGCAGTAAAAAAATTCAGGCACACACCCAACAAGAGCTATTCCTGGCATCCATATTTTGTTGTTGTCTCTGTTTGGAAAAGTTGCATAATACCAATAGGACCTCGACCAATGATAGTTGTGATATTCTTGGGAGAACAAATTCAAAGTATCTTCGCAGAACTACTACTTTCTCTTGGCCATCTTATCTGGGTTGGTGAACTTCTTTGTAACACTGTTTCAAATAATAATAAGATTTATTTGAAAATACCACTTAAGTTCTCTTTTTGATGCAATAATTAATATGAAATAAATGTGATTCCCTCGAGAAAAATGCCATTAACAATGACCTTTTTGGAATTCAATTAACACTTGAGTTCATAGGATTAACATTAAACAAATCTCGAGAAGTGTGAAAGAGTAGGGACACATCATGGTGAGGAATCAAGGATGGAAGAAATATTTATATTACTCCGCGAGTCCACCAACCTACTGTTATGACATGCTTATTTGTATTAATTTTTCCAAAGCATCTCGTGCTTGTGTTATCTTTCCACTCAGATTTTAAAACTTTTTCACGAGCTCTGTCAAGCTCCCATCACCTAAACCCTTCCCTCACTAATCATCCAAAATAGTCATGTCCTCCATGAGTCAAAATTGACAAATATCCCAAACCCATATCTAGTCTTAATGCTTATCTAAATCCCTCGGTTCCATCACTTCATTCGTTTTTACCCTTATTATCATATTCCCGTTGAAAATTAAAAATATTCCTTTTATTAAGCTTAAGCTCCCTTATCCTATCCACAAAGTCATGTGATGAGCCTCATATGCTCAAAGTCCTTAGAAAAATGGAAAAGGGTTTATTATTATTAATATAAATATTTTTATATTAAAATATTTACATTAATATTTAATCCAATATTTAATTCATGACCTCACGTCAAATCATGGGTACGAATCTTAATTTTTAATATTGAAAAGTCAAAGGGTGGATGGTGAGTGCATATACATTTCGGGGGTTGAAAGTAAATGGGGGTTATTTTTTAAGGCGGGCCGAAATCCAAACCACCTGGTTTTAAGTTGGAGTACGTGTCCTTAAATGATGCATTTCGGGGGTAAGAGTGGTGTGGAGTAAGACCACTCCTCCCAAGCTCCGAAATACTATGGCAAACATTTAATATATGATTTGTTTTCATAAACGTGTGGCATATGATGATAATTTTCCAAGAATGTATTTCAAAACAAATCATGGAGTTTCCAATGCCATAAAAAATTTCTTCCTCGCGGTGAAAATGTTTTACAGAGGTAAAATTTAAATTTTACAGAGCAAAGAAATTAATGTTTATTTCTATGGAAAATAATCATAAAGAAAAAAATGTATGTGAACGAAAGATTTGGACAATTATTTATCCAAGGTTTTTACAGAAGTAAAAGGGGAAGATCAAGGGATATTTTCATAGTTTACCAAGATGGTTTCCAAGACATGGTTTTCAGAACCATGGGAAACAAACCAGTAAATAATTTTCACAGTGAAATGGTAAATTGGGAAAAACAAGACATGGTTTTCAAAACCACGGGAAGCAAGCAATAAATGGTTTTTCAAAACCACGGGAAGCAAGCAATAAATGGTTTTTCAAAACCATGGGTATGAATTAAAATATGGAAATTTAATTTTACAGTATAAAAAATATTTCGGAATTATTTTTATTCAAATATATTATTCCCAAATATTTAAGGAGAATATGGATAAATAAAATTAGATTTGAAAAAAGCACAAGTGACATTTCAAAGAAGACGTGGCAATCAGTTTCTGCAATAGTTGAGACTTACAGGAGGATTTTTGGATGAACCATAATGATTTTTCAAAATTCAAAGGAGGTTATTGTCAAGCACGGACCCTAGAACCTTAACCTTGTTCATTTTTCACACAAGTGTCATGGATTGGGAGAGTCGAAGGAATCTTGGAGCCATATTTTTCAGTTATGATTTCCTGTTCGAGACATGTTTTTGTGACACGTATTCTGGCCAGTTGGAGATGAATTTCAAGAAACTGAGAGAGGTTTTTCTTTAGAACAAGCTTATATACAAAAATCGTTCTTAGATTTTACACAACTATTACGGTTTGAGAATTACAGGTGGCGTTTTGAAGCCTATTTTTTCTCTTGAAAAGAAGGAGATCAGTTAAAAACGTGTCATGTTTTGTTTGTAACCGTTTCTATTTTGGGAAAGGGGTTGGATTTCGAAGTTGTGAGATGGAAGGGGCCTTTAGTGCTATATATTTCATTGTAAAAGGGTAGAGAAGGGGGGGAATTTCAACCAGGAAGGTGAAGGGACTATGTGTAAAATTTCTCAGAATGTCCTTATGAGTTAATACAAGAGTAGAATGCTCTTTGATATCCGAGATTCATCACCGTGTATTCTTTAGTGTGTTTTCCTTTGTTTCACATTCATTTCATTTATGTTCTTTCTTCTAAGCATAACTAAGATTACATGAATGGAATTCATCCTTGACAGATGCTCCTTTCACATGGTTAATGCAGTTGTCGTGTTTAATGATTACAGGTTCAGAATTCACTCTCTGTTAAGTGCTTTGTTCATTGTAGTCAACCTTATGCTATTTCTTCTAAAGTTACAATCGAGAATTCATCTTTGTTTGATGCTCTCATTTGTAATGGAATTTTCTCTTTTCTGTCTTGCCATCATTTGAATACTATTTATTGCTGAAGGATATGCTTATTTTTCCTCCGTTCCCTCAGTAGTACATTAGCTGTATTAATATTCATAGTATATCTCAGGATTTGACCCCATTGCCCAATGTTTTCTTCCTCTAGTTTGTCCTACCAACCCTTTTAAAAACCTAAACAAACCCGTTATATTGCAAAAGTATTTTATATGGTACACAATAGGGGAGAAAAAGGTTTTTTTCATGAGAACAAAACATTTTGATAATATTATAATCATCCTTTTTTTCCAAAATCCCCTTTGAATGTAGAAAAGCAGATGCTTTTAATGACAGTCTGGAAGTATTCTCTCCGAAAATAAGTTTTTTGAATGTAGACACAAAATCATTATAAACTTCATAGAAACAATGAATAAGCTTTTGTCTCCACAAGGCTTGGTCCACATGGTTACTGGGTTGACCTTGCAATTCACCCTTTTTCCAATGCTCAATTTTTTGAAAATGTGACAGTATGTAATGGAAAATACCAAACAATAAGCCATGTAGAACTTCTTCTCGCTCTTTAAATTCACTAGTTGTGCAGAGACTTCATTAGATATGATTTTTTCAAAATAAAAAATAGCGTTTTCAGGAACTGTGAAATGTAAAATATATAGGGCCAACCGAGGAATAGTTGTCATAGAGTCCTGACCAATGATTCTAGTAAAAATGCAAGCAATTTATCGATATGGGTCTTTCAAGGAACTAACTATAATTCTGGATAAATATTGTGGCATTACTGTAGGGTCTTCCAAATATTCTTGAAGCTCTATTCCATTATTTGTTCCGTTGAGAAAAGTTCTAGCCCCATCTGCTTTGTACGTGAGAGTCAGCTCTAGTAATTTCAACAACTTTTTGAAAACTATTGGTGCTAAAGAAATAGGGGAACCATTATGTAATGGAATTGTCCTCCAATTTGAAACAAAGTTTTCTACACACCAAGTAAGTGTCTCTTTGCAGTAAAAAAATTCAGGCACACACCCAACAAAAGCTATTCCTGGAATCCATATTTTGTTGTTGTCTCTGTTTGGAAAAGTTGCATAATACCAATAAGACCTTGACCAATGATAGTTGTGATATTCTCGAGAGAACAAATTTAAAGTATCTTCGCAGAACTACTGCTTTCTCTTGGCCATCTTATCCGGCTTGGTGAACTTCTTTGTAACATTGTTTCGAACAATAATAAGATTTACTTGAAAATACCACTTAAGTTCTCTTTTTGATGCAAGAATTAATATGAAATAAATGTGATTCCCTCGAGAAAAATGCCATTAATAACGACCTTTTTGGAATTCAATTAACACTTGAGTTCATAGGATTATCATTAAACAATAATCAAGAAGTGTGAAAGAGTAGGGACACATCATGGCGAGGAATCGAGGATGGAAGAAATATTTATATGAGTCCGTGAGTCCACCAACCCACTGTTATGACATGCTAATTTGTATTAATTTTTCCAAAGCATCTTGTGCTTGTGTTATCTTTCCACTCTGATTTTAAAACTTTTTCATGAGCTCTGTCAAGCTCTGATCGCCTAAACCCTTCCCTCACTAATAATCCAAAATAGTCATGTCCTCCATGATTCAAAATTGACAAATATCCCAAACCCATATCTAGCCTTAATGCTTATCTAAATCCCTCGGTTCCATCACTTCATTCATTTTTACCCTTATTATCATATTCCCGTTGAAAATTAAAAATATTCCTTTTATTAAGCGTAAGCTCCCTTATCCTATCCACAAAGTCATGTGATGAGCCTCATATGCTCAAAGTCCTTAGAAAAATGGAAAAGGGTTTATTATTATTAATAAAAATATTTTATATTAAAATATTTATATTAATATTTAATCCAATATTTAATTCATGACCTCATGTCAAATCATGGGCACAAATCTCAATTTTTAATATTGAAAAGTCAAAGGGTGGATGGAGGGCGCATATACATTTCGGGGGTTGAAAGTAAACGGGGGTTAATTTTTTAAGGTGGGCCAAAATCCAAACCACCTGGTTTTAAGTTGGAGTACGCGTCCTTAAATGATGCATTTCGAGGGTAAGAGTGGTGTGTAGTAAGACCACTCCTCCCAAGCTCCAAAATACTATGGAAAACATTTAATATATGATTTGTTTTCATAAACGTGTGGCATATGATGATAGTTTTCTAGGAATGGATTTCAAAACAAATCATGGAGTTTCCAATGCCATAAAAAATTTCTTCCTCACGGTGAAAATGTTTTATAGAGGTAAAATTTTAATTTTACAGAGCAAAGAAATTAATGTTTATTACTATGGAAAATAATCATAAAGAAGAAAATGTACGTGAATGGAAGATTTGGACAATTATTTATCCAAGGTTTATACAGAAGTAAAAGGGGAAGATCAAGGGATATTTTCATAGTTTACCAAGATGGTTTCCAAGACATGGTTTTCAAAACCATGGGAAACAAACCAATAAATAATTTTCACAGTGAAATGGTAAATTGGGAAAAACAAGACAAGGTTTTCAAAACCATGGGAAGCAAGCAATAAATGTTTTTTCAAAACCACGGGCATGAATTAAAATATGGAAATTTAATTTTACAGTATAAAAAATATTGGGGAATTATTTTTATTCAAATATATTATTCCCAAATATTTAAGGAGAATATGGATAAATAAAATTAGATTTGAAAAAAACACAAGTGACATTTCAAAGAAGATGTGGCAGTTAGTTTCTGTAGCAGTTGAGACTTACAAAACGATTTCCGGATGAACCAGAATTAATTTTCAAAATTCAAAGGAGCCTATTGTCAAGCACAGACCCTAGAACCTTAACCTTGTTCTTTTTTCACACAGGTGTCATGGATTGGGAGATTTGAAGGAATCTTGGAGCCATATTTTTCAGTTATGATTTCCTGTTCGAGACATGTTTTTGTGACACATACTCCGGTCAACTGGAGATGAATTTCAAGAAACCGAGAGAGGTTTTTCTTCAGAACAAGCTTATCTACAAAAACTGTTCTCATATTTTACATAACTGTTACGGTTTTAGAATTACAGGTGGCGTTTTGAAGCCTATTGTTTCTCTTGAAAAGCAGGAGACCAGTTAAAAACGTGTCATGTTTTGTTTGTAACTATTTCTATTTTGGGAAAGGGGTTGGATTTCAAAGTCGTGAGATGGAAGGGGCATTTAGTGCTATATATTTCATTGTAAAAGAGTAGATAAGGGGGGGGACTTTCAGCTAGGAAGGCGGAGGGACTATGTGTAAAATTTCTTAGAATGTCCTTATGAATTAATACAGGAGTACAATGAACTCTGATAGCCAAGATTCATCACGGTGTATTGTTTAGTGTGTTTTCCTTTGTTTCACATTCATTTTAGTTCTTTTCTTTCTTCTAAGCATAGTTAAGAGTACATGACTGGAATTCATCCTTGATAGATGCTCCTTTCATATGGTTAATGCAGTTGTCGTGTTTAATGATTACAGGTTCAAAATTCACTCTCCGTTAAGTTCTCTGTTCATTGTAGTCAGCCTTATGTTATTTTTTCTAAAGTTACAATTGAGAATTCATCTTTGTTTGATGCTCTCATTTGTAATGAAATTTTCTCTTTTCTGTGTTGCCATCATCTGAATACTATTTATTGCTGAAAGATATGCTTATTTTGCCTTCGTTCCCTCAGGAGTACATTAGTTGTATTACTATTCATAGTATATCTCAAGATTTGAACCCATTTCCCAATGTTTTCTTCCTCTTGTTTGTCCTACCAATCCTTTTAAAAACCTAAACAAACTTGTTCTATTACAGAATCTGACCTTTGTGTGCTCATTGCTAGATCTTTTTGAGCATTTTCAGTATTTACATGTTTGAGAGAGCCCTCTCTGGTTAGAAGGGTCAGAATCCAACCTAAAGTTGGTTTGTAGGTTACCTCTGTCAGTTGTTTTATCAGCCGAACAAATTTACAGAGTGTTAACATTTTGGCGCCGTTGCCGGGGAGCGAAGGTGAAATCTTCCATGGGATAAATGACAAAGTTTAGATCTGAGTACTGATGGTGAAAAGTATTCATAAACCAAAAGTCTGTACATCATTCACCCGACGACTCCATTTTCAATAATATAGAATTCAAAATTTTCATGGCGACTCCACTGTCCAAAGTCTCAGTAGCCTACAGTTTTTATTGATGACTCCAATGCATCAATATGGATCACATATCTGCAAGGTATGATCTAATGAATCGCTCTCATATTCCTGGCTTTCCAAATCGTATTCCTCACATAGATTGGGATTTTTTTTTACCTAAATTCAAAGATGGGAAAGGAAATGTTGTTGCCTTGCACTTGATTAGATTTCACATGCACACATGTAAGCTGGGGGGTAAAATTCATGAGGATTGTTTGATGAAAATGTTTATGGATACTCTAGAGGGGAAAAAAATATTATGGTATGAAGGTTTAAAACCAGGTAGCTTATACTCTCCTAACGATTTCCACATAACATTCTTTAAGCATTATGGAGAATCTAATCCTTCATTCTTGGTGTTTGAAGATTGTTGTGAATTTTGTGAACATTTCATTAAGTACCTTGAAAATGTTTTTGGTAATGAAGAGTGTATGAATGATGAAATCATAGAATCCCTTTATGAATATTCATCCCAACAACAAATAGTATCCCCTCCTTTGGCTGAAGAGGAAGATGATCAAGAAATTGTTGTTAAAAGTCATTTTCCTTCTCCTAAACTTGATGAAGATATTCAACAAGACAAAGTGTTTCAAAGTTGTCTTTCTTCCCCTTTGAATGATGTGGTTGTTCAAATTTTAAGTGGCCTAGACATGGATGAGGATTCTGAAACTACATCTATGGATACTTCAAGCAATGAACCAATACATGACATAGATTTTTAGGAAAACAACAAAACATTGTATGCCACTTTTCAATCAGAAATACAGAAAGATAATGAAGATATAATTGTTTTATTTGATTCCTTTGAAAATCATGGTTTTGAAAATGCATTCATGGGAACTCTAGACTGTGAAATAGTTCATGCTATTAGATTTTCACATTTGCAAGAAGATTATGAGCAGGAACGTATTTCGATTCATTCATTTGAAAGTCAAAATGACAGTCCGCAAGAAAATTTCCAGAAGGTTAATAAAACCAAATTAGAATTGTTTGATGAACAAGAGGATAACCTTGATGCACATAATATGGATGCCATATTTGAAGATGTTCAAGAATGTATGAATGTTTTTGTTGATATGCATGGAAGATTAGACAAACCTATTGCTGCCATTTCATTTGAAAATGTTCTCAGAACTGAAGAAATAGAGCAAGAACAACAAACACTTATGAAAGAGGCTTGTCTTTCTGTTTTTGTTCATCAAGAAGAAATGATTTTTCAATATCCTATGGCCATCCTATTACAGTCATCAGTGAAAGAGGAATTTGTTTCATTCATAAGCTCGGATTTTGGAGTCAATTTTTGTTTTCAGCAACCATCTTTTACATTTGTCTGACTGCTTAAGAAAAATATGAGCAGAGGAAAATCTGGAAGCCAATTGCTTGATTGGCTGCATTGGCACTTTAGAATCACTTGATTGAGTATTAGTTTCAACATTTTTAGAGTAGATAAGAGTGTGCAAATAAGCTTGTTGGTCAAGTAGTTTTCGGTTTGGTTTTCAACAATGTGTACATTCAGATTGTAGTCGTGTATTTAGAGTTCAATTTTCAGTTGAGAGCAGTGTACAGACTTTGGTTTTCAGTGGATACTAGTGACATGTCAGACCAGGGTACACACATGTTTTGGGAGCATCCCAATGGATCAGGCACTGGGTCTACGAGTTCTTTTCTACCTCACTAGGAGGATAACATCCTCGTTGGAGCCAATGTTATCACATGCTAATTTGTATTAATTTTTCCAAAGCATCTTGTGCTTGTGTTATCTTTCCACTCAGATTTTAAAACTTTTTCACCATCTCTGTCAAGCTCCCATCACCTAAACCCTTCACTCACTAATCATCCAAAATAGTCATGTCCTCCATGAATAAAAACTGGAAAATATCCCAAACCCATATCTAGCCTTAATGCTTATCTGAATCCCTTGGTTCCATCACTTCATTCATTTTTACCCTTATTATCATATTCCCATTGAAAATTAAAAATATTCCTTTTATTAAGCTTAAGTTCCCTTCTCCTATCCACAAAGTCATGTGGTGAGCCTCATATGCCCAAAGTCCTTAGAAAAATGGAAAAGAGTTAATTATTATTAATAGAAATATTTTTTATATTAAAATATTTATATTAATATTTAATCCAATATTTAATTCACGACCTCACATCAAATCATGGGCACAAATCTCAATTTTTAGTATTGAAAAGTCAAAGGGTGGATGGAGGGCGCATATACATTTCGAGGGTTGAAAGTAAATGAGGGTAATTTTTTAAGGCGGGCCAAAATCCAAACCATCGGGTTTTAAGTTGGAGTACGTGTCCTTAAATGATGCATTTTGGGGGTAATAGTTGTGTGGAGTAAGACCACTCCTCCCAAGTTCTGAAATACCATGGAAAACATTTAATATATGATTTGTTTTCATAAACGTGTGCCATATGATGATAGTTTTCCAGGAATGCATTTCAAAACAAATCATGGAGTTTCCAATGCCATAATAAATTTCTTCCTCAAGGTGAAAATGTTTTATAGAGGTAAAATTTAAATTTTATAGAGCAAAGAAATTAATGTTTATTGCTATGGAAAAGAATAATAAAGAAGAAAATGTACGTGAACGGAAGATTTGGACAATTATTATCCAAGTTTTTTACATAAGTAAAGGGGGAAGATCAAAGGATATTTTCATAGTTTACCAAGATGGTTTCCAAGATATGGTTTTCAAAACCATGGGAAACAAACCAATAAATAATTTTCATAGTGAAATGGTAAATTGGGCAAAACAAGACATGGTTTTCAAAACCATGGGAAGCAAGCAATAAATGGTTTTTCAAAACCACTGGCATGAATTAAAATATGAAAATTTAATTTTACAGCATAAAAAATATTTGGGAATTATTTTTATTCAAATTATTCCCAAATATTTAAGGAGAATATGGATAAAAAAATTAGATTTGAAAAAAGCACAAGTGACATTTCAAAGAAGATGTGGTAGTCAATTTCTGCAGCAGTTGAGACTTACAAGATGATTTCTGGATGAACCAGAATGAATTTTCAAAATTCAAAGGAGGTTATTGTCAAGCACGGACCCTAGAACCTTAACCTTGTTCATTTTTCACACATGTTTCATGGATTGGGATATTCGAAGGAATCTTGGAGCCATATTTTTCAGTTATGATTTCCTGTTCGAGACATGCTTTTGTAAGACGTATTTCAGCCAGCTGGAGATGAATTTCAAGAAACTGAAAGAGGATTTTCTTCAGAATGAGCTTATCTACAAAAATCGTTCTAAGATTTTACACAAATTTTACGGTTTGAGAATTATAGGTGGCATTTTGAAGCCTATTTTTTCTGTTGAAAAGCAGGAGATCAGTTAAAAACGTGTCATGTTTTGTTTGTAACTGTTTCTATTTTGGGAAAGGGGTTGGAGTTCAAAGTTGTAAGTTGGAAGGGGCCTTTAGTGCTATATATTTCATTGTAAAAGAGTAGAGAAGGGGGGACTTTCAGCCAGGAAGGCGAAGGGACCATGTGTAAAATTTCTCAGAATGTCCTTATGAATTAATACAGGAGTACAATGCTCTCTGATAGTCGAGATTCATCACGATGTATTCTATAGCGTGTTTTCCTCTGTTTCACATTCATTTCATTTATTTTCTTTCTTCTAAGCATAGATAAGAGTACATGACTGAAGTCATCCTTGATAGATGCTCCTTTCATATGGTTAATGCAGTTGTCGTGTTTAATGATTACAGGTTCAAAATTCACTCTCTGTCAAGTTCCCTGTTCATTGTAGTTAGCCTTATGTTATTTATTCTAAAGTTACAATTGAGAATTCATCTTTGTTTGATGCTCTCATTTGTAATGGACTTTTCTCTTTTCTATCTTTCCATCATCTAAATACTATTTATCGCTGAAGGATATGCTTATTTTGCCTTCGTTCCCTCAGGAGTACATTAGATGTATTAATATTCATAGTATATCTCAAGATTTGACTGCATTGCCCAATGTTTTATTTCTCTTGTTTGTCCTACCAACCCTTTTAAAATCCTAAACAAACCTGTCCTATTGCAAAATCTGACCTCTGTGTGCTTATTTCCAGATCTTTTTGAGTATTTTTAGTCTTTACATGTTTGAGAGAGCCTTCTTTGGTTGGAAGGGTCAGAATCCAACCTAAAGTTGGTTTGTAGGTTACCTATGTCATTTGTTTTATTAGCTGAACATATTTACAGAGTGCTAACACCCACCATGAGTCATAAAATGGCTAAGTGTTGGTAATTGTTGGTTGAACTTACAAGGATGGGTTGTAAAGAAAACGAGTCCGCGAGTCCGCCAAATCACGATGTGTTATAGGCTTAAAATGCTCGACCTATGCATACATGGCATTGGCCTTTCTATTTTCATAATTTTCGAAATCACTCCTGAGGATCTCTATTTAAAAAACCATTTTTTGGAGCATGTATGCGCTCTGCTGCACTACTACCCACATACATACGCTTATTCAATGCTAGACAACCTGCGTACACATGCTAGCTGCATACTAAACAACCTACATTTACCTCCAAAATTTGCAAAAAATAAAAAAGTTGTAAGGAATTCAACGAATATTACATGCTATTGAGGGCTTCCCAACCAATTCACCCGCTGTAGCCCATCCCCAAACCGAATGACTATCCTTTTTTCATATAAAAGGAGGTCTTGGGGTCCCATTTTCACATCAAGCATTACAACAGTGAAACTCTTCCCAAATCCCTTTTTCCTCCTTGCGCAAGTATTTTCAACCCTTTCTAAGTTTTTGCCTCAACATTCCCTTTCTAGCCTTTTCTCCTATACAATCCCTTCCCTTCCCCTGAAGTGATCAACTTATTGTGAGAGAAAACATTGGAATAATGCACTTGGAGCAACATTAAGAGGATCTCAGACCAGGTTCGCGTAGTGTCGACCTACAAAGGTTGTAATTTTTGATCTTTGGATTTAAATAAAAGAATATTTTTCATGTCCCAAATGATATCTTTATGTTTTTCATTTTATTTATGCATAATGGTTTATATCTAACCCTAATATTAATGAGTAGAGATAGACTATCTATAGCATTGTTTGCCTAAGTGTTTTTGTAGGTCAACTTTGGGAGGAGACTTGCAGCCTAGGAGCTACAAAGCTGGAGGTGGTCTACATCGAACGGTCGACGAAAGGTACTACTTCTAACCTACTTTCCTATCTCTTTCCATTCATCTATTTAGAGTGCTTGGGGTAGTTTAGGAATTAGATTGTTTTTTAAGGGAGATCATAGATCTGCTTATACTTTGACCCTAGTATAGTAATAGGGGGATTTTCCCTGCTAGCAGAATTGGCGACTCCACTGGGGAGTCTTTTTAGGGTTTTAGAGGGAGTTTTTTGGGTTTTAATTGGCTTCTTTATTGCCTTTTGAGTTTTTATCAGGTGCACCGAGTCTTTTAAGGCTCTCTGGTCACCTGCAAGGTGCCTACCAATTTTCCCTGCCCAGTCAGTCTGCCTAATATTTTTCTTTTTTTTTAAAATCCCAGAGGTGTACGTGCTTCACTTTGGCTCAGCACACGTACATACGCAGTCTACACAGTAAACATCCCGCGTAAATACGCAGTCTACCGATGCAACAACCCACATCTCTGTGTCTTGAAAGTGTTTTTAAAAAGAGAGGTATTTCTCTTTCCTGATAGATGTTTAGGCTTCCCAGGGATTTCTTGGACCTTACGGAGTCTCTGTTTTTGGCCTTAGCTTGGGTTAAAGATTCATTTTCAACTTTTTTTCTTGGTTTTCTTTTGTTTTCCCTAGAGGTTTAGAGTGAACTTTTAAGTTTTAGATCCTCCTTTGGTTTCTTTTTGAATCCTTGCATTTACGTAGTTGGCTTAGGGTCTCTTTCAATCTTGGTTTATGTATTCTATTTTTCCTGTTTCTTGCTTTGAAAAAAAAAAAATATTTTTTACATTGATTTTTCTTGTTAAAGCAGTTCAAAAAAATCAAAAATATTTTTTTCTTGCATTTAGTTTGGTAATGTAGCCTAGGTTGTTTGTTTGCAAAAGAAAAGAGTTTTAGTTTCAAAGTTCTTTCTTGATTTCCTGAAATATAGGTAGTTTTGCTTAGTCAAACGGAAGCGCTTTTTAGGAAACTTTCAATTATAAGATCTTGAAACATTAATTGGAAAAGTTGATATTTATGAAGAGTTTTACAAGCTTTTGCTTTAAATTCGAAGTATCTTTTTTTCTTTTAAATGCTCTTAAGTTTTCTCCACTTTTCGTCTCTTCAAAACACCAGTAGTTGCATGACCACATCCTTTGCGTAAATCAAGCCTTAAAATTAATGCTTAAATTGAAATATATTAGACTTTCTGTTTGTAGGGTTCACCGACTAGTTTAGGCTTTTAGGGCCTTGAAATAGGTGTGAAGAGGAAACTCTTCAAGGCTATTTAAAACAAACATTGGAGTATGAGATAGGGAGTGTATAAAGTCCAACGTCGTAAGATTTAGATGGGATCCCCCTCTAATATAGGGGCTAAACACGAGGTCACTTGAGGAAAGGTAGAGGAGATAACCCCTCCAAATCCGAGCCAAACGTAGTGGGGATTGTATATTGAGGGTCTTTCTTAGGAACAATACTAATCGCATTTGGCTATGGAGCCTCGTGGACCTTGAATCTGTTCGAGATCCTCAGTTTTCTTCCAGACTAATTTCTTTCGGCACCCTTGAAGGGCTTCATACTTGTTATCCTTCTCATTACGATCAAACTGACTGTTGACTGAAACCGATTGGTGATTGACTGCGAGATGAAAACTTAGTTGCCTATATTTTATGAACTTACACTGGTGACTGCGACAGTATACTGCAGTACCTAGGGCGGACGTCGGATCGTGCTTCACAGAATATACCCGGAGGGTGCTTCTGTGTTTGATTTGCACTTGCACCGGTTAGTTTCTCTAGTGTCGATTGGCGTAACTGTCCTTCCCACTAGTCAGTTTCCTGCTATTTATCTTTTGGAAATTTTAGTGTGTGCTCTGTGTTCCATACTAGTCAAACCTTACTGTGTCGGCTGATAATTTCACAAAGTGGAAGATCAACAGCTTCGTCGGCCGTGAAGGATTCAGGGCCTGTCGTCGGTTACTTTGGAGCCACCTTCACCACCGTTGAGGCGAAGACTTGATCAAGAAGGTTTGTTTGAAGTGATCGGGACGCACGAAACTATACCCAAGCCAACTCCAAGAGAATACTTTCTAGTCCCGGAGGAATCCATCATTTCTGACCTAGATACCAAAGGTTTCATGCCAAAAAATCCTCCGATCACTGACTTATCGACACTGTTTTTGATTTAGATAGTCCCCCCTGAGGTGACTTCTCCTGAACGCCAGTTCATTCGACGAACATTGATGGAAGAAAACGCTGCTACTTTGTCAGGGAGTCCTCATAATCCCATTACGACTACTGCTGGAGGGGGCTTTGTACCTCCTCCCCCACCTCCACCTGTCAAGACCACATCTGTCCCGACACCCACAACTTCAAGCAGTGGATCGGTTCCTTTGACGGCTTCAACCATTGTTCTATTCACTCAGAATGCGACAGGCGCTCCTTTCTCATATGGGATGCCCGACTTTGACTTGAATTCAATGCTTACTTACTCTACTTTACAGACCATGGGTTTGGGGGAAGGGAGCTCTAATGCTCCCTTGCAAGGATAAACCACGAGCACTACTTGCCCTTTCAATGCTATTCCTTACTATGGGGGTAATATAAATCCTCTTTCCCCTTCGCTTGATGGCGCATTTCAACAGCCAATCGGGCCTAATGTTAATTATAGTTAGTTTAGTGGAGGCAGTTTGGAACCTTCATCCTACGCGATGCCGGTGGGATCAATGTCGTTCTCTTTGTTTGGTGCATTTGGAAACAACACTTTTTCTTTGTCTGCCTTCTCGACTGGGGGCAACCCCAGGTTTGGTCAACAAAACCATGTGCAAAGTACTATTCCTTCACAGGGAGTGGCGATAGGAGTATACTCCACACAAGGTGTTTAGAATACTTGGAAGAGATCCTTTCCCTCACAGGGGATGCTGGTTGGGGGAAACCCCTTCCATACTCAATGGAACCCCAGGCAAGGTTCAATACCTATTCCAGGAGGATCGGGTGGGGTGATCCCCAACCAAGTTCCTTGGAACGCTGCACAGGGAGAAATCCCTATGCAACCTATGTCGTCTAACTTCGGGAGTCAGCTAATGAGGAAAAAAAAAATGCAATTTCCTTTTGCTAGTCAAGGCCATGATTTCTACGAAAACCCCGACCAACAGTCCAACGTTTCCTGGAAACCTGGTGCCAGTCAAAATCCAGGTCCCTCTTTTCATGTAAATACTCCGCAACTAAAACTACCCTTTCTGATAACACTTCATTTTCCAGACGTGTCGATATTATTAAATGGCATGATATATCACGATCCGTGTTGGCCCCCCATGCCGACTAAGTTTCCTTCTGACATTTTGAAATTTGAGGGAAATACTAGTGAAGATCCAAGTGATCATGTGACTACCTTTCACTTGTGGTGTTCATCAAACTCGTTGAAATATGACTCCATTCTGTTGCACCTTTTTCAACGCACTCTTATAGGGGGTGGAACAAAGTGGTATATCGAGCTTGGGCTCAAAGTACTCTCACTTTAATGACCTGGCTATGGTTTTTCTGAACCATTTCTAGTTGCCAGTGAAACACGATTCCGACACCGAGTTGCTAGCCAAATTTGAGCAGATTAAGACTGTCCACATCTCATATCATATCTGAGAGTGGCGACGAAGAAAGAGCTTGATTAAGGTCAAGGTCCCTCCTACGTTCTTTCTTGAGTGGTTCTTGAAGTCTTTGGTTCCTTGTGTGTTCAAAGATGTAGCAACACCCAGGGTGTTTTTTGAGGAAGAGGCTATTATGAGATCCCAACAGCTAGAAATGATCTACTCTCAGTCTGATCCAGGTGGATATCAGTGGCCAACCACCTTTTTCGACTGGCTCAAAACAGTTTTCTGGCAATTTTGACAATTTACTATTTTTAGCAGGTTTTAACTTTCAGGGCCATTTTGAGGGCCTTAATGAAGGTTTTTAGAGATATAGGTTCTCAATGATAGTTTAAGGCATTATTGAGCCCCCAAAATGAATATCCTCGATGATACCTTTCCAACGAGCTATCATACGCCTAAAACAGAGATCGTATACAAAAGTTACGACCCCGGGAAGTTGATGTACTAACTTACCCAAATGGGGCCCACATGACTTTTGGCGCTTCATCTCCTAGGGTTAGGTTTTTGGAAGTATAGGGTTTTTGGCATTCCTTTTTATTGTAAAAGGGCCTTCAGAGCCTCATTGTAATCATCTTCTTGTGAATGCGAGTAGCCGTTACATCTCTTCTCAGAGATAAGCTGCCACCATTCTAGCGAGTCTTTCGCTCTGTATTTTTACAGTCTCTGTACATTTATTTCATTAATAGAAATCATGTATTACTGTATATCTGTGTTTATGGTTGCATCTCCGATACATTTCTATTATATTATTGAATATCTGTGATATCTCTGTGCATTTCTTTATTATATCTCCGATCTCATTTCATGCCGAAAATAATCCGGATCAATGGTATTAGAGCAGGCTGCTCTTGATCGTTTTTTTAGTGCATGTCCCCGACGAGGTCTGAGTATAGAAATTTGGGTCTCAAGCTTGTATCTCTTGAATAAAATCTCTCTCGCACACCCAAGAAACCCTCAATGGCAGAAGAAAATAAAAACGACGGAGCAGACGATCCTATCAATCTGTTGCTTGAGCAAGCTCTCATGTGACAGAGGGATGAAATGATGGAGAATTTTTCCCACATCCTTAAATGCCTGTCGATAGCACTAGGTGCATCTTTATCAAGCAACCACTTTGGAGGCACCTCACCTTTCAAGGTACAAGTTAATTTTGATATTCCTGTATTTGAAGGACAGATAGATGCAGAAGCCCTAGAAAAATGGTTAACTCTGCTAGAAGGTTATTTCTCTGTTCACAATTTTT